>KL812854.1:0-13279 GCA_000611955.2 Stegodyphus mimosarum | reverse complement strand
ACTTCCTCTACTGCGCCGATTTTAGTGGCCATTTATTAGATCAGTGTTAACACGATACAATAGCTATGAAGCGCAATGTAAACTTTCACACAAATATGCAAACATACACTTTGTGTAAAATTAATTTTCTCTGGCTACAGTAACTCATATGAAATGGACCACAGAAGTCCATTCCACTACATTAAAAGGATAATTTGGTAAATCTCTGTCTGACAGGAGATTTCCTGTATTTTTGTTTACACATAACTGGGTTGTTTTTAGAGCATATAATGCAATCGTGTACAACTTCATGACAAATAGACAGACCATTTAATGGCCAAAACTTTTCGTGTGCAGTCTTCTATTTAGTATAATGTTCATTAACTAATAACATATACTTATCAACGAAAGTAGAAAAAAGGTTTCCAAGATACCTGTGAAAGAACAGCATATGTACTCCATTTTGAATGTTTCATAAGTATATATTAATCTAATTTATTACAGATTTTTTTAATTTAAAAAAAAAACGTTTTGGGGTTTTTCGGTTACTACAAAAATTCTCAAATGTTTTCATGCACTTTGGTGGCCTATGCATGAAAATTTTGAATAATGGAACTAAAAATTTCAAACTAAAAATTTATAAAGTGTGTTCTTTTATTTATTTATTTTATTTGCTGAAAACTCCATGCCGGTTTTGCTCAACATTTTTAAATGATAGCTTATATATAACCTTTATATATTTTTTTTCTGCACACTGCCTTTAAATATACTAAAAATTATTCAGTTATTCTACTAACTGAAGAAACATTTCAGAAAGAAAAATGCTTTTATTCTTATCTTACTTATCGATGATATTTGTTGGACATTCGAATGACTTTTTCCGAGTATTATAAAAATGTGAGTGATTTTGGCAGATAAATAATTAGCTAAAGTTTCACTTGGGATTTAATTTTGTTATGAAATCTTTTTATTTCTTTCTTGGCACCAACGAAGTTTGTGGCACAGTTGGAATATAATTTTGCACATTTACTTCTACGAGATAAATTTCTTTAATGCAGGATTAAAGACTTCAGATGCACTTTAAGCCTTTGACACAAAACATACAAATATGCAAACCTACATTTTATGTAAAATTTCTTTTCTTTGGTTACAGTACCTCATAAAAAATGGACTACAGAAGTCCATTCCACTAAATTAAAAGGATAATCTGGTACATCTCCATCTTATCAGTTGTTCACATGCAACTGGTTTTTTGAAGCATATAATACAATCGTGTACAACATCATGACAAATATACAGAACATTTAATGGCCAAACTTTTCATGTGCCTGACTCTATAATGCAGTCTTCTTTTTAGTATAATGTTCATTAACTAATAACATATATTTACGAATTTCAGGTAATATTGCCAAATGTTTAGCAAAATATGTAAGATTTGTCTTACCTAAACAACTTCTAAGAACTAAGTCAGAATCCACAAAGGGATTCAGATTCTTGAACTTCCTTTAACGTAAGACAATTCCATGCTGTCTGCACACTAATTGCTCCAGACAATCTTTCTAAGGGGATTTTTCAAGTTGTTCACAAACCTGAAAAACTAACTAATAACACTTAAATAGTTATATAATTATTGCTCAATTTAAGTAAATTATGTAAAACGTTATTCACTTTTACCTCAGATAGTTACTGTCCGAGTTGAATACTCACTGCCTAGCACAAACGCAGGACACCACCATCACAATTTATGATGCACTACCTTATCAGGATCTACACTCCGTGCCAGGCCATCTGCAGGATTCTGATGCAATGCTACAATTGAACACGTGAAAATTCTTGAATTGTGGCCACTCTATGCTGAGCAAACGTTTGAGTCACTGCTGATTTCAAGGCGAAGACAGTTACACCTTGGAAATCATTAGACTCTTAAGAGGAGCAACTCTTGCTTTGCTCGAGATTAACCTTACCAAAGTTGTTCCAGAGGAATTGATGGACTTGCGTTAAGCTGCTGCTCTGAAATGGCATTTAGAAGTGTACGCAAAACCATGGATTTCAACAGTTTCGGCCTCATCAACCTCTACACATCTGTCAACATCAATGTAATTTACGTTCTTCAGTGTCACCAGAAATTGACGCTATTCCTGATTTAATGCAGCAGGAAGTCCATCACTCCAATCAATTTTAAGACGCCACAGTTTATGCATAAAAATCTTTGGTCTGGCTATAATCGGGCCAAGAAGACCCAAAGATTCAAATACTCTGGCAATCAAAGATAAGACATTTCTCAGTATATATGATACACTAAGCTCTACCTTAAAGAAAGTGCAATTCTTTATTGGCTTCCATGGCAAGGCCAAGGTTTTACTCGGATCGGAGAAATTGTATTCTTTCTGATTTAGAGAAAGTTCAGAATGATTTGCACACCATTTATGCAACTGCATGCCTCCTGTTTCCAAAACCGCTATAAACTGCTGTTGGGACTCTTTGGCCTGTCCTAACGTCAAAGCTCCGCCACAACAACATCATCCATGTAGAAATTTTCCCATTACGCTGGTGCTCGCCGTTGGAAAATTACACTCTTCAACTAATGATTTAGTGTCCTTGTTGCTAAGAAGGGAGCACAGACCGTACCATGCATAACTGTTAACAGCTCATAGAATTTTCACAAGAAATTTCACAAGGTTTCTCATAGAAATTTCACAAGGTTCTTTGAAGGCTGTATAGACTTTCATTTCTCAGTAACATTATATACATTTTTTCACATCGGCCATTAAGCCATATATGTGATTTCTAAATCCAATCATTATCGAAAATAAATCTTTTTGTATAACTCCACCATTTTAATACCAAGAGTTGAGTGAAATAACATTACATACTATACCGTTCTACTGCAGAGAGTTGAGCTAAAAATAGTCACTTAAGAACACTTAAACACAACTCTTAATTTAGTGCTATTTTTTTCTGATTTATATACTTGCATGCCACTTGAGGCTCTTTCTCTTCTTTAACTTCCTTCGTATGTCATATTTGAAAATATGCACAAATGAAGTCACAATATAAAGAGAGATTGTAGAGACATTAGGATATTTTGGAATCAGGTGAGATAAAAAATGAGCAACGCCTTCGCCAGGAATCGAACCACGGACCTCTCGGTTACGCGTCGAGCATGCAGACCACTACACCATGAAGGCATGCGAAGAAGGTGGGAGAAATACCTTATAAGACATATCTAGGTCTCTCAAAAAGCGAATCCACATCGATATGAGTTTTTTCAGAGCAATGTCCTTAGGCTGACCTAAATACAGAGGGTCATTTAAAGGGGCATTGTTACTGTTAGAACCAGATTACAAAATCCGCACTTGTAACGTGGAAGCTTCAGACCAGCCATCTACATGTGATAATATTACACCTGTTAGTTCTGGTCCATGGATGAAAGAGCTTCAAGACATGAAGATAACATTGTCAGATGTGGGTAAACTCTCACAAGCTGTTCAGCATTGTCACACGTGGGTAAACCGTCACAGTCTGTTCAGTTACTCCTTGGAGCCGACGTGATAGGAAAACTTATGACACATCAGCCGACGTGATAAGAAACTTACGACTTGCAGCCACAGAAACTTTAATTCCTGGGACCTTCTCAGGGAAAGTACCTGATATAGAGATATCTTCAACCAATGCTCTGCTCGTAACTTAACTTTTAGTAATAGAAATGGATTTTTCTGAAATGTGCAAATTGGATTCTTTAGGGATACAACGTAATTCAGAACAAAGAACTAAATCAGAACTGCACGATGCCTCTACGGAACATTTTTAAGGACTGTCAAAGCTGATGAAGATCAACGTTTTCTTGTTACTTTACCATGGCTTGACGTTTATTTACCTTTGCCAATTTTAATCTGACACTGTTACCAATCTGGTACAAGTTACCAACTTTAAGCTTAAAAACAAAAATTTTTAAATTTCAGTACGGAGAAAAGTCCAAAGAATAAGGGCGAGAAGACATCATTGAAAAGTTTCCTAAAGAAGAAATTAAATCATCTTGTCACTATTTGCCCCTTCCACATGTGCTGAAGGCAAACAGTACGGCGAAGATTAAACGTGTGTTTAATGAATGCTTCTCCTAAAAAAAGGGGAACTCCCAGTCTCAACGATTGTGTTGAAAAGGGTCTGAATTTAATAGAATTATTTCCTTCCATGTTAACGAGGTTTAGCTTAAAGATAGAGATTTCCTCCGATTTCTATGGTACAATGAAGATGGGAAGCTCAAACATTATCGTCATCGCAGAGATGTTATTGGTGTTTCTTGTGGTTCGCTTTTCCTTGGATCAACTATCCGATACCATTCAGAAAAGGAACTAGATGAAGGCAAGCAAAGAAATGAAAAATATTCTCATATTATATGAGAACTGATGCTCGGCTTTTAATGTGGACAATTGCTTGATTCGCCTCAAAATTGATCAAATCAGACCTGAAGCAATTTATTCAAGTTGCAACTGAAATTTATAGCTGAAAGAAAATTTGATTTACGAGGGTGGGAGTACATTAACTCATCGGGATATGTCAACCAACGTTCTAGGAATTCTGTGGGACACACATTGTGATACTCTTTTCATAAACGCCAAACAATATATTTTAGATGTTTCGCATAAAGTCTTTCATCCTCTCGGCATAACTGTTCCAGTGATACTGCGTCCAGAAATCTGGCTACAAAACTTCTGGAAATTAAAAAAAAATTAGTTGGGATTAAGAAGTTGATGTAAAAATACGTCAAGATTCTTAAAATGGCTAAATGAGCTTAGAAATTTGCAACATGTTAAGGTACCAAGATGGTCCCACTGTGATGAAGGACTCGAGCACATTTTATTACAATTTTTTCAGTGATGCTAGCAAACCTGCTTAATCGACTGCAGTCTTTCTGCGACTTGGTAGAGGAAGCATTGCTCATGTACAATTGGTGCAAAGTAAAATTAGAATCACTACTTGTGGTAACATAGAAGCAACAATTGCTAGGTTGGAATTTGTTGGTGCTATTATTTCTGCTCGTCTTTCTTCGAAGGTCATGAAGCTGTCCCAAAGAGACGACGTTTATTTTTTCACTGACTCTACAATGCTATTGTCTTGGCTAAAAAGAGAAGCCTCTTGGAGTTTATTTGTTCAGAACCGTGCTACAGAAATTAGGAGTCTGACATTTTTAAGCCCTGCCTATTTGCCGAATAGCGGTTGCTCAGTGCAGCTGTTATGCAATTCGTAATGGTTGAAACGTCCCAGTTGGTTGTATCTTACCAAAACAGAACTAGATGTCAATCAAGAAGAAGTACCTAAAGAGAAAAGGAGAGAAATAGTGTCTTCTATTGTAAATATTCAAGTAACAGAAATCTGGAGCGATTACTTTCCCACCTACAGTAGAAATATCAGAGTAGCTGCATGGATTCTGCATTTTCTCTACACCATTTTGAGTGAAAACAAGTCAAAAACGTAACTTGAGTTTTGAACAATTCAAAAAAGCAGAAGTTCTTTTCTTTAAGTTCATACATTTAAAGCACATTTCAAGACGAGGAGTTTCTTATTAAAGCGCAAGCCTTTAAAGATAAAGAAGAACTTCTGAGAATAAGAACCAAGAACCAAACTTGTGAACAGTCCTGTGATGCCGTCCTCCAGTCAATCCACGAGAAACATGAAAAAGCAAGGCATGCAGTTTCTTCAATCTTGCTTTTCTGGGTTAGGGACAGGTTTTGGATTCTTAAGAGCTAAAAAATGTTAGTAAAACAAGTTCTTTCTAAATGTGCAACGTTTTGCACCGCTACCTAGAGATAGAGGTACTGAGACAAGAGTTTTGAGGTATCTGGTGTGTATTATAGTGGTTAACCTAAACTCGGAAGGTTTTGAATCATAATATTCACTTGCGCCTTATACCGAGCGGTCCATTTCGGATAGTCCAGTCACTCACTACAGATGCTTACATTCATGCCGTAAGACGATTTATTGCAACAAGAGGCAGGATTTCAGTTCTTTACTCAGGTAACAGCTCAAACTTTCTAGGAACAAATGGAGCGTTAGAAGCATAAGCTGAATACGATCCTGTGTGACTGTGAATCAGTAATAAATGCTGGACCGCTGACTTACATACAGAATGGCCCATGTGAATTGGTACCCCTGACAAAAGAAATGTTTATTCATGGAGGCAGCAACAGTAACACTACAGATCTTCACAGCATAGACCAATTTTCCTTGATCAGCAGTACTTGCAGAAGTTATGTGAAAATTTTAGATTGAGATAGAGATTTAAAAATGAGGATCTTGCTACTTAATTCTCAGAGGAATAAGAAGAAATGAGGTTTTAAACTTTGACGATATTCTATTGGGAATGATCATATCCGACACATCGACTGGCCTCTTGGAATAATTTTAGAAATTTATCCAGGAAAAGATGGTGTTCCTGGTGTTGCGAGACTAAGAACATACAAGGGCGAGAGGTTATGTTTCTTTTCAGACTCTATCCATTAAATGTGTCAGCGAAAACTAATGTTGATATCATATAGGCTTCTAGAAAAAGTGACATATATATGTCAGAACTCTTCCAGACTCTTCCGTTGAGACAACACTGATACCGCTGAAGTGAGGCACATTCCCAAGAGAACCTCAAGAATTCCTTATCGAAAGGATTTACGAACTTTGTTTTTATTTTTTTAACTTTTGCAATAGTTTTACCTCCCCAAATTTGAAAAGAATGCTTATTCAAAATTTGAATTGCAAAGTTCAGTTTCTAATTTCACTTTGCAAGGTGGGACTATGTTAAAGATTGTACAATATTTAATATCGTTATTTAAACTTAACTACTACTTAACCTATGACTTTCAATTTATGTTTTTGTCATTACTTTTATTTTGTGCTAATGGCAACATTATTATTGTTATTAAGTAAATATCGTTTCGTTTTTACATAATGTTTAGAACGGAATGAGTTGTAAGTAGAAAGTGTACCTTCTCATTTAGTTTTAAAAAAGGTTCTTTTGCACCCTTTTCATGATTCAAATCAAGCAGAATGGAAAATTCACTGAAAAGCATTAGCAATAAAAATAATGCAGTAATAATAAATAGGAAATAGAAACTGACAGCTAAAAAAAAAATCCAAAATTGAGGAAGCACTTAATGAATATGAACAAATTAATTTAAAAATCAAAATCTAAATTAACAGAGAAATTAAATTTAACAATAAATTTAGGGATCTTTTACCATTGCAATTTTATTTCCTTTTTTCAGTTAATTGTTAATAATGTAAGTTATTTTGACAACATGTGGAAGGTAAAGAAGCGGTCACTTGATAAAGCTTTCTCACATCTATAAAAACTAATCAAAGAGGAGAGAACATAAACTTTTAACTATTAGTAATTAATTATTTTATTACACTTACTATGATTTCCGTTACCTCCTACTTGCAAAAATAAATATTACATTTATTGTGATTTCCGTAAGTTCTCCTTGCAAAAACACAGATTACTCAAGTGTAAATAAATATCCATAAAGCTAGTCTTTACCAATTACACTTTAACTTACTTTTAATTTTCACCTTTTTTTAATGCATAAAAAGATCTCTAATATGCTTTGTTTAATTCTGCAATCTTTTCTTTTCGCTGTTAACGGATGCAAAACTCCCTCAATCTATATAATTACTGAGAAGAGCTTTTCATCCATTAAATTTGCTTGTCTCCAACGCTTTTAAAATAGTACTTGAATGATTTAATTTGCAGCTTCCCAAAGGCCTCCAAAATTGGGTGTCCCAGGTGAAACGAATTTCCATTGAATATTCTTGGCAGATAAATAATTAGCTAAATGCAGCTTTAAAGGGTTCAGGTGGCTTTAAAGGCCTTTGACACAAAACATACAAATATGCAAACATACATTTTATGTAAAATTCCTTTTCTTTGGTTACAGTACCTCATGAAAAATGTCCTTTAAAGCCTTTAAATATCAGAAGTCCATTCCACTAAATTAAAAGGATAATCTGGTACATCTCCGTCTTATGGGACATTTCCCATTATTTTTTTTACACACAACGTTTTCGTTTTTAAAGCATATAACACAATTGTCTACAACTTCATTACAAACAGACAGGCCATTTAATGGCCAAAACGTCAATGCTTGCAAGAAAGTCCTGCTTGCAAAAATACAGACTACTGAAGTCTAAATTAATGCCCATAAAACTAGTCTTTACCAATTACACTATAACTTACTTTTAATTTTCACCTTTTTTAATGCATAAAAAGATCTCTAATATGCTTTGTTTAATTCTGCAATCTTTTCTGTTAACTGTTAACGGACGCAAAACTCCCTCAGTCTAATAATTGCTGAGAAGAGCTCTTCATCCGTTAAATTTGCGCTGTCTCCAACACTTTTAAATTAGTACTTGAACGATTTAATTGCAGCTTCCCAAAGGCCTCCAAAATTGGGTGCCCAAGGTGAAACGAATTTCCATTCAATATTCTTGGCAGATAAATAATTAGCTATAGTTTCATTTGGGATTTTAATTTCGTTATGAAGTCTATATATTTCTTTCTTGGCACCAACGAAACTTGTGGCACTGTCGGAATATAATTTTGCACATTTACTTCTACGAAATAAATCTTCAGATGCACTTGCCTTTGACACAAAACATACAAATATGCAAACATACATTTTATGTAAAATTCCTTTCCTTTGTGTACAGTACCTCATACAAAATGGACCACAGAAGTCCATTCCACTAAATTGAAAGGATAATCTGGTACATCTCTGTGTGATGGGAGATTTTCCGTTATTTATTTACACACAACAGGTTCGTTTTTAAAGCATATAACACAATTGTGTACAACTTCATGACAAATAGACAGGCCATTTAAAAGCGGTTGCACCAACATGCATTCTTTTTTTAATACAATTTTCATTAACTAATAACATATATTTGCGCATTTAGGATAATATTGCCAAATGTTTAACAAAATAAGTAAGATTTGTCTCACCTAAACGACCTCAGAGAATTAAGTCAGAATCCACGAAGCGATTCCGATTCTCGAACTTACTTTAATGTAAGACAGTTCCATGCTGTCTGCACATTAATTGCTCCTGACAACCTTCCTAAAGGGACTTTTCAAGTTATTCACAACCTGAAAATATAACTAATAACACATAAAAATAATTATATAACGATTACTCAATTAAAAGGGAGTTCATTGCAATAAATTCATAATTGACTCACGAAATGAAAAATACAAAACTCATCAGGTTCAGGTTATCATTTTATGTATTTCTTTTTAACTGTTTTAATTAAAAGTTTGCAATATTCAAGCTATTGTAAGATTAATATACACACTCAAAAATAACTGAACATCTGAAGAATGAACTAATAAAAGAATCAATAGAGCTCATGTTTCTCAGTAAGCGCCGAGGATTGCTGTCAAAAGGTGTTGTTTTTCTTCACGACAACGCACGACCACAATGTGCAAATGTGACGAAAAACCTCCTACAGGGATTTGGCTGGGACGTGTTTGACCATCCTCCATACAGCCCTGACCTCGCTCCTAGCGACTTTCATCTGTTCTTACATCTTAAGTCTGTCTTTGGCGGTCAACACTTTAACAATGACGACGAGCTGAAAGAAACCGTTTCCAACTGGTTGAAGACACAGGCGGCAAATTTCTATGAAGAAGGTATACAAAAACTTGTGCCACGCTATGACAAATGCCTGCAATATTTCGGCAGTTATGTGGAAAAGTAGTTTAAGAGTTGTTGAATTTTGTGCAATAAATAACTTTTCTGTAGCTGTACACAATTTACTTTTATTACCAAACGGAACTTACTTTCTGGACGTACATTGTATTTCTTTCTTGGCACCAACGAAACTTGTGGCACTGTCGGAATATAATTTTGCACATTTACTTCTTCGAGATAAATCTCTTTTATTGCAGCTTTGGCTTCAGATGCACTTGCCTTTGACACAAAACATACAAACATGCAAACATACATTTTACGTAAAATTCCTTTCCTTTGTGTATAGTACCTCATACAAAATGGACCACATAAGTCCATTCCACTAAATTGAAAGGATAATCTGGTACATCTCTGTCTGATGGGAGATTTCCCATTATTTATGTACACATAACAGGTTCGTTTTTAAAGCATATAACACAATTGTGTACAACTTCATGACAAATAGACAGGCCATTTAAAAGCGGTTGCACCAACATGCATTCTTTTTTTAATATAATGTTCATTAACTAATAACATATATTTGCGAATTTAGGATAATATTGCCAAATGTTTAGGAAAATAAGTAAGATTTGTCTTACCTAAACAACCTCTAAGAACTAAGTCAGAATCCACAAAGGGATTCAGATTCTCGAACTTACTTTAATGTAAGACAGTTCCATGGCATCTGCACACTAATTGCTCCTGACAATTTTTCTAAGGGGACTTTTCAAGTTATCCACAAACCTGAAAATATAACTAATAACAAAGAAAATAGTTATATAACGATTATTCAACTTCAGTAAATTATGTAAAACGTTATTCACTTTTATCTCAGATGGTTACTCTCCCGAGTTGGATACTCACTGCCCACCAGAAACGCTGGACCACATCACCGCAGTTTATGATGCACTTGGTTATCAGCATCTACACACCGTGACAAGCAATCTCCCGGATTCTGATGCAACGTCAGTGTTGAAAACATGAAAGTTCGTGAATTGTGGCCATTCTATGCTGAGCAAATGTCTTGGGTATCATTGAGTCTGTCCATAAGGAGACTTGAGTCACTACTGATTCAAGGTGATAAGGACTTTTTCGACAGTTTCGGCCTGATCAACCTATTTGCGTTTGAATCATTGGGAGGGGGAGCAGCATCTTTGCCAATTTGATTTCGGGTCATGGTTCAAGACATCGATTCGTTTTCGAGTTCTTGTAACGCAATTTTTGACTCGATTTCGGATTTGAGTTTTTTCTCGCTTCTTCAAGCGCATAATCAACTATGCTTTTTACTAACTCAAACATCGGTTTTGAAAACCTTACTAGCGCTATGAAATTCTTTAAATCAACAATTTTCGCATCTTCCACAATGGTTAGATCTGACTCCGTAGCGACGAGTTTTAACTTGTCTTTCCGTAATTTAGCAATCAGACATGCTTTAAACTGTAAGTAAAGCTAAATAAGGAAACTGCTGTTACCTCAAATCACTGGGATTCCTGAATCACTTTATGACTTGATGGAAATCGTCGCCCTCACTCTGGTCACACTATCCATCAATTTATTACATCATCCACAGGCCTCTGGCTCGTCCATGTGTAAGGTTTTAGTTAAACTAACCAAGTTTTATTTTAATTTAAATCTGTCTATCTCCTCTCTGCTTCAACTTCCCGTCAGAAGAAGCGCGCAGTTTTAGCTTATGCTAATTTTGAGGTACAGCCAAGTACTATTTAAGCCAGAGGTAGAAACCTCTCGGTGTGAGAGAGCTTAGACTCAGATCACGGTCACGCCGCTCAACGTTCGTCTGACCAGCTAGCAGTTTAAATTTATAAGCCATAGTGCTTACTACGTGATTGCATTGTAAAACAATTTGAAGTGCGTTAGTATTAGTATACCTTGCTACGCACCCTTTCGGGTAGAGGCCAACTTACGCGAATCGCTCTGCGAAGCAAAGTTTAATTTAATTTCTATTTTAGGTTTAGTATTTAAATTTATTTGATTGTTAAGTTCGACCCAAGTGCGGTCTTTTACGTTCTGTATCTCTCCCGAGTTGGGAAGTTTGTATTTAATAGTGATTTAATAAAAGAGGATTTCAAATCCCTTCACGTGCAGTTATTATCCAGCCCAGCAGTTACACCAGAACATAGCGTACCTTCCGCTCCCTGTTCCAGTTTAGGACTGAAAACTTGAGGATAAGAACCCTTTACAGAATTTACCATGTTCTCCAAAAAACACGCACAGAATGTTCAGTCCTCATACATCAAGGTCCATATTACGAAGACAATTACTCAATAATAATAATTGTTTATTGATCTTAAATATTGTGTTCACATATCCCATACATAGCGGCTCTCCGCCCGCTTTTGATCATCCCAACCCTGCCTCAGCATGCACAAACAAAACTGATAACATTTTTCAAAGATTTCTGAATCAATCTATTCGTTGTCGGGGGAAATTAATTATTTCACAGCGGGATGGAATGCTTTTAGAAAACGGTTTTTTCCTATTCATATTTCTAGAAAGAATTTTAATTGTGATACAAATGCATTTATATGATACACTTTCATTACTAACCTACTGTAAAATTTGAAAGAAAACTTAATAGTTATTTATGTGTTAAAAACACACATCATTTTATTTATGCATTTGTCTGAGTATTAGATTTTTGTAATTAGTTTCCTTGTAATTAAAAGGAAGTTCATTGCAATAAATTCATAATTGACTCACGAAATGAAAAATACAAAACTCATCAGGTTCAGGTTTTCATTTTATGTATTTCTTTTTAACTGTTTTAATTAAAAGTTTGCAATATTCAAGCTATTGTAAGATTAATATACACACTCAAAAATAACTGAACATCTGAAGAATGAACTAATAAAAGAATCAATAGAGCTCATGTTTCTCAGTTTGTGTTGCTATTTATTAACTAGTGCACTATAAATCTTACTTTATCATCTAATATTATAATTTTTATTATATGTTTAATACTTAATACAAGCTACCAACTGATAACACAATTAGGCACAATTGATATTATCAGCTCGCCATTCTAAATTTGAATTTACTGAAAACACTATATACTGATTTTATTAACTATATGTGATAAATATGAATTATAATTTTGCTGGGAATAAAATCTAAAGATTTATTAGAAAACATATTCAAAGCTTGCTGCTAGTTTTTTTAATTCAGTAAAGAACCATATCGATAAAGAATATTAATTATTTTTCTGAATTTTACAAATTGAGGATTTAATTTTAGATGCTTTTTATATTCATTGATGAGATTCATCTTTTTAATTTATAAACTATGAATAGAAGAATTCCGATTTAGAAATCTTAATGTGGATTTTGAATTTAATAAGTGGTTTATAGAAAATATGAAATGTTGAACTACTCTGTAGCTTGTAATAACTATAATGTTGCATGGCATCGGCATTAAAGGTTATTTCTTCACACTAAAATTTAGTGAAGGTTATTCAGTTCAGTTAAAAGTTATTCCTTCATACTGAAATTTAATAGAAAGTAATTTTCCATAATACTTCTGTTAAAAAGATTTAGGAACGTATCCCAAAAGGGATCAACACAATT
>KK113545.1:104906-139497 GCA_000611955.2 Stegodyphus mimosarum | reverse complement strand
CATGTTTGTTTCCCTTTACACAGGTTTAAAACAAAGGGTAAATTTTTTTGGAACAGCACCCCCCCCCACTAATTTTAGCTACGAGCCGCCACTGATACTCATATAATTGTTGAGGATGATCATGAAAAAAAAAAAAAAGAGAGAGACTTTATTTGTTCTTGTTTTTTCCTCATACATGGACTTCAGAACAAAAAGAAGATCGAATTTCTGTATGTTAATATAACTTGATCCCAGTGGTAGGCATTCATTATGCTTTTTTCTTTTTTTCCCGAACCAATTGTGGCGAGATGAAATTTTATGCTTTAATAATAATCCTTAGATAAAATGGTAATTCTTAGTTTAGGCTGAAGAAAGTTCACTGTGGTTACAGTCAGTTCTGTTTTAGGAATCTGAAACAAACTGGTGACATATTGGTAGCCCTTTCTGATTAGAAAATGATAATTCAAACAGAATTTGTTCCTGAAGGACAGACGGTAAACTCTTAACTTTTGAAATATGTAATAGAAAGATTTTTGCGGAGAATTCTGTGAACAAGGTCAACCGAATAAGTAATATACTCCTGCGCGATAATGTGCCATCACACAATTCCATTCTCATTAAGCAATTTGTAGCAAAGGAATGAGGGACAATTCACAGCCGCCTTTTCACAAAATTTGACACTTATAGACTATTTCTTTTACCGGATCTCAGAAGTCATGTTTTCAATAGCGTTGAAAAGACTCAAAAAACTGTAAGCACAGCTTAACGATATTTCAAAAAATAAGTTCTACAACGAAATCAAGCAGATGTATTAACGCGCCAAGCGTTGTATAGATTTACAAATACTGAATATTGTAAGCTAAGGTGTAAGAATATTATTTTCATCTACTTCTGATTTTATGCAAAATCCTAAAACGTTTTAGACCCACTGTTTTTTTTTCAATCACAGTTATTTCTTTTACTTGCTGGTAATATCTGATCGAAATCTTTTCGAATCAAAAGGATAAGAAACAGCAACATACTGCTTAGTATTTCGCTGTTTGTCCTTACTTAAAATGCTGCTACCGTAAATGAATTCTAAAATTCATTTTCTGAAAAAGTTTTGCCATTAGATAGTATTGAAATTCCTGGTTGGAAATCTGATTTATAGTTTAAAGGAACTTCTTTCTTAATAATTAACTAAAGTAGCCTTGAGAGTAATGCTGCAATTTTTTGTAACGGCGAATGAAGTTTCTCTTGTCTAAAACTTGCCAAAAATTATTTTAAATTCTATAATAAATAAAACTCGATTGGAATATCTTTCAAGGATTTCATCTTATTATGAAAAAGGACAAAAAATAAATTACATTAAACACATTTGGGATTTTTTACTACTACAATGAAACCAAAATAAGTTTCGTTTTAAACTACGGATTTGTTTCATAATAGTGAAATACAAATTAACTTAAATATAGTACATATTCTAAAATCTAAATTTGTATTCATGTTCATACGTTTGTTATTTAGCAGTTTTTCATTCTGTATGATGTGACGAGCATTATTTGCATGTGCGTTGAAAGCGCTACTCTGAGTTTTTTAAGGGCTAGGGGACTGTAAAATATGCTGTTGCACTAAGCGACAACATTCCAATAAAAGGAGAAGGTTAAAAGAAAAGGAATGCATGAAAATAAGTTTGACATATTTTATTACTACTAATGCACTTTCGTGTCCAGATTTATTAGTTATCTGAAAAATTCTTTCTTCTTTTCAGTCTTAAAGGTTTAAGTACCTTCATATTTTAATTTTCAATAAATTGTCTATTTAAATTTTTATGTGTCCTGAAAGTCTGTCTAAACGTGTAAGAAAACGAGTAAGAAACTCTGTCTAACGAGTAATAAACCCTACTGCTATGAAAACGTGTGTATGCATGATTCTTTAGTACTTTGAAAACGCATGGGTAAAAAAATAAATTTAAAAAGAGCAATTTAAAAAAAAATTCTTAAAGTCAATTCCTACTTAGATCAACAAAGAAAATTTTTATTTGACACTCATGTCCATAAATTAAGGATAATTCCGAGTCCCGCAGAAATCTAACACTAAAATAAATATATCATCTGTAAAATCACTACACACATCTTCAAGAATCATAGGCAAATTTCAGGAAGTAACCAGATGACACCGATGGTACGTCACAATGACGAGAGTGTAAAAGAGTGACATATAAGAAATACAGGCAAAGGAGTAAAATTGTTCGCAGGCGCTTTATAAACATTTCAGTGCAATAACCGAATAGTTATGACACAAAAGACGCATTTGGATGATTTTTTACGTGGTAGAATTATCGGCCCTCTGGAATGTGGGCGTACCCAACTGGAAGTATCAGACGAACTTGGAATTTCCCAGAGTGTCATCTCCAGGCTTTGGCAACGATTCCAAGATGATGGTAATGTGAGTAGATATTACAGCACAGGTCGCCCCAGAGTTACAACGCCGAATGAGGACCGGTATTTGGCAGTTACTGCCAAAAGAAACAGGCGGAGCACAGCCTCAGACCTGTCTCGTCAGCTCTCTTTAGCCACTGCTACGAAAATTTCAAGGCAGACCGTGGACAGACGCTTAGGGCAGATTGGTCTACATGCTCGTAGACCTGTCAGATGCGTTCCACTTACTGCAACTCACTGTCGCTTGCTGTTAGCCTGGAGTAGAGAGCATGCATTGTGGACACCGCAACAGTGGGCTTGTGTGATGTTTTCCGACGAGTCCAGGTTTAGCTTGCAATCTGATTCTCGCCGGACTTTCATATGGAGAGCTGCAGGTACCCGTTACCACCAAGAAAACATCATTGAACGATACCGTTACGATGGTGCAGGAGTGCTCGTTTGGGGTGGAATTATTCTGGGTTCCAGAACTGACCTGCATGTTCAAATTGGAACCATGACAAGCCAAATCTATCGGGACGTCATTCTGGAACAACATGTAGGTTTGTTTCGCGGCGCCATGGGTGCACAATTTGTGTTTATGGATGACAGCGCGTGTCCTCAGCGTGCAATCATCGTAAGCGAATGCCTTCAATCGGAGGATATCACCCGTATGGACTGGCCAGCATTCTCACTGGACTTGAATCCAGTAGAGCACGTGTGGGACATGCTTGGCCGACGAGTTGCAGCCCGTCAACCTCCTCCTACATGTCTACCGGAACTTCGGAGAGCATTGCTTTTTGAGTGGTGTAATATCCCCCAAGATCAGATCGATAACTTGATCTCAGCATGCCTAAGCGTTGTTCGGACTGTATTGCATCGTCTGGGAGACATGCAATGTATTAACAATCATACCAACCATGTAATATTGGTTTTTTGTAAATAGTTTTTTTTTGTAATTTGCTCCAGGGAGAAAAAATCGCTAATTTTTTTAATAATATCAAACATATAGCATCTTTTTTTGCTCTTTACCTTATGTTTAATAAATAAGCTTTACAAATAAGTCAAATTTGTTTTGCTTCTAACTCTTCCTTTGCCTGATTTTGCATTATCCTTAATTTATGGACATGAGTGTAGTTACTTTTTATCAACATTATTAACATTTTTTCGTTTCTAATTTATGAAGCTGATGGTGGTCTATAATTTCTCATTCTATCCATCTCTTGTAATGCTGCATTATTGCAAGGAACCTTTCGAGGGAGTTTCGAGCAATCCAGTTCTTCAATTAATATTCCATCTAATCATTTCACGCTACTCAAGGCGACATATGCTTGACCTGCTGCGAAGACGTTTTCGTACAAAGCTTTTCTTGGCGCTTATGTTTTTCTTTCTCTAATCGTGGCTTGCGTTGTGTTGTAGTTTCTTTTCGCATTCTCCGTTTGTGAAGCAAGGGACATTTTAAAGGGTTACGTTTTAAACATACAATATTATCACGTTAACACAGAAATATGGGGAGAACTTTTGCTACATAATGGGGCATTACATCCGCCTCATACAACTCTATAAAACTACAGTTCTTTAATTCCATACACTCTAAAAACCTTTAAAACTCTGCCTTACTGTTGCCACTTATTTTTGTTAAATATCACAATCCCGTTTATCACAGTCATATGCTATTATTTATTTGATAAAATAAATTTTTACAGCGCGTGAGAATTCCTAATAAACGGTCATTATTTGTAAGTTTTATAATATATTTAAAATAAAAACAGCATACCTTTAATTCCGATAAACAGGAATAAATAAGCAGGAATTGACTTTAATACGTAAAAAAACTGTATTAACCTCAAGTGTCATCCGCTACAAGTTTAAAAAATGTATTTGAACTTGAGTGGATGAATAAAAAGTACTTTCTTAACGATCGAAAATTTGAACAAGATATAGAGAGACTGTGAACTAATAGTAGGAATTTAAAAAAAGAACTATTGTAAATTATTTGCATTTCCAAGCAATTTTATTAGGGGAATTTGAAAACAACAACAGCTAATTTTCATTGCATTTACATTGAAAAACATTGTTGCCTTCCAGCAGACAAAGAATAAAAAATTCTTTTGTCTTAAAAAAATTGCCAAGGTCTTAAAACATAGAAGTATGCATCGGTCTTCAGAACGAGTATAATAATAAAATGGAAACATCTCCCGTTCTGATACATTAAAACATATGGAAGACTTTTGGCATGCATCCAGGAATACGAAAACAAGCAAACCCATTGTCAAGGCCTTCTACGCTTTCAACGACAAAAGGTTGCCAATAGCTACCTTGCTCAGCCGTCCGTAGAATTACAGAACTCGACGCAGACGGTTTTCAGACGTACGAAAATATTCACAGGAAAGTTGGAAAATTATGTAGAAGTTTTAAAAGCTCCATATGAAATTCTGCTTAATTTATTTTCATTTTATTCTCTATATTTTATTTTATTATTTATTTATTAAGTAAGGGGGATATCAGGTAAATTCTAGAATAACAATACTCAAATATTGGACTTTAAACAAACAATTACTCATCTGTATCAAATGTGACTGAATGCTATATTTAAAATTTTTTGTTTAGTGTTTAAAATAATGCATAAACGGATCTGATCTACTGTTTAAACGCACTGCGAAAAAAAAGGGTTACTATCGCTACGTACAATTAAACAATATGCGTCATAAAAATTTAAATCTACATTAGCTTACGTTTGTTTTCGGACACTTGCATGTTTGAAATTGTATTTGCATAGACCTTGCGGTAAATATTAAAAAATCTGATGCGGACACCATACGACTTCTTTGCAGGGAATATTAAATTAAAAGCATTTTTTGCTGCATTTCATTTAAATTTATTTCCTCGAAATTAATCAGAGATATATTTCTCATTCAATTAATTCAGTTCTCACTTCCCGGCAAAGCAAAAATACATAAAAATTCAAAATATTTTCATTAAAAATTGAAAATTATAGAAAAACATAAAACACCAAATACAGTTAAAATAATTTTAAAAGGAAACATTTTAAAATTTTATTAAAACTATAGTTTCTGTGCAAACACAAGCAATTCGACCAGCAGGCAAGAAGGCAATTTTTCGTGCACAAAACTAAAAGTGTCCTTTTGGTCCCACTCGGAAAAAAGACACTGAATATGCAGAAACTGATTTAATTCACCGTTCTGCTAAGTTTCAAATGTAAACAAATATGGCTGCTATTGTAAAAAAAAATTAGGCTTAGCCGCACTTAAACAACTTTTAAGTTAAAGTAAAGTAACACATCGAACAAACATTATTTTCGAAGTCAAACAACAAAAATCAGTGTTATATTTGCAAATTTTTACAGGACTAGTTTCGATGGTTTTTACCGAACCATCATCCTCAGCTGCCAAAGCGCAAATGAACGAGATATGATATAGTGTTAAGTTAAGCTAAGAACGGCTGGATAGGAATTAAGCTATTTGTGCCATCTATTGAGGAAACTGGAAAACGCGATTAGCTACGTAATGATAAAAGCAGGTGATTTATCAGACTTCGATAAAGATCAAATCGTTATGCCTTCGCGACTGGGAGCATCAATATCAGAAACAGAGCTTTTAGTGGCCTATTCCCACGTGCAGATGTTGTAAGCACATATCGAAAGTGATGAATGGATGGCGAAACGACAAGTCGCCTGCCAGCACTGTGTCATCGACGGCGCATTGATTCCAGAGTAGAGTAGAAATTGCTACGCATTGTTCCCCGTAACCGAAAAGCTACAACAACCGAAATCACCACTAGCTACAACAGCGAGGCGACCCAAACAATGTTTCTCAACACACTGTGCAGCGTATATCGCTGCGTATGGGCATGGTCTTAAGGCCGGAGCATGCCTCTTCACTGACGGCACGTCATCGCCAGCTGCGTCTGGAATGGGTCAAGAAACATCGGAATTGGACATTAGAAGAATGGAAGAAAGTTTCGTGGTTTGACGAATCACATTTTCTGGTGCATCACATCGACGGGCATGTGCTAATACTCCGATTTTCAAACGAAACGCTGGCTTCGGGATGCACATTTCAGCGGAGACAAGTCGGTGGCCGGGGTATTATGGTGTGGGCAATGTTTTCATGGAGTACATTAGGACCTATAATCTCCATAGAACAATCCCTGATGTATCCGCCCTATGTTAATATCGTTGCAGACACTGTTCATCCATTAACGGCAAAAGTATTTCCGGCTGGGTTGGTGTTTACCAGCAGAATAATGTACCATGTCATAAGGGTCGAATCCTCAGGGAGTGGTTCGAGAAGCATTCCAACGACTTTGAAGTCATGTCTTGGCCTCTAAATTCACCTGATATTAATCCAATAGAGCATTTGTAGTTCCACCTGGAAAACCAAATTCATGCTGCCACTGTACCCCATCGCAATGTGAGGTAATGGCAGGACCAGTTTGTAAGCGCTTGGTACCAGACACCTCCGACTACGCATCAGCACCTTGTGGAGTCAATGCCATGCCGGGTGATGGCAGTTTTTAGGGCTAAAGTTCGTTCTACATGTTATTAACAATGTGGTCATAATGTAATGTTGTAATAGCCCTATATATAAAATTTCAACGTTCTGAGCTAAATCGTTTTTGAGTTATGAACGCCACGGAAAACTCTTCTGAATCCATTTTAAATCAGTTTTATGATTCGTTTAGAGAAAAAAGTCCTTTATTCTGTTCTTACGTACATATATCAAGCAAAAACATCGCTAAATTCGATGAGCATTCGAGAGCGGTCAAAATGGATATTTTTGTTGAAATATGGTACCCACAATATTTCGTGAATAGAATACTTCCTTTACTTCGTACAAGGAAGTAAAGATTAGGCTTAGGCGCACTTAAATAACTTATAAATTTTTGATAATTCTACAACTCCTGCATGCAGATTAACTAAAGGCATAAAAGCTTTAAGCGGACGACAATAACAATATAATTCAATCACTTTGAAAGCAAAAAATGCGCAATTTACCAATATATAAAAATAAAAAAAAATGAGCTCACGGAGTCAAGTAACAGAGTGTTTATATATATACATACACTGCTCAACATTGAAAATGCAACACCAAGAAGGAGTGGCCAGAAATTTATGCAAATTTTAGAGTAGACGCACGTCACTGAGTTATGCGAATGATGTGAAATGCGGAGCTCTCCGACGCACGTGAAGTAAGATATAAGGGAAGGAACGTGCAGAACGGGCAATATTCGTGTCGTTAATTCTGCCAGACGAATTATCGAAGAAAAATAAATGTGCGCATAAATGCGACTCGATGTATACTAGTGTGTCGCATTTATGCGCACTGGTGTATCTTTTAGTGTATAATATATTAGTTAATTATTGTATAGTATACTGGTGTATATTAAATTAGTGTATAGAATACTGATGTATAGTATATTAGCGTGTCGCAATTATATGCATTGGTGTACTGTGTCTATCTTTTAGTACACAGTATCTTAGTGTGTAGCATTATGTACATTGACGTATCGTGTCATTCGTGTATTGTGTCTATAAATGTACTCTGGCATCATGTTTTCATGTTTCAAGATCTAAGTACATACAGAGTAACACCTGTAGTGTATAGTGTATTATTAATATTCACATAAAAGTGCATTTTAAAATTTATCGAATTTACGCAGTATCTATGTGTACCAATACTTAATTTTATATATATCGTAATATAGTGTAAGTGTCTACATATATCAGTGCATTGTATCCATGTGTAAGTTATAGTAGAATAATAGAATGATTTTATTAATGTGTTTTATGTGCATATCGTACTCACGTATTAGTGTCAACGTATATTAGTCTATAGTATATTGTGTCGCATTTTGTAGTATATTAGTGTGTCGCATTATTAGCATCTATGTATGTAAGCGAACTGTAAACATGCGAACTTTGTATATGCTTAGTTATGAGTATATTGTACTTACGTAGTAGTGTCCAAGTGTATAAGTGTCTATGTAAATTTGTGTATTAGCATCCGTAAGTGTACTAGCATCCCTCTATAAGCGTATAAGTATCTTCCTCGTATTAGTGCCTATATATAAAATCGCATGAGTATCTAAGCACGCAGTGAATACGCACTTCTCTATCAGGCCGCATTGTGTCTATTTGTTATAAGTATATTAGTGCCTTCTTGTATATTTATGTCTATTTGTAAAAGTTTCAGCCCTGCTGTCACCTATCTTACTGAGCCGACGCCGTTCTCGCTCTGTATTCTGACTATCATTTTGAAATAAAGATCACTTATTGCTGCTTGCTGTCTCTGTCTTTTTTCCAAATTTTATCACTTTCTGACCACGTCTTCTTGGTGTTGCATTTTCAATGTCGAGCAGTGTATATGAGGTTATCCACGTATGAAAAGCACATAGAGCACGAGATAAAAGAAACTAATCTGCTTTATTTAAATTTACTAAGATATTATGAAAAGAGGAAAATGATTAATGTTACAGCTGGTAACAGATGAAATTGATTTAAATAAATGTAAACCAGGAATTAGATTAGGTCAGTTTGTGTACTAAACAGCTCTTGCACGCCATAAGTCGCTGGCAGAAGATTCAGATGTCTACAAACGGATTGTCAGTTTGCCGGAAAACCATTCCTACAAAACTCCTGGAGCACGAGCCGTCGTCGTCTCCGCACATCCGCTGCTCTGCAAGCTGCGCTATGCTGACGGCAGATGACGTCACACCTCGCTGGGTATTTCCTGATTATTTCCCATATATTATATATATTTCTTTGCAATGCTTTCAATTTTGTAAAATGTTTACTTGTACTCCCTTAGGGTGCGACTTTATTCGAGATGCATAATAGTTAGGGCCTTCATAGGAATGAAACTGTAAAAATGGATTTAAACTCCACTTTTACATTTTTCTTAAAAAATATATATATGTATATATTTACATATATACATGTATATATATATATATCAGTAAAGACATAAAGTAAGAAATTTAGAACTACTTTTCCACAAAGACGAAAATTGAAATTCATAATTAATAAATTTAAAATAATCCTATAAATGCAACAAAGAATTTTTAAAATTGTTAAAACCAAAACTTTTAAACAAGCATATCCTAGTTCAAAAATTTTATGAAATTTGAAGAAATTTAAATAACTTATTTTTTTTTTCACTAAAGTGTTTTATTATTTCACTTTCGTTTTCAATCCTTTAAGTGAAATAGTATTCTCTTTATTTAAGGTACAAGATTCTAATTAAAATTTACTTTGTTTTTTTTTCTTGCTTTGGAGAAGAGCCAGAATTTTTGGGTGAACTATTATAATTAAAATACAGTGGAATGGTTCATCACCTAATTCTGGATACAGAAAAGCAAGGATTTTTGTAGAAGAGAGATTTCAATTGGTTTCAATGTTCCTTTCCCCTGATGAAGTGGCTTTGAAGTTGATTGAATTCCTCTTCTTTTGAGTTATCCAAATTTCTTTAAATTTCGTAAAATTTTTTAATTGGGGTATGCTTGTTTAAAAGCTTTGGTTTTAACAGTTTTAAAAATTCTTTGTTGCATTTATTGGAGTATCTGAAATTTATTAATTATGAATTTCACTTTCCGTCTTTGTGAAAAAGTAGCTCTAAATTTCTTACTTTATGTCTTTACTGATATTTTTTTAACAGCTTAATGTACTAGGCATGTTTATATTTTGTTTTTAAAAGAAATATTTTGTAATTATATATAATTTAACAAAAGTTCTATTCGTAAAAAGCAATTTAAAATAAAAAATTAATTATAGAAATAGGTATAAAAGAAGTTATAAATAATTTATATTGCTGCGAACTAATCTACAATATCATTTAAATTCTGAGAACATATGTAAATCAAGTGCAAGTATCAAAATCTATTAACAAATATAAAATTGTAATAAACTTTTTTAAATCCTAAAAATAATAAATATGCATAAATGAATAATTGTTGAGTTGGCAGAAGACAGACTTATCAAGGGGAAGTTGCCCTCAAACTTAACTCTTCAATTATTCAGTTCGTGTTTCGTCATTTATGTAGGCAAGTAATCACCACTCAAATCCATAAATCACCATTCAAATTTAGATTTATTGCAAATCGTACAAACAATTATAAAAAGAATATAGATTACATATTTGCAATTTTACTTAAAAAATCTGTATTTTAATTCATCAACTAGTTAACAAACAACATAACTATAGTTGCATTATTTATAATAATACTCCAGTTCTCAACATATTTAAAATTTTAGAAATTAAGAACATTAACTGCTATGAATTTGAGAACCTTTATACTTCTCTACCATTAGAAGAAATTTTTACTATTTTAATGCAACTCCCACAACATTTTCCTGATATGCTTAACATCCTTTGAATTGATAGATGGAAAACTTACCTGAATTGTGCATTATTTCATAACTACATTAAATTCAATAATAAGATCTTTCAGCAGATTAGAGGAATACCAATGGGAGGCAACAGTTCTACGCAAATATGTAACTTATTCCTTTTTGTTTATGAATATAAATTCCAACTTAGTTTGAATAAGAAGGAATTAAAGTTATTTGAGAATACATTTAGATACATTGATGATATTATAACTTTCAATAATAATTCTGCTTTAGAACAATTCAAAATTTACCAAAACAGTTTAACACTTAATAAAACTAATACTAATCAAGACACTATTGAATATCTCGACCTACTTCTAATTAAACACAGTAAAATTAAATTATATGATAAAAGGAGAAAATTCCATTTTAATACTATTGAACTAATTAATTGGAACTTTAATATCTCTAGAAAAGTAATAGATAACACTCTCTACCATAGCCAAATAATCAGAATAAAAAACATTTGTACTGAAATAGAAGATCTGAAAGATGAAATAATAAAACTAATTGATATTCAGGTTAATAACCAAGTCCAAACACAATTTATTAATTTATATATTAAAAAGGTAGGCATTGACTTTTCTTTATAATTTATTGACCCTTTATAGTATGATAACATTACCTTAAACCTTAACTGGAGGGTAATGAAGGATTTTGAAGAGTTAAGGAATTATCTTGTAAATATTTTGTAAAAATGTATATTTAATACTGGATTCTTTCCTTTTACTAATAAAGGGCCAACTCTTTTCAAAAGTTTCAATTATAGCCCGAATTGAGTGAAAATTTTAATCTTTTAACTTTTTGGCCAGTATTTAGCAAGTTTTATTACACATCATAAATTCAGTTTTAATATAATTAAATATTACAATACTTTATACTTTCATAAAAAATTTTTTTAATTTTTTTAAATTTACTAAATTTACTAAAAAATTTTTACAGTCCTTAGTAATTTGCAACCATTTTACACATTACAACAGTTTGCTTTTTCACAATTTTTAAACATTTTTATATAATTAAACAATTTTTAAACATTTTTATATGCTGGTGTATTACTACACAGTTAGATTTAAAAACCTTTTTAGCTACAGAACCTACTTTTTACATTACATATAGTTTGCAGAACAATTTTAAATATTTTTTTAAATGGTTCTTACATACAGCAGCTTGTCACTCAACTTTACCTTTTACTAGCGCCTTCTTTTATAAATAGAAGAAACACTACTTTACATCACTTAATTTGACATACTATTCCTTGTCCACACTCCTATAGAAATTATGGTAAATTAATTAATTTAATTTAAAACTTTCTTTTTACTTGCCTTTATTATATTATTTTAGTATTATTTAATTTAATTTCTAGTTTATTTTTTGTATGTTAATAGTATCTGTATTTTTTTAGTTTATATGCATATTCGTGTCGGGGAAGTTTTTTGTGGGCAAGAGTTTCTAAATTAAATTGGTTTTCTAAAAAATTGGTATTATAAAGTATATTGTTTTGTATTGGCTTTGATTTGTTCTTTTCTAAAAGTTCCACTCGTTTGAATTGCTTTTGATAGGTCACATCATTTGGTTTTACTTTTGGTTTTGAATTTTACACTTGCCTACATAAATGACGAAACACGAATTGAATAATTGAAGAGTTAGGTTTAAGGGCAACTTCCCCTTGATAAGTCTGTCTTCTGCTAACTCAACAATTATTCACTTATGCATATTTATTATTTTTAGGATTTAAAAAAAATTTTACAATTTTATATTTGTTAATAGATTTTGATGCTTGCACTTGATTTACTTATGTTCTCAGAATTTAAATGATATTGTAGATTAGTTCGCAGCAATATAAATTATTTATAATTTCTTTTAAACCTATTTCTATAATTAATTTGTTACTTTAAATTGCTTTTCACGAATAGAAATTTGGTTAAATTCAAATTTCATTCCTTACAGCAATAGCGCAAGAGAATTATTTAAATTTAATTTAACTTTACTATATTCTTTTGAAACAATATATATATACTTTTGGTGAGGCCGATTGCAACCAAAAAGGGAGATGCACAACTGTATGTTATAGCAGTCCTATATGCAAAATTTCAGGGTTCTGAGGCTACTCGTTTTTGAGTTTAGGTTAGATACATACATACATGCATACGTACAGACGTTACAGAAAGTTCTCTTCTGAATCCATTTTAAATGAATTTTAGAATCTGTTTGGAAAAAAAAAGATTCCTTTATTCTGTCCTTACGTACAGATGCCAAGAAAAAACATTGCTAAATTGCATTCGATAGCGGTCAAAATGGATATTTTCGTTGAAATATGATACCCAGAAAGTTTCATGATTAGAATACGTCCTTTTTTTTTTGTAGAAGGAAGTAAAAATGGACTTCATTTTTTTTCTAATATAGATATTTTCTCTATTTTAAGTAAGTTTTGCATGTCAAAAATATTTTTGTAATAAAATAATTTATTCAAATAGTAACTCACGTAATAAATTTATTCAAGTAGTAACTCACATAATAATTTGGACACTTAAATTTCGTTCAAGTGCTTTGTAAGACTACGTTTCTTTTCATAAAGTTTTGTTTTAAATGAAAATGCATCATTAGCATTTCCATTATAATTTGGGCATCATTACTTGTATAGCAAAATACATTAATAGTTCCATATCTAAAGTGAGCACCAAAATAAGCTACATTTCTTTCATGTTTGTTAAAACATCGCAACATTTTAAAACAAATCAAATGAAGTTTTGCTTTATTAAGATATGACTGGATTACCTGGTTTAAGGTAAAACACACGAAGCTTCCTGTCTAAGGAAAAGGGTGCCCTTCGTGAAGAACGTTTTTAAGGAAACTAGCTCATTTTCGAATTATATAGGGGGAAAACCATGAAAACGTCCATGCATTCAACGCATTTTGCAAGGGTTTGAACACAGATTGAGTGTTCAATCAATGTTCTTAGCTCTCAGCCGCTGATGAGCTGGAATACAAGTGACTGAAACTTGATTAAATAGCGTTTGTTCTGCATTCCCATACACAGGTTATAATATCATTAAAATATGCAGCATATTAAACAGCTTTTATCATATTTCATTGATTTGTTACTGCTTGAATTTACACAGCCACCCAAACGGGCTGGTGTTTAGTGATACTGATTGCCGTAACAAAGGGCCTGGATTTGAATTCCAGAGAAGGCATGGATGCTTATAAATGTGTAGCTCTGCGCGGCACAGAAGCACTCAAAACAGACAGCGAGCCGAATTGCAAAGGCCTCAGTGATTTAGTGGTAAGGAAATAGGCTTGAAAGACCCTCGTACCCGCGGCCCGGGTGCTGTCCTTCAAAACCAGGGCAGAACTGGGCAAAGTCCCACTTCGCCTTATATGGTGCTCAAAGCTTATGCCGACAGCACGCATTCTTGCACTCCTTCCCATGATAAAATTCGTGGAAGTGTTCTGATTAGGGCAGATAAATGAGAATAGCCACAACAATACAAATGGATTAAAAAATGTATCTGGCCGAAATCTAAAGGCAGGTAAAGGAGACCGTAACAAGCGAATTCCGTAATGGTATGTGTGGACAGAAATGGCGTGTTGAGAGAGTATGTAAAGTAATTTCCTGGCTTAAATCATTATGTCGGGTGCGGATTCCTAGCGGTATGCATCGTTAGGCTAATTTTCCGACATGAAGTTTATTAACGGGTTTGCTGTAGGACACGGAGCAACTGCTAAAAGGATGTACAAAGATCTATTTCCGAGTAGAGAGAACGATGAAGTCAGGAACGAAGACGAACGATGAGCTGCCGAATGGCCAAACGTTCAAGCGTATTAAGCGAGAGTGGATCATTCGATACTTGCAGTCATGATGTGGGCAGGAAGAAATATCGTAGACCTCCCTGATCAGATCGGACTAGGATATATTGCTTGGCCATCATAAACAAAACAAATTTGAGATATATGGATTTCTCCTTCTAAAATCACATTACAAGTATGATATGCGAGAGTCTCATTGAGTCCGATGAAGATCTAGTGTCTAGACTATTGAAATACTATTGAAATGTGCGAAAAATGCCTGAGATCGTTGTTAATATACGTCAGTCCATGCGCAGTTGCTGTGAATCACTGCTCCGAGCATCTACTGTAAATATCTGAATCATTAAAATGCTTGTGCCATTTCAACTTTGCCTGTCTTTCTTAGTTACCTGTTGTTCCCTTTAGTTACGTCCCAAGATTTACACGCGTTATTCCTGCACATTTATTTCATTCCCAATTTATCTCAGTTTACATTTTTCCTAGGTATTTTTAATTATCCTTTTATTTAATGGTTTAAGATGTTATTTAATGATTTGAAAGATCTGGTACCGCTTCCCCATATTTATATTTCAAAACTATATAAGTATTCTCATTCCCGTTCTTACATTTTAACGTCTAGAAATACTATACAGTCCACTAATCTCTTATTAAAAACGTGCCAAAATATTTTTGTGGGCGTATTTGTGTGCGTATTTGTGCCATGAAATATTTAAAAAAGGAGATAAAAAATCGACACATCTGCAGTAAGATCTTACCAAAACATAAAATAAGTCAATATCTCCCGTCTGAGCGGCACATTCACGTTCTATCAGGATAACGATCCTATATATGCAGCTCTAAATTCTCGCTTTTCGTTATTATACAACTGCTCTGAAATTGCGCATATTCCTTCATATTCTTCGAACGTAAATCCTATCGAACACAAATGGAGAGAGTGACAGAAAAGAATAAGGAAGTGTGACATTTCTTCAAAAGCAATTATGACGGAGGCATGGAACAGAATGGAACATTATTACACTAAAAAATTATTAAATCCGTGCAGGAGCGAATGAGTAGTGTAATTTTAGCGTTTAGAAGGAGCATATCTGACATTAAAATAATGTCGAAATTTCCTGTGAGTAGAAATAATGCTTCTTCCATTTTCCAAATAAGAAATTACGATTTTTTTCCTTTCTACGAGCGTGTATCGCTCGATATCGAAACTTCCAAGTGTTTATTTTAATCTCTAAAAGAGAAAAACTCAATAAATACTAATTCCAGAAAGGATTATTTAAATTGAAAATCGTGAAGATATTTTTCGCCACCCAGTATATATGAAAGAAAAACAAAATTATTTTTCTAATATTTAATAACTTGTGGGTAGGGATTGCAATTTCGGATCAAAAGTTCAATACCGGTATTCGGTATTTTTCAGATCCTAATACAGGTAGTAGGAATTTTAGAAAAAGGAAGAAAACACAGGTGTTTCTTTGTTTTATTTGCCAGTTTTATTAGAGAGAGTAAATATCACAAAAAATAATTCGTAACTTATAAATTATAACAGTATATAAAGAATCACAAAAAGAAACAAGGAACATTTTATGTATTTAAATCACAAAAAAGTGTAAATATCACTGTTCAGTCTTCACTAGCATACTTCTTCCAAATTATTCAACACTCCCCACACAGTGGAGAGTTCATCTTTCAATAATATATATTCTGGAATAATCAATTAATATTTTGACAGTCAATCTTAGAGAAATGGTTAAATATAACAAACATGCATACATAATTATAAGCATATAAATTTTACAAAACATTAAATGATACTTATCAGCAAGGTCAGGAGAATCAAACCTAAAAATATAAAATGCAAACATTACTTAAGTTCCATACTATATAACAATTGTATAGGCCTTTTTAAGGTACTAGTAGGTGTTTTAGTTATGCAAGATTTATTTTACCATCCCTGCCTGGCATTAATTCCAAAATTCTACCAATCGTCCAGAGATTTCTGGGATGTTCATCGCCATGGATCAAGACGATATTGTTGATTTTAAATTGAGATGCTTTAGAGTTTGGAGGACAAAAATTGGCAGATCTCAGATTAAAAAGATACTCCGTTCTCCAACACTTTCAAAAATGATTTAAAATATCTTAATGGTATTTATATAGTTTAATAACTGAATTTCTTGATCCAATCAAGTTAGTTGATGTTATTTTATTACCAGGCAGAGATAATAATCGTTTACCAAACAGAAAATGTGAGGGCGTTAGTGGAGAAGGTTCATTGGGATCGCTAAACACGTAGGTAATTGGTCTGCAATTAATCATTGCCTCGATTTCATTAAGTACTGTTTCAAGCTCATTAACCGTGAGGAATGATCGACCAAAAATTTTGCGTAAACTGGATTTTATTTCGTAACATAAGCTCCCAAAACCCTCCCCACCATGGACCCCTCTCAATAATAAATTTCCAATTTATGCCTCTAGTAGAAAACAATTCTTTCACAGATGAATCACTCAAAGTTTTGAAAATATGTTTTAGTTCTTCGTCAGCTCTTTAAAAAGTTTTGTCATTGTCGAAGTACGCGGTGCTACACAGTCTTCGTCGAGCTAAAAATCTCCGGAAAGCTAGTAAAAAACTTTGAGTGCTCAGATCAGTTACTGTCTCTACAGGTAAGGCACGAGTAACCGCACACGTTAACGACAGCATGTAAACTTTAGCTTAGCTGTCCTTCGTAAAAAATTGACCCGTGAAGTCCAACCCGGCCACAGCAAATGGAGGCGACTCTTGGATTCTGTCCGGAGGAAGTGGAGCGATATCCTGCACCCCAGGACGAGCATTATATCTTCTGTATATGAGACATTTAGTGATGACAATCTTAACACGCTGCCTCCTCTTAATGATCCAGTATTTGGCTCTGATCGGAGTAAGTGTCGAATTAAATCCAGCATGGAATACCTTTTCATGTGAGTTCATGATGATCAGCTCGGTGTATCTGCATTTAGAGGGTAATAGAATAAAGCGTTTTAAATTCTCGTGACAGTCAGTCTGCAAATTGAATGCAACCTGCCAAACCGAAGAATTCCCTCCTCCTCAAGCCTTGGATTAAGGGAGTAGATAGAAGACTCTAGAATTGGTTTTTTTATTTGCTAACTTAATTATTTCAACTTGATATGCTTCTCGTTGAGTAATTTTTACCCAATAAAGTTCAGCTACTTCAATTTCAAAAGCACTTGAAGGTCTATTCCCTGTAGACCTTTTCAGAAGCCTCCCAGTAAATCTTAATACATAGGCAGTAATTCGGAGTAATTTTCCTAAAGAACTGAATTTTTCTATATCCAGAATTGGGGCTTTATTGTCAATTACGGCTGCAGTCAAAATAATACTTTTTCTTAACTCTAACGATTCTGAATTTGGTTGTAATTCCTTTTGTTTCGGAAAGTTTTCAATAGGAAAACGTAACCACAAATCATTCTTTACTAGTGACTCAGTACTAATTTCTCGAGTTAGTAAATCTGAAGGGTTTTATTTCCCTCGCAGTGGTTCCACAATTTTGTGTTGCATATACCCTGTATTTCCGTAATACGATTTGCGATAAATGGTTTCCAATTATTTGGCGAACTTTTCATCCAGGTAATGGCGATTTCAGAATCGTTCCAAAAATAAACAAACAATTTAAATCGCCAAACAATTTCTTTAAATATTTATACATTCGAACAGCCAAGAGCGCTCCCATCAACTCTAAACAGGGAAGCGTGATTGATGTTAAAGGTGCTACCCTGCATTTCGACATGATAAAGGAAGTTTTAATTTTTGAGTCACTCGTACAGTATCTGAAATATGCGATGGTCCCATATGCTTTAAGACTAGCGTCTGAAAATAGGTCGAGGCTTACTTTCATTGGAACGTCATCAAAGAAATTTCGCTGTATTGATATTTCAGTTAAATTACAAAGTTCATCTCACCCAATGTTAAATTACAAAGTTCATCCCACCCAATGTTAAATTTTCGCAGGAAGGACCTCATCCCAGTCAGCACCAGAACGCCAGATTTCTTGCATAATAATTTTCCCCCGAATAACAAAGGGCGAAATGAATCCAAGATAGTTCGTAAAATTTTCCTTTTTGTGGCAAAATCGTTGTTCAGTCTCACCTCCCCCTGATATATGAACTGTAAAATATAGAAGATGCCTCCAGATGCTGCGCAAAAAAAGGGGAAAAACCGAGAGTGTGTTCTCGCTTTTGGGAAAAGATAGTGTTCCCGCCTTTTGTGGTGAAAGTGTTGAAATAATTATAGAGATGTGAAATAAAGCTATAGTCCTAACTTATAAGTGTTTCCGAGTTATTGAGAAGTTGTGATTTATGATATGAAATGTTCAATTGTTTTCAGTAGAAAAGTCAATTAATTTTTTTAAATTTAACTTTATATTGCCCTTAATGGAATTCCAAATCATGCGAAAAAATTTTATTCACTAGTTAATTTGATATCTGATTCTTTTATCCCATTTAAGACCCATAAATCTTTTAATGCTTTAGAATTAGTTCTTAATTTTTTGAAATTTATCTTAGCATCCTTAATTATGTTAACCGCATCTACAGACAACCGATATACATCTTCAACCGTTCCTGCTCCGAAATGCAAGTCGTCAACAGAGATAAAAGAGTTTAGCATTTCGAAACTGTCCGGCATTTTATCTCTACATTTCCGAATGCGATATTTTTTAGTGTCGGCCAAAATGAAAGGTGATATATTGAAACCGAAAGCTACGCGACATATTTGCATAATGTTAAAAGAGTCATTATTTTCAGTAAACTAAAGGAATTTTAGAATTTGTCTATCACCTTCGCCAGTTCATGTCGTCAAAAAGGCCTTTTCAACATCTCCACAAAACGCTACCTTAAACTTAAGAGAACTTAACGTAATGTCTAGTATATTGGGATTCAGATTAGGTCCCAATTTAAGGCAGTCATTTAACCAATTCGTGTTCTCTGTCCTTGAGGCTAACGTCGTAAACAATTCTCACAGTAGTGATATCACTAGATCGTATCACTGCTCGGTGCGGCATCCCAAATTTGTATCATTATTCGGACATTCCTCAACAATTCTTTCCAATATCTGGTTTTCAATTATTTTTTTATATTCCTGAAAAATTTCCAGAGTTTTACTTAATTTATTGTGAAGATTCGCGAATCGTTTCTTTGCTATCATAAAATTATTTCCCAGATTATTCGGACTGTGTTTCTAGATTAAATTTGCTTCATATCTACCATTTTTAAACTACAAATTTCTTTTAAACTCTTCTATTATTTCGCGGTCAACATTAATTCCCAAAAACCTTAAATCCTATTACACAACATTACTGCTAAATTTTCAGAACACTTTTTCTTAGTTTCATTTTTCTCGATTCCTGCAGCCACCGAACCAAACAGAGAACTGACTGCGTACAACCCTTCAGATATTTTAATTCTTTCGGAATAAATCACATTCCAGAATTCAACCGCGCCAATTAATATCTCAACACCTGTGTTATTACTTTCAGAGCAATCGGCGATCTGCAACTCCAAACGCTCCAAGAAATGTGCAATTTGCTTACTAGGTACATTGATGAGCGCCGAGGAAATGATATCCGAGATCAAACATTCAATTTTTATTTTATTATTTTGTTTCCAATTCTGAATTTCGACTTCAACGACCGGATAGGAACGATTCATTGCCTTGATCGCTCCAAATGAATAAACGGAAAGTCTCTCATAACGGATTGGAATAAGTTTTAAATAGGCGGCCACTTTTTCCGTTATAAAGGATCAGTGACTGCCTTGATCAAGAATTAATCTAGTTCATTTTGATTTATATTTAGAACAAACATAAACAGTACAAGTTTGTAACAATATTTCCCTGGCATTATAGTCATTATTATTATCACACTGATAGCCAGAGATTCAGATTCCTTTTCGGAACAACTTTGTTCTGACGTTTTGTTTACAGGGGATTTATTAGTACATATCGAATCATTGTGATACATGCCGCCACATTTATTACATTTAGTTTTGTTTCTACACTTTTTTGACGTATGAAATATTTTAAAACAAGAATAGCAGCGGTTTTCGGACCTTAATTTCCTTAATTTATCAGAAACATTCACTTTGCATTTAAATGGCTCGTGTAAATTATCACAGGAGATGCATTTTCGGTTCAACTGCAGTGTGAAATGTATCCGTGGGTGTTTTTTTACATATTTTCTAGTTTCATATTTTGATTGTTCGAATCGCGGAGGTACATGATTTTTTTTCTTTCATTTAATACTAAATTTGAAACTTCCTGCCTTCTATTTCTGTTTTAATAAATTGTGTTAATTCCGAAACTTCATCTTTATCTTTGGATTCCCTTTGCTGATAAAATTCCAAAACTAAATCTTCCGGAATTAATTTTAATAATATGGGAATTAGTAAATATCCATATGAGCCAGAATTTACCCCTAAAGCTTCCAAATTACGAATCGAAACTTCTAATTTGTCATACAACTTACGTAAAGTCTTTACATTCGTAGAATTTTTAACGGCTCCTAAATTGAGAATTTTATTCATGAATGAATTAATTATCAGGTCTTTTCGACCATATCTGTCTTTTAGTGATGCTACACAATTATCATAATTACTTTCTGTTAATTCAAAGCCTGAAATAACATTCGAAGCTTGTCCCGTTAAGAATGCTTTTAAATATGTAAATTTTTGTATTTTTGAGAGCGTTTCGTTTTTATGTATCGAATTTTCGCAACTATTCCAAAATTCATTCCATTGTTTGGGGTCTCTCTAAAATTTCTCAATCATTAATTTTGGTAATTTCAGCTCACCATTTCCAGTAGAACTGGAACTTACCTGCAATATTCCTTTACCACTAGACTAGTTTAAATTAGAACTTTGGGGATTTCGAATCTAGAAACCGCTTAATTTGACTACAAGCAATTATGCATTTGTCATTATATTTTTCGCTTAAACTATAATCTTCTTCAATTAAGTTAACATCAATTAACTCTTGTATTTCATCGTCAAGCGTTCTCAAATTATTTTTCTTTTCGGTTAATAATTCATACAATTTCCGTAATTCTTTTATCGAATTTTTCTCTACTTCAAGTTTTAATTTATCTCCAATCACTTTAACGAACTTTGTAACAGACGATCTTAAAGCCGAACGTTTACGTTTCAATCTGTCTAACTTATCTTCCATTTTATTTAATTTAAATACACCCAAGACAGCAATAATAAATATTTACTAATTTACCACAAATAATCACTAAATAATTAATTTAAAATTTCCCTACCTTAATTTGGAATTCCATTGTCCCTTGAATATGAACTTTCCATTAATACAAATCGAAACATACAAAGCTTCCAAAGCTTAGCTTCTTTCCTCTTTAACAAATTTGTATCATGTTCCGTTTTTAAATGCGTATGGATTCCGCTTGTAGTTACTTCATTCACTTTACTAACTCTTGAACATATTTTACATTGTGCCGCCATATTCGTTTCATCATATAAATAATGAAACAAAACCGAAGTATTATCAACAGATTTTTTATGTTCTTTAAAAATGTTCTTATTCATTGTTATGGGGGCCCACCAGCGTCCGAGGGGTAAAGACGCTGAACACTGGTAGTTCGGTTCGAGGTTCGAAACCCGCGCACGGGCTGGCTGCATGGGCGTTTTCGTGGTTTTCCCCATGTGTAACGTGTATACGAGTCAGGTTCCCTTAGAAAGTCCTCCACGAAGGCATCCCTCCCCTTAGGCAGATAGCCCTCGTGTGCTTTGCCATAATTGAATAACCTAACCTAACCATTGTTATGGGTTTATTAATTATGAGTATATAATAAATGTGAAAAATATTTTGAAGTAAAGTATGATATGCAAATACAATGTGAATAACAAATTCCCCAACTTAAAAAATATCGAAATTTTTCGAAATATTACGCACTTACTTCAAAACTACAACCTTGTTTTCACAGATACGAATATCAGGCTACGAATCCTCCGCGTGCACAGTGTCGCTCTTAGCTGTAATAGAAGAGGACATGCTTGTCCCGCCTCCTTGGATGATTCATATATTGCACCACTTCTCTAGACTATACGATGCAACTTTGTATTCACAATTTAATTAATTTCGCCCGTTAGGAAGACATAAAAACGCAAACGTATACTATTTTGCTATGTTGGCAACCCCTGAACACATAGTGGAGACAATTTTAAAAATTTCTAGTAAGTACCGAAAAAACGGTATTTAAACTTGTGAATATCAGTATTACAAATCTGTACAAATGGCTCAATGTACCGGTATTTGGTATCCCGGTATTGCAATCTCTACTTGTGAGGTTTCCTTTAGTTAAAGTAGCATAGTATTCAAATTTTTGTTATCTTTCCTGAACTCCTCAACTTCCCTTCGCATTTCCTTACCAGGATGTAAATTTAATGTTAAGTGAAGTGAGAATTTAAACGGGTGAAACTCTAAGTTTATTCAGAGCTTGTTCTCCCTAGCCAGGGCGCGTTTCGCTTCTGACCATGCTGTTACGCTCATACGCCCTTTGGGCATTTCGAATAATTGTCACGCCTGTTAGGTTTTGTTGATTCAACATAAGTTAGCCATAACTTAACGAGCTAATCCAGCAGTATTCTTTTCAGACTTGAATTTGATTATGTAATTAAGTTCAACCGCAACCTGTTGGTGTTATTGTAAAACACGAAGTACGTGCTTTTCTGCTCTTTAGTTAGAATTAATAGAGGGTTATTTTCACCTTTCTTCTGTACTAGTATTACACCAGGTTCATTAGTAGGATTTAGCTTAGTTTACGTGGCCCAAAAAGGCTAGATCTTGTAAACTGATATTTGCGAATAAAGTGTTAATGTGAGCCACTCCTTAATGCGCGCAAATGCTTAGCTTATGCTGACGCTTTTCTTACTAATGAAAGAAGATTTCCGTGAGTAAAATTGACATTTGAGATTTGCTTGTGATTTCCATCTATAGGCAGTACCTTACCCAATAATGCATTTATCTTCACACAGTGTGGCAGGTGTTGTTCTTGCTCTAAACGCAAGATCTTTGATTTGTATTCCAAGTGAAGTTACAAATACACAGTTGTCCGAATATCACATTTGGAAAAATCATAAAATGTTAATTTATCTTTAAAAATTCGTTCAGTCTGGAATTGCTTGAAAAAGTGACTGCTTTAATAAATGCGCACTTCTTAATAATTTATTATTATTATAATTATTATTTACCAGTCTTTCTTAAATGTCTTCATTGGTACGTTATATTAGATTTCATCATCATGCATTTATTCAGCAAATATATGCTTCCATAAAAACAAACAAATCGTGCATTTATAATAACAAGATGCACATTTAAAATTAAAATATGTAATTTTAGAATTTTCATGGAGAGAAGTCTTGAAACAAAAATGAAATAAAATGAAATATTGAAGCTGAAGAGAAATACAGTCAACTTCCCATTAACCGTCTCATCTAAAAATAAATAAAAAAAATTCTTATAATTCGCTATCAATATTTTGGTGTTAATTTTATCGCTTTTTATTGAAATCTTACAATCTTATAGAAATCAAAAACTCATCTTGTATTTTCTACAAAACAAAACGGATTCTTTATCCGTAACACTTATCTACTACTTATCTCTTACATAAGTCCAAAAACATTACATAAAAAAAAATCGTCTGTTTTTTTTCTCTTCACTAGAGTGCTGCCAACGTTTTTTAAATCTTACACGTCCCTCCTTGGGAAGCGTATACGTCTCCTTAGAGACCATATGCACAGTCAAAATCTAAGTTCCTTGTAAGATCATATCAGTTTCACCGTACCTGGTTCGCTGTACGTATTTCAGTGTATCTGTTTCATTGTACATGTTTCGATATACCTGTTTCATTGTATCCCTGCACACACTTTCATACCCTAAATGTGCCATTCAATTGAAATATACAAAATCACATATACAAAGATTTCTACATACGCAATATTTATGTATGATAATATAACAAAATTCTTAATTTTATATAACAACATTTACATCAAAATACACAATACTAAGTTATTTATTCATATATATGTAATAATTTTTTCTAATAGAATAAATACCATCAATAATATATGCATGTTTCCGTAAACGTTATAGACATTATATTAGCCTGATTTATTCTGTACGCCATGCTACCCAATCGCTGAATCATAAGGTAATCTGCATAGAGCGTCTGCGTTTCCGTGCTGTCTTCCGTTTCGGTAAGAAATCGTCCCGTTATACCTTTGTGAGACCAACCCGTGAGGTTGAGATTGCGCTAAATACGTCAGTGGATTATGGTCGGATACGACCTGGACTTCTGCTCTAAAAATCCATGTATCAAACTTCTGAAGAGCTGCCAAAACACTGTAGGCTTCTCTCTTAATTGTAGACCATCTGGTCTGACAAGGTGTTAGTTTTCTGCTGAAAAATGCTATTGGGTGTTCTTTCCCTTCATCATTTGCAGACAGGCACCAATAGCTGTTGCTGACACGTCAGTATATAATTGGAATGGTTTATTTAGTACAGGAGTAAACAGTGATGGAATATCGCAAAGCTTTTGCTTTAGTTTCTGAAAAGCTGTTTCTTCTTCATTGCCCCATGGGATGTTAGAGGGTACTCGTTTCTTTGTCAAGTTTGTCAACGGTAACACTAAAGTGGAAAAATCTGGAACGTAATCACGATAGTAGCTGGCAAGTTCTAAAATGCCGCCTACTTCCTTTTTTGCAGTCGGTCTAGGCCTCTTCTTCATAGACTACTTTTTCTTTATTCGGTGAATGTTTCCCAGAACCTATAACGTGGCCAAGAAATTTCACTTCCCTTTTCCCCAAATCACATTTTTCTAAATATACAGTAAGACCTACTCTTCGTGAGGTTTTAAGTACCTCTTTTACGTGTTTTAAATGCTCCTTTTCGGAAATATTGCCAAATCGTCGATATATGAACCACAGTGCTTTTTATGTGAGCTTAAAACTTTGTCCATTACTTTTTGAAATGTGCTTCCAGCATTTTTCATTCCAAATGGTAATACTTTCCATTGATAATGGCCTGAGTGCTTCACACATGCTGTAAAATGCTTGTCTTCTTCTTTCATGGGTATCTGCCAATATACTATCGTCAAGTCCAACACGATGATGTATTGGGCTTTCCCGATCTCGTACAGCAGTCCCGTTGCATGTTTAATTGGATATGAGTCTGGAACAGTAAATTTATTCAACAATCTAAAATCAACGCACAAACGTACATTCCCATTCATTGGATGAGCCCAATCGCTATCGCTATGCTCTATCAATTCAAGCTTAAGCTACTGATCAACTTGCCTATCAACTTCTTCTTGAAGTATAACCGGGATTCGATATGGGCGCAATATTTTGAGAGTTCACCCGAGAATAATTCTGACAGAATGCCCATCAACTTTCGCACTACCAGAAGTGCTACTAAAAACATTTGCGAACTTACGTAATATATTGGCGAGTTCGTGATACTGTTTTTCATCCAGTCGTTTATGGCAATTTTGAATATACCTTATAATATCTTCTTGTGTCCTTTCATTTTGGTCAGTGGGAGTATAGTGTATAATTTCACACAAGTCATTATCTTGTTCAAAGATTAGTCTTACCTGTTGCACTCTTGACACATAAGGACGTAATTTATTCACGTGAAACTCCCTCGTACTTCCATTTTCCAAGCGAACTAAGGCAGAATGGGGTCTTGTTAGCTTTACGATGGTGGCTGGTCCTTGCCAGGTGTTTAGCAATTTATGCGATGATGATGGAACCAAGACTAACACTTGATCTTCTACTTCAAACGTTTTTTTACGGGACCTCATATTATACCTACGAGCGTAATCACTTTTTTTCTTATTTGTGTTATCATATGCTACAGGGTGACAACTTCCTAGTTTATCTTGTAAATCATCTAAATAGGATTATATTGTACGAGAAGCTGTGATTGGTATATCTCATTTACCAGTCCAAAAGTCCTTAATCCATATTAAAGATCCTCTTGGAAGATGACCATATACCATTTGGCATGGAGAAATACCAGTGGTGCTGTGAGGAGCTTTACGGAACGCGAATAACAAATACGGAAGATGCAAATACCAATCACGGTAATGGTCTTGAATGTTTTTATTCAGCATTTCTTTTAGTGTCCTATTCCATTGTTCTACTGTACCCATACTTTCTGGATGACCTCGCATAGAAAATCTCGGAGCTATCCCCAAAACATCTAAAAAGGTCTTTGTTAGCTGTGAGGTAAAATTAGTTCCTTGGTCAGTGCAGATTATTTTGGGAAAACCTGTTTGGGTAAAAATTTTCATGAGAACATCACAAATCGTTTTTGCTTGTATGTTTCGTACTGGCACGGCTTCTGAATACCGTGTACACAAATCTACGGCACAAATAATAAATTTGTGTCCCCTACGCGAGAGTGGTTTTAGTGGACCAATACAGCATACACTCCAAATTTCAAATGGGTTCTCAGGTCTTACAATTGGTTGAATAGGAATTCTGTCTCTGTAGATAACCGTTTTTCGTAGCTGACACTGTCTGCAGCTCTCTCAGTATCTTTTTTACATCACTTTTAATCGTTGGCCAGTAAAACGAATATTTGATGCGTTGTTTGGTCTTTTGTTCACCTAAGTGGCTTGCTAATGGAACATTGTGTGCTATTTTCAAAACGTATTCTGGTTTACATAAGGATAACACTACTTGTTTTACTCTTTCTCCACAAATCATTTCAGAATGCAATAGTAGTTCGTCCTCTAAAGTACATGAGTTTTGATTATCCTCGGCTAAAGACCAAAGATTTTTCAATGATTCATCTTCCCGTTGCAACTTTATAAACGATTTCCTGCTCTCAGAGTATATCTCACACGTCCCTTCTTGAATAGTGTTATCTCGCATGTCTTTCATGGTCTCACTTAAATTTATATTTTCAGACAATACGCGGTGCTACATATCAACATATCACTCACTAATTTTTTAGACATTGTGCAAGTTATCGGTACCTCGTCATGATAGCCATTATTGATTTTCATAGGAATCACTCTTAACGTTGCAGTTTCAGTTTCCCCAAACGCAGAAATGATTTTAATTTTCCCTCTGCATCGTCACAGTCGTCAGTAATCAAGTCACTCCGAATCACAAATATTTGAGCACTGGAGTCGACTACTTGAAAGCTTATCTTTCCACACTTTGTAAGGTTTTAGTTAAACTAACCAAGTTTATTTTAATTTAAATTTTTTCTATCTCCTCTCTGCTTCAACTTCCTGTCAGAAGAAGCGCGCGTTTTTAGCTTATGCTAATTTTTGAAGTTCAACCAAGCACTATTTAAGACAGAGGTAGAAACCTCTCGGTGTGTGAGAGCTTTGCCTCAGATCACGGTCACGCTGCTCAACGTTCGCCTGACCAGCTAGCAGTTTAAATTTATAAGCCATAGTGCTTACTACGTGATTGCTTTGTAAAATAAATTAAAGTGCGGTAGTATTTAGTATACCTTGCTACGCACCCTTTTCGGTAGAGGCCAACTTCCGCGAATTGCTCTGCGAAGCAAAGTTTGATTTAAGTTCTATTTTAATTTATTTAAATTTATTTGATTGTTAAGTTCGACCAAAGTGTGGTCTGTTACGTTCTGTATCTCTCCCGAATTGGGAGGTTTGTTATTAATAGTGAATTAATAAAAGAGGATTTCAAATCCCTTTACGTGCAGTTATTCTCCAGCCCAGCAGTTACATCAGAACATAGCGTACCTTCCGCTCCCTGTTCCAGTTCAGGACTTAGAACGTAAGGATAAGAACCCTTTACAGAATTTACCATGTTCTCAAAGAATACACACAGAATGCTAAGTCCTGATAACTTTATTTCTACCCTCTTTAATTTATCGAATTCGATAACATTCGTTTCGGCCAAAGGCAACATTGGAACAGTAATACGGGCAGAAAGTAAACCTACATCATTTTCTTTACTCGTTGTTGTAGTTTGTACCAATCCTCCTGGTGACTTTTTTACCTTAGATTTGTTATGTTGTTCCTTATGGGACGGACAGGTATTTTTGCATTAGCATTTAGGTTTTGAAATGAATTGCGGTTTTGTATTAACTGGAAAACCCCTTCGAATTTTTGATTTTTGTAGATTATATATATTGTCATTCCGATGTGAAGGTTGTTGCTGATTTGGCCTTTGCTGTTCCAGATTTGAAGGGCCTACTATACTTGGATTCAATCCTTTTATTTGATCCGATATCATAAGATTCATTAATTGTTCTACAAGGTATTTCTCCCGCCCTCTTCGCATGCCTTCGTGGTGTAGTGGTCTGCATGCTCGACGCGTAACCGAGAGGTCCGTGGTTCGATTCCCGGCGAAGGCGTTGCTCATTTTTCATGTCTCCTGCTTCGTAATAACCTAATGTCTCTACACTGGCACCCGAACAAAAATGGTGATGGATGATGAGTCTCCACCACCGCGATTTGACGATTGGGTCCCCAAAACCCCAGACCCCTTTAAAAGGGGGAGTATATAAGGTATTTCTCCCGCGTTCTTCGCATGCCTTCGTGGTGTAGTGGTCTGCATGCTCGACCCGTAACCGAGAGGTCCGTAGTTCGATTCCCGGTGAAGGCGTTGCTAATTTTTCATCTCACCTGTTCCCAAAATATCCTAATGTCTCCACAGTTCAAAGGTCGTAATTTTTAAACCTGTAATCCATTCTTCGGAATAGCTTTCTATTTCAAATGAAAGATCCTTCCACGTTTTGTATCATGTGATTTCTGATGATGAAAAGATTTTTGACGAAATTTTTCAGAATTTAAATCTTTTAAGGAGATCTTTTGTGTGCTTGTAGTCCTCAGCTTTATCGACAGGTTCACATACTATTAATTGTGCTATTTCATAAAGCAATAAGCTTAAGAGATGTGAAACCCAGCCTATTTTTTTTTAAGTGAGCTCTACTAGCCTGCCTTTAAAATAAAGTTAAATAAAGGCTTATGTCTCCCTCTTTTGGATTAAATTTTTGCATTAACTTCCGAAGCTCACAACGCGATTTCATGTTCTCATCAGACCGTCCGAAATTGATCGTAGCTTCTGCACTGTTATTACCTGTTTCTATCCGTAATTTCTCAAGTTCGAATTCCATTTTCCTTCATGTTTCTTCTAACGCTTCTTTTTCGATTCTTTCGCTTTTAATGGTGTTCAATAATTCCATTACAAAATTCTCTTCATTCTTCTTGCTATCTATAATTACCCTTTTTAAATCTACCACTTTATATTACGGAAGTACCATCTTCCCAATTTCCTCAGCTAAGATTTCTAAATCTTCCTTTTTAGCTTTACCCAGGAAAGGCATCCTTAACACTTTATAACGAGTTTCTGATAACGTAAAGATTTCTTACTAATAACCAAACTTATAATCACCGACTGAACGTAAAGTGTGCGTAGCGTTTTGCCAACTGATAATAAAACACAATCAAATATTAAAACACATTTAAACGTTTTATCGTTAACTTTTCTTATCTACTGTCGTAAAAAAATGGTCATTTGCACAATTAAAGCATTCTTAATAATAATACTATAATCGTCAATAATTCTAAATAATAAATGGGAAACTTAAGCAATGTTCCAAATTATCCAACACTTTACTAAAAATATTTGTTTTCACACTTATTTATTATTTATCCACACAAATCGAAAATAACTCGTACATTTTATATTTTACTTCAGAAGAAACCAAACACTCTAAAACATTCTCAGAAGTAATAAGAATAACTAGATTATTTTAATTAATCTCAGAAATAATCATAAGTAGTACCTATAATTTATCACAATTTTAATGAATACAATGGCTAACTTTAACAATATTTCAAAGCTTTCGTTTAGAACGTTTTCAACGCTAATACTTGCAACTTATTATAATTCTGAATTAGTAAAATAAAATGGCAAACCTTAACGATATTTTAAATTAACTAACATTTTGCTAATATATCAATTTTCACAAAATTGGATATAATTTGCAATTACATTTACTTGTATTACATAAAACAAAAGTAAATATATTTTATTTAGAATTTAAACCAGAATTAACAAAATAGCACAATAACTGAAATTATCATGTGCAGGAATATTAAGAATTCTCACCTCTTGTATTTCCGCAGGTATCTAATGATGTTTTCATCCTACGAAGGTTGCGCCAGTAAAGTTTTATCGCTTTTTATTGAAACCTTACAATCTTATAGAAATCAAAAACTCATCTTTTATTTTCTACAAAACAAAACTGAATCTTTATCCGTAATGCTCATCTATTTATCTCTTACATAAGTCCAAAAAGATTATATATAAAAAAATCGTCTGTTTTTTTCTCTTCACTAGGGTGCTGCCAACTTTTTTTTGAAGCTTACACTGTTATTTCTATCCATAACGGTAATTCAATTTAAAAAAGGTAATGCAGAATACATAAGTAACGTACAAAAAAAAAAAAAAAAAAAAAAAAAAAAAAAAAAAAAAAAACTTTTAACCGACCTTTTTAGATGACTTTGAATTCAGCATGTAGTTCAAGGTCTCTCGTAAATATAATCTTTAATGCCATCTATATGTTTCTGTATTTTTCTTCATTTTCTAATGATGTTTATAATAATATTAGACGTTTATAACAATGTTTCTAATGATGTCAAATCTATAGTTCAATTCGTTTCCTATGATGTTTATACTTCCATTGTTTACAGTGCGTTCTTTTAGTTTTGAATGCTGTTTTTGCAATGAAATAACCGTTTAAATTGTTTAAAAATAGTGGTAAATTGTTAATGGTATTTGTCTGCTCTATTGGGGATTATCTTACTGTGGTAAAGGATTTGAGCATGCTTTATATTAAAATTAAAAAAAAGCATGCTACAGCTATCTCACTTTTTTCGGAATTCCTTGAGCATAAACCTATGGCTCCATCTATATTTGAAACTTCTAACTAGCTTCATAATGCTGCAAACTATTCATTTTTTGCAAAACAGAGCTTAACAAATATCCTTACTGAAATAAACAACAAACAATTCGAACATATGAAAAAAAAGAGGGGGCGGTTAAACTTGAAAACTCTTATGCAAATTACGGAATTTTATTTCTTCATTCAACGACATATTGTATTATATTAGTTTGTTAAGTCAGCAGAGATAGCAAGAGTAAATTACAGCAACGCGCGGCTGCCAGAGCTCTAATCAAAACATTTAAAAATCTCAGCTTAAATACGCATAAACTTAATTTGCATTCTGACGAGGAATATGGAAAGAAGAAATTAAAGTAAAGGTAATTAAGTAATTAATATAGTAAAGGTTAATCATAATAATTGGTTAATTAAAATACCTTACAAATTGATTAGGGCATGCTATGCATGTACTTCCCTCGAACGCTTGTGCACGAGGCTCATAGTAATTATTTCTTTGAAGTAGCAATACTTTTTGTTTTGTCAGGATGGGAATTCCGCTTCTTGATGATAATTATTTCGAGGGGCTCAGTGTGAAACTATCATACTAATATTTCTTTCCTGTTTTTCAGTAAAACTAATATTCACTATTACAAAACGTAAGATTAAATCTTCATTTTCGCATAAAATTAAAACTCAAAAACAGTTTCAATTTTGGAAGCGATATTTGTTTCCGAATTCCCTTTTAGAACGTAAAATGGTATAAACATAAGAATACCAAAATAATAAAAACATAGCAGTCAGTTCCTAATTAATAGGATTGTAGATTAATTGATTGAAGTCTGAACAAAAGTTCATTTGTTTATTGACGAACGATGGAAAAATTGCTATCCTCAGCTTTCAGCTTAAATAAAAATTATGTGCGGAAACTACAAAAAGGGAAAAAATACTGTAATAACTGCAGTGACAGCTGATACTGTTTGTCAGACGAATTCTACTCGTAAACGGAAGTTTTTATATCAAACTGATTTTTTTATCCGAGTTTGAACTCAACTTCTGTTGTAACGATGATGATGCCATTCAGGTGAATCAGACCGGTTTCGTAAGACCAGCACGGTCTCTATGAGACGTTCGAATGTCAGCACACTGCATAATCCAAACAGCATCACCTTGAACTCGAAGAGTCCTTGTCCTATAGTAAGTGCCGTCTTTTTCGAGTCAGGACAACAGGAGAAGACCAAGTACTTGCGGAAAACTCGAAAACGTAGTTTTCTTCCATGCCCATTAGAAGATTTCTTACCTCCTCCTGTTTAACAAACGGTAGATGTCTTGGATGTTGTTTGATTGGTGGATGCAGTTCATTATTCTTAAAGAATACATTATATTTTCTTAGAATGTCTAATCCGAGCATGCAAGCGTCGATAATATTTGCTACATATTCCGTAATGGTAGGCGGCACTCCAAACGGGATATAACGTTTAACTTCCCATCGACGTCGATTTTAGCCCCGGATACTGTCTGGAGGGTAACGCAAGGCGGCGTCCAGATGTTTTTATCTTCCAAGTGTTGAGCCATATCTTTTTGGATGATGCTAACATTCGCTTCCGTGTCGATGGTCCTATTGAAAGCAAATACATTTGTATGTCCGATGGTGAAAGTCGATTACTGCCTGTTTCCTGCGAGATGCTGAGGAGTGGAATTATTTTCCATGCTTTGGGGTGTTCTGCAATTCTTCGTACGTGGCCTTCACAACCGCAGTAAAAGCACAGGATCGATTTATTGCCACACCTGTACCGCGTAAAGGCATTAACTTGCTTAGTTAAATCGTCTAGAAGAGCAATAATTTGATCCATTGATTCCTGGACGTGAGCAGGTCTGACTGGGTGACGATCTGTTTGAGTTACTTGCTGGCTACCTTGAATTCATGGCGCACATTAAACTGCTCTTTAGATCCTTAATATGGATCATTCGCAGGGCTTTCCGTATCTCAGGATCCAGGATGCCATTCATGACGTACTGCAGGGAGAAGATTCCCCTTGTTTTTGATTGGTAGTCCCAAAAGGCCAGATGAAACAGCCTTTCAACACCTGTGGCGAACCCCTGGAGTGTTTTATTGGGCTTCTTTCTTTTGGCGAGATTTTAAGTGAAGCATGCTATAATCTTTTAAACACTTCTCGCCACAGCGCAGCCCAAACGTGCCGGATAAAGCTTCGAAGTCTGGCCTCTAGTTTTAGGGCAGAGTTTGGAGGATATCTGCTGTGTCTGCTCTCAAAAGCCGCGAAATGGCAGACTTTAGCTTCGGAATCCTCTCTATTTTCGTATACTAATATAGTGAACTGCGTCTTGTACACTTGCCAGAAAGTCTTTTCATCATATGTGATTAACTTTAAAGAGGGTCGGAACGACATACGTATGTTCTAATGTAAAAGGGCTAAAATTGTGACTAACTGTCGTTAAGGACTTCTTTAAACTGTCAGTTTCCTTGGCGATAACAGCAGAAACTCTGGTTTAAATTTTTTGTTCAACAGCAGAAACCATTTCTTAAAGTTCTCCAACTAATCTTCAATCCTATCTATTCTAACTTTCATAGCCACGAATTTTTTTCTATTGTGAAAGTAATTTCTCTTTTCATTTCCTCTTGACATGCTTTCACCTCTTCTTTAATGAGTTCTCGGCCAGCTTTCATCTCTTTTTTAACGGATTCCTGCCCCGCTTTCATCTTTCCTTTGAATGCAGCTATTGCGAGGTCCATGACTTTATATTTGTTAACGGTATTCAACGGGGCCGTATTTTAGACGGCGTTTTTTTTTCTTTTTTGGAAACACGAACACGAAATGACGCTAGCTGAACTCATTAAAATCGTTATATACTTTTTGTCCTTTTTTATGATAATTCTTTTAGGCGGCTGGTCGCTCAAACGGTTAATTTAAAAAAAAAGCGAATATATATGTAAAAAAACGTCTATGGTAATCGCTAACACTCTATCAGGAATTCTAGAGATATGCTGTTTTTAAATATCTTGTGATTTTGCTCTTGAATTTTATGAAGTTAAAACACACA
>KK113545.1:67599-94683 GCA_000611955.2 Stegodyphus mimosarum | reverse complement strand
GTCAAGCATGTACGGAACTTACTAGGGAGACCCGTGGCAGCACGTAACTTATCGCCAGTAACGATTCCGAAACTGCGATTGGTGCTACAAGAGGAACGAGCAGCAGTGTCTCAACAGCTCATTAACAACCCCATATCCAGCATGCACAAATGATGTAAAACCTGCCTAGCAGTCAGAGGAGATCATATCCCATATTAAAGACCGGATGTTTCTTGCTGGACACCCATCACAGGGATGTTTCGGCCTTCAGTCGCATTGCGCTGAATGCTACTTTTTCAATAAAGCTTCTTTTTATCCCTCTGATTTCTCTTTTAGTAAGTATTGCTTACATTACTCATGTCCTTACGTATTGGGGATCTTAAGGTATTAAATGTGTTGATTTGGAAAGCTTTTGTACAAAGTTATATTGAAAAAAACCGTCTCGTCCTTAATTTTTGCACACCAGTGTAGAATCAGTTGCAACGAAAACAAACTTTATTATCACGGAAGAAATCAATAACGCTCCTAGCGCTGTTACATCGTTCTCGCACTTGAATATCTATTACTGTTGCCATACACAAATTACTAAACTATACTCACAAAATCGAAGTGAGGCTTGCTCATGAGCCAGGAAATATAAAATACAAAATAATAAACATTAAAATAAGTAAGGTATTCTTAACAGCTACAACAACACGCTAAATATGGTGGCTAGGGATTTCTAGTTTTTGTTTGAAATATCATCACACATTAATTTTTTTCCGTATTTCGCCGTTTTTTCAGTCCGATGGACTACAAAATTTGGAAATTATCTAATGACGAATAGGCTGCCATAAAATTTCTTCAAGGAAAAAAAATTCATAGCAATTGACTTTATTCTCAAAAATCATCCAGTGAAGTTAACTTTTAATTCAAACAAAACTTCTATGCGGTGTTGTTACATATTGTTGCGTACGTACGGGTTCGTAATGTATTAAATGCGTAAGTCGATAAAAAGTTAATAAAATTTATCCTTTTCACAAAAAAATAAAAACAAAACGCTGAAATATTTCCTCAGAGATATTCGTACAATATCACAATATCTCACAGTAATTATATTTTGAACTACTAAAACGTTAAACAGAACTCCATTCAAAACAAAGAAAGCTAATTCCATCGCACGGCGAATTCTCCATAATCAATAACAACACTAAGTAAACAACAACTACAACTGAGCTGAGATGTTTTAATCAAGCTTTTATAAGCTTTTTAATCCTGCACGAGGACGTTCTGCTCATTTCTCGATTTTTCAGAATAGCAAAAACAATTATCAAATATCTATTTATTAAATGTTAAATCTGCATGCTCCTGTATTTTAATTTTTCCGGCATACCTTTCTCTTCAGATAAGTTGCGCGCAGCATTACTCGGGGAAATGAAACAATTTACAATTCTACTTCCTCCATGTAACTGCGGTGCCGAACACCAGGGTACCTAGGTTCTAAGAACCATACCCCACGTCGAACAGGTAAGTATAGTTACGAATATTGTGAATTGTAACAGAATGGGTCTTAGAGATCATAAACTTATAAGGGAAATACATAATTATCATGAAATTGTACTTAATATTTTCTAAGTAGATGTAAATAAAGATTCATTATTTGTAGTAGAAAGCAGGTCAAGCACAGAAAACCTGTAAAGAGAACATATGCATGGCAAGAAACAATAATAGGCAAGTGCGAGACTTTTGGTGCCACTAGATGAAATAAGGGTACATAAACATATTGATTATGAGATACAAAGAACTAATATATACATGTTAAGTTATAATACATATATTACATAATACATAATTATTAGACTAGATTATTACACATGATGGCCCTAGGGCGCTTTATATAAAATGGGTCGTTACAGTCATAACTATAATTGGTAATCACAGGATTGTCAATTAACTCCTGCTGCTCAAAAAATTTCCGCCCAAGGCGGCTGTAGAATATTTTAATTTCCTCAATGTTAAGCTCCTTGTGGAGCTGCTTGTTTCGAACATACCAAGGGGCATTACATATTTGTCTGAGTGTCCCATTTCGGGCTGCCTGTAAATTTTTCTTAAATACTTGCAGGAATACGCCCAAACTGGGCAGGCGTAGCTAATGATGGGACGCAACACGGATTTGTAAATGAACAAGTCTACTAAAAATATCTAAATCAATACAAAACTCGTAACACTGTCCTCTTTGCGCAGCATTGCTCGGGGGAAATGAAACAATTTAATTACAATTCTACTAAAAATATCTAAATCAATAGAATACCCGTAACACTGTCCCCTACCCAAGGACTGCACGTCCCGGGAAGTACAATCACTGGAGAGGAAGCCAAACTTGCAACTAAGGTATCAATGCAAAACAAAGATCACATTACAAACACAAACAACATAAATAATAACTGCAGTAAGTAACTTAAAGCAAATCAAATACTATCAAATAATAAATACAAATCAAATACTAAACACAAACCAAATACTAAATACAAGTCAAATCAAATACTAAATTTAGAAAAAAAAGGACCATTGTTTTATACTATTTACAATTACATACACTACATACTATGGAATCCCCTCCCTCAGGTGATGAAGGCGCATCCGGAGGGCTGCCAATCAAAAGACCACAAGGCAGACGAAGGTCACGACCGAAGAGCATCCGACATGGAGAATAGCCGGTAGTATCGCTCTTCTCTTCGAACCTAGTAAGATTTCGGCAGCTTTCGGAGCAAGGTTGTTTAGAAAAGGCGTCGGCGTTTCGTGTGAGGATCCTTTCTGATGATGGGTAGTTATACCCTGTAGCGATGTCGTCTGACTATATTTCTCAAAAGGCGTGCCTCGGAGGAAGACAACGGAGAACAGGTGGTGATGCATCTCGAGGAGAGAAGAAAGAAGACAGACATCGACATACAATACTAACTCTGGACTTGATGTTGTGAGGTACGCGTAAAACGCTCCTGTAAGTTTCGATTTAGAAATACTGTAATACTATTCCTGCGCGTTTAAGCAACTTGTGTAAAATAAATTCTAACTTGAATATGGATAAGTTTCATCTTACTTTATAAGATTTTATCATGCATTCAAATATATATTTAGTAGTAAAAATTTCCTAAATGCCTAATGATGCTGAAAGCAATATGTTGTTTTTGAAGTCCAAGGAAAAATTGTATTTCTTTAAAAAGTCCAGTCCGAGTATGAAAGGATCTGTAATATCCGCCACATATGCCGTGTGATAGTAGGTGGCACTTCCAATGATAACGTTCACGTTTAACTTATCATCTACGTCGATTTTATCACCAGACTCAGTCTGGAGTGTAACACAGTATGATGTCCAAATCAGTTTATCTTTAAATTGTTTAGCTAAATCTTTCCGAATGATGGTAACATTAGCTCTGTGTTAATGATCATATTGCAAGGAACTCCATCGATATGCCCATTGATGGTAGTCCATTACTGTTGCTACTCATTGCAGAAATCTTCAGCTCTCTAAAACAGGGTTTTCCACTATCGCTCCGCGATATGATCATTAATTTGCTTCCTCCGTTGTTGCTAGGAAATGATCTTGTTTTCCTTGTCCTGAGTTGTTCTGCAGTTCCTTCGCCCGTGGCCTCGGCTCCGCAGTTCCAGCACTTTGGATTCTTGTCACTTCTTTTCCGTCTCATGGCATTTAATTGTCTGTAGAAATCGTCTGTTTATTTTCCGCGCGCTGGGGTGTTCTGCAGGTCCTTCGTATGTGGCCTTCAACACCGCAGTTCCAGCACTTTAGAACTGGTTTCTTTTCACTAATATTCTGTCTCAAGGCATAGAATTCTCTGGTTAAATCGTCTATCTTAATTTTCTTGCCCAGTTTCATTCTGCAGTTCTTTCCCATGTGCCCTTCGATACTGCATTTCCAACGCTTCAGAGCCAGTTTGTTCTCACTCCCACAGCGTATCAAAGCATTGCCTTGTCTGGATAAATCAATTAAACGAGCATCAGTTGATTCACTGGCTCGTGAACTTGCACAGCTCTGATTGGGTGGCGGTTTCTTGCTGGGCTGCCTGAATTTCACTAGAGTACGCCATGAACTCTAGTTTTTATTGTTAATTTTGTTTTTACTTTGCAATGGTTATCTGTGCTTGCAGTAAAATTGCTTTTGCTATCAGTTTTGATATTTGCATTTTTGATGGAGGTATTTTACTTAACCATGACTTCTTATTCTTAATGGAATTGAACAGTAAAGAAAATAATATTTTTATGATCATTTAGTTTCTTATTATTTTATTAATTTAACGTTGCATTTTATATGCTGCATTGGTTTTGGTACTTAGATCCTATAAGATAACACATAGTGTAAATTTGAAAATTATGTAATAAATTATAATCAGTCTCATATTTCTGATCGCTCTGTTTTGCATTGTGATTTGGTAATAGTATTACAAATCTATTGTAATTCTCGATATAACTCTGATTGTAATTTGTAATTTTGAGGTTCTTTCAATATGAATGTTAATTTTTTAAAGATTATGTGTCGCTTTTTGTTTTATTTTGTTTGATTCCAAAATTGCCTATGTTTAAGCAATCATTGCTTTGAATGATATAATTGAAATCTTGTATGAAAAATGGACAATATTCGCTTTACTGGTGTATTTGTTCTGTGATTCAGGATAATCTAGAGTATGCTTGTTAATATAAAGTTTCTAGCTATTTTAATTTTGTTTTACTAATAGTGGCTAGGTAGGTATCAATATGTTGTTGTTGAGTATAAAGGTAATCGTGGGACAGTTGTTCAGTTTTACTCATTACGGTAGTTTAATATAAAAATATATATATATATATATATGATTTTTGCGTTAGTCTAGTATTGTAAGTTTACTTTCTATCGCCATTCTGTTAAAAGACAGGGTTACTCCTGCTCGCTAGTACGTAGTATATTTGTAACATTACAAATGATTTTTTGAAGTATTTGGCTTTATCAACATACTTCTTTCATTGCGTTATTAATTTTGAAAAGTGTATTTGTAATAACAATTGTATAATAGACAGATATCTATGTCTTGGAAGGCCTTGTTTGCCAATGTATCTTTTGCTTTGTAAAATAAATGCTTGGAGGCAGAGGCTATAATCCATGTGAGGCAGGCGATTTAGTCAGCCAGGTAATGGAGCCTTTGTTCTCTGGTACACCTGTATTTCAGGATCCCGGATGCCGTCGATGATGTATTGCAGGGACACTGGATTGTTTCGAAAGGATTATATCTGTCGGGCACTCCGAAAAGGCCTGATGGGGTAGCCTTTCAACATCCGTGGCGAGCTCCTGCAGTATTTCGTGGGCTTCTGTTGACGGGATGTTAATTCAAGCCTGCTATAGTCTTTCAAGCATTTCTCCCTAAAGCGCAGCTCCAACGCGCCGGATAAAACTTCGAAATCTAGCCTCTGGTTTTCGGGGAGAGTCTGAAGAATATGCTCTGCGTCTGAAGCGGCGAGATGACAGACCTAAGCTTCAGAGTCCCATCTATTCGCATACGCCGCTATAGAAACTTGTCTCTTATACACTCCCCAGGAGATCTCCTCATCATATATGGCTAGCTTCAGAAAGGGACGAGCAGACATGGGTAGAAATTTTAAACTTTCAGAATTGTTTCCTGCGGTCGCTATGCAGTCCTTTAAGGTGTCAACTTCTTTGGCGACGGCAGCAGAAACCCTGTCATCAATTTGTTATTGGACGACAGAAACTCTTCTGTCGTTTCGTTGCTCCACAGCAGAAACTCGTTCTTCTATTTGTTCTTTCACAGAAAAAAAACTTTCTTCAATGTGTCCAACTTTATTTTCAACAGCGTTATTTCTACATCCATAGCCTCAAATTTGTTTTCTATTGTACAGGTAATCACTTTTTTTATTTCCTCTTGACCTAGTTTCATTTCTTCTTTAACAGCTTCCTGAACTGCTTTCATTTCATCTTTAACAGATTCCTGCTCAGCTTTCATCTCGTTTTTAACGGATTCTTTGATCTTTCCTTGAACGGCTCTCATCTCCTGTTTAACGGTATCTTGGCCAGCTTTCATCTCTTCTTGGGCCGCTTTCATTTCTTCTTTAAATGCACGAAAGGCTGCCGTAAATTGCCTTAATTGGTCTTCCATCACTCTTGTAATTGGCATTCACAATTCAATTAAGTGCACAAGTAGGTAAAAAAGTTAATAAAATTTATTCTTTTCACAAGAAATAAAAACAAAATGCTGAAATATTTCCTCAGAGATATTCGTGCAATATCGCAATATCTCAGAGTAGTTATATTTTGAACTACTAAAACGTTAAACAGAACTCAATTCAAAACAGTGAAAGCTTATTCGATCTCACGGCGAATTCGCTACAATCAATAACAGCACTAAGTAAACAACTACAACTGAGCTGAGACGTTTTAATCCGGCTTTTATAAGATTTTTAATCAAGCAGGAGAACGTTCTGGTATTTTCTCGATTTTTCAGAGTAGAAAAAACAATTACGAGTTATCTATTTATTAAATGTTAAATGCGTGTGCTGCTGTATTTTAATTTTTCCGGCGTAGGACTGAAAACCAAAGCATGGTTTGAAAGCTCGCGTCTTTCTTTCCTCAGTGCCGTTCGTTTTACCTATCTATGGTGTCAAGAATTGACGTCGACTATATTTTGCCAGTTTCAGTTAGAAATCAGCCATAATAGAACAGTAGATTGAAATAACTACTTGAGGGATATATGTGCAAATAGTTTAATGTCTCGTAAAAGAAATGAAATCGGTGGAGTCAACAAAATCGTAGAAATAGATGAAAGCCTTTTCACGAAAAGAAAACGTTGGATATATTCTTCCAGAACCAATGCGTATGCGGGGGGTTTATGCCGAGAGAACAAAGAATGTGTTCTGGTCGTTGTTCCCTATTATTGTGTTACAACATTGATAACTGCCATCCAAGAAAACATAGCGGATGGTAGTATAATATTTTCAGACTGCTAGAAAGGATATAAGAAAGAGGAATTACGAAATGTTGGAATTTTCATTGGAAATCACAGTTTATAATTTTATAGACCCCGAAACCGGATGTCATACCCAAAATGTGGAACGATTGTGGGGCAGTGCTAAATGAAGGACTAAATTTCAGAGAGGCATTGCTTGCCATCATTTAGAGTCATATTTCATAGAATTTATGTAGTGTCGGTTATATTCAAAAACTGAATTTGTTCCTATACTATAGAATGATATTTGTAATTTTATGCCATCTGTTTAGAATAAATTTCGTTTTATTTTGTTATTTTTTTATTTATGTGTAAAATACTCTTGATGAAAAAATTAAAAGGAAAAATTCACTTTTTTTAAGAACTATGAAGTTATAAAAAAATTTACATTTTACAGAAGTAATTTTTAAAAATTTTTTTAGTCTTTTGAACTCTTACGAAAACTAAAAATATTGTCGCACAAAATTTATAAGTAGTTTCTTCTTCCTTCGAACACGCCATCGTGGTGTAACAGTAGCACACTTGACTTGTATTCGAGAGGTCCAGGTTCGAGTGCCAGGGAGGGCCTTGCTCATTTTTCATGTGGCCGGCTTCAAAAATTAAATAAATAAAATCTGCAAGCTTTCAGATGTTACATTACGACCAAAGAGACTTTTCTTAACGTTTTGTGTGTTACCTTTACTTCTTAAATATCACGTTCTTCGCATGTAAACCATAAAATTCAATTCGGCAACAATATCGTAAAATAATTTTAAAATGAGCATATCTTTAGAATTTCCGATACACAGTCTCGCACGCTGGAGATAAAAATGTTTTTTTCTCGTACAGTGTTGCCATTGATTGCTTTAAAATCATTGAGTTTGTTAATCAAAAATTCGTTAAAGTGTCACAAAATGTGAAATCGAGAATAAAACAAATTCCAAATTATGGCTTCCAGCTACCCATATTCGGTAGAAGACTACGTTGTTCAAAATGCGATGGCTCTAGATACCGTTGTTTTATCACATTGCGAGAAATATGCGTATATTTATGCAGATTCTTCATTATTTAATTTCTTTAAATATAATGCAAAGCTCTAAAGTTTGGTGGCAACAGTTCGAAAAGAGATACGCCGTTTACAGTGATTCGACGCAAAATGCCAAAACGAAATTAACAGCTCTTCTGGGCTAACGCCCTTTGGGCTAAAAATAAAGAAAATCTGAAAGTTTTCAAATTTTATATTACGCCCAAAAGCACGTTTTCTTAACGTTTTTGTGTGTTACCTTTATTTATTAAACATCGTATTATTCGCACTTAAACCGCATAACATTCAATTAATTCAACAGCAATATCGCAAAATAATTTGAAAACAGCATATCTTTGGAATTTCTGATACACAGTCTCGAGCGCTGTAGTTTATTATTATTATTATTATTATTATTTTTACTGTACAGTGTTGCTATTGCTCGCTTTGAAATCGGTGATTTTATTAATCACAAATTCTTTAACGTTGTACAAAATATGAAAGAAATAATAAAATAAATTCGAAGTTCAAATTTCAGACCCATTTTCTATTGGAGGACTACGTTATTCAGAATTTGAAGGCTCTAGGTACCGTTGTTTTTTCAGAATGCCAGAAATATTTATGCAATCATGCAGATTCTTCATTATTTTGTTTCTTTAAATATATGACATGACGATAGTATTTGCAACAATTTGAAAAGTAAACCAACGCAGAAAGTGAAACGACCCAAAAGGCCGTTTTGAGACTAGTAGCCCTTTAGGTTAATGAATAAATCCCACCTTAATAAGTACAAATTTACAGTTTCAATTTAAAGTGTTATGTTTTGTTCTTGGTGTTCTGAAATGATTAATAAATGTTCCTTTGATAGCGCAAGTACTTGAACAGATTGAATATGAGCACAGTTCATCGGATGAGTACATTGCTTTAAAAAAAGACCGACGGCATCAGTGCTGGCTGAAACCAAATCATATATTATCATTAGCGTAAAACTTTTATTTTGCTATGAATTTCCGACAGTTTTCAGAAATTTGGAGATTGTCAAAAATCTTTCAAATTTCAGATTTTTTCTTTTATAGTTGCAACTATCGAAATGACATTAATGGTCGCCGAGATTTCGCACAACATCTTATTTTAAATTAAAAAACGGGTTACAAAACAATACACATTGCATTTCGAAAGAATTAGTTTTCGCAACTAAATTTTTAAAGGTAGGCTTGCATCCTTGTCGAGAATAAATGGTTTGTCGAGTTGAAGATACGTCAGAATTGGACTCAATGTTAAAATTTCCTTTAAGTTGCTAAAAGCATCCTCACATTTTGTCCACAAGAACATTTGTTTGCTTTGTCTGAAAGAACATTTGTCATTTTGTGAAGAGGTCATGCGATGGAAGAAACGTCCTTCATAAATCTCCTATAGTAGGCGCAAAGCCCCAGGAAACTTCGTAGGTGATGAACATTTTCGGGGCATCTCCAGTCTTTAACTCCTGACACTTTTCTGGATCTGTAGACAGACCTTCGGTAGAGATAACATGTCCGAAAGTCACTTCCTGTATGAATAATTTACATTTAGAGGGACTCAACTTTAGATTTCTTTCTTTCAGTTTCTGAAGCACCTTTCTAAGATTTTCAGGATGTTCTTCAAAGCTCTTTCCGACGATGATGATGTCATCCAGATATATCAGACAGGCTTCGTAAGAAAGATCTTCGAAAACAGTTTCCATGAGGCGTTCGAATGTTGCAGGAGTCCAAACGGCATCACCTTGAACTCCTAAAGTCCTTGTCCCGTAGTAAATACCGTCTTTTCTTGGTCATCAGGATATATCTCTACTTGCCAATCTCCACTCTTTAGATCAAGCGTCGAAAAACACTTGCTTCCCAAAACAGTGTCCGAAATTTCTCCAGGTCTAGGAAGAGGGTAACTGTCTTTCTTCGTAACCTCGTCCAACCGGTGACAATCAACTCAAAATCTGGTTGAAACATCTTTCTTTCTGACGAGGACTATGGGAGATGCCAATGGATATGACGATGAAGTCTCGATGACATTGTTTTCTTCCATGTCATTTAGAAGTTTTCTTACCTCTTCCTGCTTAGCAATTGCTAGACATCTTAGAAGTTGCTTACTTGGTGGAAGACTGCCCGGTATCGATTCTATGCAGTGTCAAACTGGTTCGACCCACGTCTGAAGATGATAAGGAGATAACATCTTGAAGATCTTGAATGACACGTTCGGCAGCATTCCTTTATTCATCGTTTAATTGTGCATTTTGCAATGATTCCGATGTAATGCTCTCTAAAGATACGGATTCTGGAGTATTTAAGTTTCGTTTAACCCTGGTCACTTGAGTACATTCTGCAACCACTTCACCTTTCTTAATAACTCTCGCTTTTTCAGTTACGAAGGCAACTCTCATCAGGATAACGGTCCTGGATGGGTCGACGAGTGCTGAGGCTACTAGTACCCCTTTTGAGCTGTTGCAGTTCTTGGGATATTCAATGATGCCGTAGTGGAAATTTCTATTTACGGCTATGGATCCAAGAAGTAAAAACTCTGTTTTTGCGGGTATTGTGATACCATCTTTGAAAATAATAATAATAATATCACTAGAAAATTAAACGAGATTTTTGAATAAAGAACATGTTGTCTAGTTTTTTTCTTATTTTTATTCACATCACATATAAGAATATATAAGGCTGAAAAATCCAAGCGTAATTAAGCCGAGAAAAAGAAAATAATAAGCTAGCTTAGTAAGCAAAAATATCTGTTACGTAGAATTCTAAAGATTTGTTTACATAAATCTCGCAAGTTCTGCGGGGAAAAATATCAGGCGCTGCAAACGCCCCCCCCCCATGAGCCACAGAGGGTTCATCAAACTTGCACATAAACGCTATACATTCATACTACAAAAACACTCGAGTTTCAGACACAAGAAAAAAATATATCTCATCTAAATAACTGAGAATTTAAATGCAACATTAGGCATATAACATTATCCAAATTTTAAAAAAATCACCTTTTTTAGATGATTATTCAAAGGCCCTCTAAGAGAGCATACCATGAATCTGTGAACTTAAGCAGATTTTAAATTATTAAATTTGTGCACGGAAGTTACTACAATTACAAATTTTAACAGAAAAATTCAAAAAATAGTAAACAGCTATAAAAGGATATACTCATAATACATGTTTGTAAATTAACACTGAAGATAAAACTTTAGCTCTGAAGTTCTAAATTGTACAAATGTTGTACAGGACGTCTGATAACCGATGACTCGGTTTTTACCTTGTAAGCCCTCGCTTTGCTATTTCTTCCAGGAAATAACTCAAGGATTCTCCCCAATTTCCAAACTTTTCTGGGTGAATGATCCTCCTTAACTAAAGCTATATCATTAACCTTACATTCGGAAACGTTATTCTTAAACAGGCTCGAATGGGCAGATCTTAAATTCAACAAATACTCTTTTTTCCACCTGGACCAAAAGGAATTCATCAATTTTTCCCGATAATTATAGGCCTTTATCAAAGACCTTCCTGGAAGAAAAATTTGAATCAAGGTGAAATCTCCCAGAAGGCAACGATGATATCCTTTTTCTTAAAATGAAATGTGCTGGAGTTAAAGCATGTAGTTAATCTAAGTCACTTCTAACACAGGAAACTGGCCGAGAGTTGATCATCCCTTCAATTTCAATAAGAACAGTTTGCCACTGCTCAGTGGTCAGAGATGCCTTTCCAAGGATTCTCCGTAGAGCGACTTTCAAGAAACGCACCATGCCTTCATAAAAGCCTCCCCAACAGGTTGCTCTTTCCACAATGTACTTCCACATAATTCCACTAGCAGCATAAAACTTTTTTCTTCTGGTTGATTCATTACTGACCAAATTTGTTTCACCTGAAGTTACTAGTTAAATCATTACTAGTTAATCCTCTTGTTAACAAATCCTCAGGATTATCTTTACCTATACAGTGTCTCCGTGCACTGAGATCTGTAGTTTCTTGAATTTCTAACACTCTGCTTAAAACAAATTGCTTCCACTTAAATGCCGTGCCTTTTATCCTGTTATGTAGAAAATGTTGTGTTGATGATTGTCAGCTAATTCAAAGAAAAAAAAAGAGTTCAAGTTAATTATTTCCTTCATTTAGAAAAATCAGAATCTTATTTAATTATCTAAATTACTAATTAAGGTATTAATATTTTAGTTCGGTAATATTTATATTTTTGTTTGAAATATATGTATATAATGCTTCAATATTATATTGTTGTATTTAATTATGGCGTTTGTTCTTGGGTGGAAAGATTGCTGAGGAACGAAGTTTTGCAGTGTCATTGTTGTTCGGTTAAGGATGAATCATCTTAGAATGTTCTAGAAAGATTTTTCTTTGTTTTCGTTGTCGTGGGAAGAGGGTGTACGTGAGAAGATTTAAAGGGTTGCTGTTTTTACGTTCTAGGTAGGATAATGGACATTTTCGAAGAAAAGAGACCGTTCTGACTGGAATCTTGGCTGGTCGCGCATGCGCAGTTGACTGTTTCGTCAGTTTTGGTGAAAAATTGGAATTTTTGGTCTGGAAAGTGAGCGAAATTCTGGTTTTCTGGCAGCCTGTATTTTTGGGAGAGCTGAGGGAAGAATTTTGAATGTTCGTTACTTTTGACTGGAATAACTCCGAAGGAGGAGTAACGATTTTGAGATGTTAGACTACTAGTTAACGGGAGCCAGTATTTTTTATTGTTCGTGACTTTTGACTGAAACCCCCAAAGTGGAAGGGAGAATTTTTGAGACGTTCGTCACCTTGTAAGGTTTTAGTTAAACTAACCAAGTTTTATTTTAATTTAAATCTGTCTATCTCCTCTCTGCTTCAACTTCCCGTCAGAAGAAGCGCGCGGTTTCTTCGCGGTAGCCCCTGATTTGATTGCGGCGCTTGTCTCGTCCGTGGGTCCACCGAATGTCTGCACTTCAGAATAAAGGAATCGTCCTCTTGAGCTATCAAACCTGACCACCTGCTGCCAGTTCGAGGAGTGTTCGGAAGGTAATCCGATGAGCCGTGAACCCTGGTTGTGTTCTACTGAGAATTCCAGCGGAGGGCCGAAGGAAGAGATGTGCCAGGGACCCGTATCCTGCTGAGAGCAAGCCTCAGGGTGATGCTGTAATTTAAGATAAGTTTTTTTCCCTTATTGCTCTCCCATTTTATATCCCCTTTTGAGAAATCGCGCCCGTTATGGTTAGACTGTCAAGGACTGTGAGAATCCGTTTCTTTCGTTGACCTCATCAATCTTCTCGCCAAGTGCGATAACATTTTTGTAACTCTTGGCCAATACTTTGAGAGTAATGTATGTAAAATTTTGGTATTGATAAAGGAAAATGATAAGGGTTAAATTATGTAATTAAGAACAAAAGGATATAATTTTTTCCTTTCCTTTCCTCCCGGGAGATAAAGATAAAAATAAATGTGTTTAGTTGATTTGCTTATTTTCCTTGTAATTGATATGTTAGAATTTAAGGTAACGGAATAAATGATAATCCTTTAGAGATTAAGTGATTTCTTCCTTTTATTTGGTGTTTCTTTAATTTTAGTTAAGATATGTTAGATATATTGGAGACTATATTTGGTATATCATTGATTATGGTGTCATAAACTTGGAATGAATTCTTTTAATTGACAGGGAACCCGATAACCATTGCAAGCCATTTTCCAACGGCCGTTCCCGGGTGTAAAACAAACGCGTTTACTCAGAATACCACTATACGATCCACTCATTAAGGAATTACTAATCATATTGAACAAACTTTGGAAAGCAATTTATTTTTAACATAATTTGTTACTTATCAGGTACGGAACTTTAGCCAGTGACCAACAGAATTAGGAAACAGAACAATCCAGTGTAGTACAATTGTTGAATCACCCCATAGAATAATCTTTTCTAAATTTTAAAAAGGTTCTTACAATATTTCGCTAATCTTGCTGTAATTACTGCACCCATTAATTCTAGTCGGGACAACGTCACTATTTTAATTGCCGCAACTCGTGATTTGGAAACTATGACGCTATTTAAATGTGTCATGTGATGTCTTGTACCTAAAGTATGGCATGGCTCCAAAAGCTTTTAATGAAGCATCAAACTATATATGGATCTGCAAAACCTTCTTCCCCTTCAGATTTGTGCCAAAAAAATAATGTCGAGGGATCTTCAAATTGAAGTTCTTTAATTTCATTACACCGTGATGCCATTTTTCTTTAATTTCTCCGGAAAACACCTTATCCCATTCTACACCTAACTTCCACAACTCTTATAAAAAAACACTTCACTCGAACTAGAAGCGGAGAGATAAGTCCAGACGAATCAAATATTTTTGCGGCCTTGTGCCGTACGTTTCGTTTAGTACATTCATTAACATCCAAAGTGGATAATAATGACCTTAAGTCTAGACTTAATGTGTCTTCAATATTATTACACCTGAGTCCTAATACCTTTAAATGTGAATCAGAATTTTCATTTGCTTCGATTAATGAATTAGAATTCTTCCATCAATCTTTCAGTTCTTTCGAATTAGTGCCAAATTTTCTCATATTCATGGTTGAAGCCGTAGGACTCAGTATCCTCATTACAAGTACCTATATGTCTCCAACATCAGATGTAACAGAAGGCCTGGGGCTTCAACAAAAGCTTCTAAGAGACTTTTCACAACAGATCCCGGCTGGCGACTACAACTCCCACTCCGAAGCATGGGGTTACCCCAGCACGGATGAAAGGGGCAGAGAAGTTGCGAATTTCATAGCTAGTAACGATCTCGTGTTACACAATGTTCCGAACTGTCTACCGACATTTGAAATTATTATAGGGAAGGGCTGGTCTGACCTCACAATTACTACGGCAGCCCTGGCACCAAAAATCCACAATTGGACTGTGCAAGATATCCCGTCCAATTCGGCTCATAGGTATGTCACTTACAATATCTCTCAGCCATATTCCAAAAATGTCATCAAAAGATATAAAACGCGATTTCCTTTTGTCTGATCTTATCATTGTCCCATTGTGGAGATAGCTTGACCCCCGCCCTACCAAATTAGCTATCAATCACCTTTTTTCATTTTCTCTGCATTCTAAGGTTTTGGAAAACACGAAGCAATGGGTGTCTTTCAGGACTAACATGCCACATTTAACCCCTACAATTGTATGATGTTTGACGCCAGACGACAGTTTTGAAATCGAAGTTTTTCTCGAGGGAACGAGTAAAGTGGTGAAATTAAAATATTAGCTGGAGTAACCTAAGGATAAAAAGAAACTAAGATACTTTTATTCATACTTAGCACAGGGTCAGTAAAGTCCCCATCCACCCATGAACATAATATTTAATCCAAAACAACTGGTAAATTAATCACAAATAACTAACTATTACATCATAAACAATTATAATATAAAGTAATTTGTGTCATCCCACAGAATAGAGAAATGCCTGGTGCTGCCATCTATTTGCATTGTACCCTTTGTATGCGTGCCGGTATATTTTATATACCGGTTTTAAAATCGTATAAATAATCTTCTTTTAATTAACGGTTTTCATTTAAATGCAGCAAATATATAATATTTAGCATTTGTACGTCATACATTTGCAGATTTTGTATTTTTTCTCCCCTTTCAATAGAATTTATAAATCTTCAAACATGATACCTTAAAACGAGGTATATTAATTTCATAAATGCAAAATATTGAGCAATCATAGAGTAGTGCTCCCATTTAGAATCAAAAGAAAACACTAGAAACTCAAGATTAGAGCTTTTGGTGTAGAAAAATTATCCCCTTTTAGGAGGTTAAAAAGTTGACAAACATCCGGTATATTTTTTATACCGGTGCCCTTCAAAGGGATATAAAGTATTTCTCCCTCTTTCTTCGCATGCCTTTGTGGTGTAGTGGTAAGCAGCTCGACGAGTAACCGAGAGGTCTGTGGTTCGATTCCTGGCCAAGGTGTTGCTCATTTTTCATGTCTCCTCCTTCAAAAATATCTACTGTCTCTACAAGTGACGTCCGAACTAAAAAAAAGGTGTTGGACGGTGAATCTCCATCACCACGATTTGGCGCCCCTAATCCCCAGTCGCCCTTTAAAGGGGGAGTTTATAGGGTATTTCTCCCGTCTTCTTCGCATGCGTTCGTGATGTAGTGGTCAGCACGCTCGACGCGTAACCGAGAGGTCCGTGTTTCGATTCCAGGCGAAGGAATTGCTCATTTTTTAATATTCCTGCTTTCAAATAACCTAATGACTCTACAAGGCATTACATATCCAGTGAAACAACTATTATTGCACATTTCAATAATCCAATCATTTAGTTTCTCCTTCATAGATGCATTAGATCTCTCAAATAATAACTCATCACCCTTAAGCTTATTTTCTAATGCAGCAAATCTTCTCGTCGCGATTTCTAAATTACTAGACAAATTTTCTCGTAAGTCTGACTTCCATAAAAGTGGTGACTCATACTTTCCATTTATAAACCGTGACAGCGTTTCGATTTCTGTAATATTATCCGAGATTTTCTCTTTTTTCAAGAAAATAAGATTCAGAATTCCACAAACATTTCAAATTATTTTCCAACGAAGTACATGCAATCTGCAAACATGAAGTAGAATTAGGCAGGCGATTTTCTGGAATCTGCCCTCTGATAGTATCACCGAATAGTGTCCGTTGAATATATAAGTTTTTATTTATTTTTTTAACTTCCCCGGTTAGCGTTGAATACATAAAATGGGTGCCTAAGAGTGCCTGGACTGGTCTGTTACCTCATAATGCTTCAGAAATTTCATAGCCGTGTGGAGTTAAAGCTTTTAATAATTCAAGTTTTATATTCGAATATATATGAACTCCGCTGATTTCATCAACTACTAAAGCTTGAATATTTATGCTAGAATAAGGAGGATATTTACTTCTAAGAGTGATATTAACGACTTCAAAATCCTTCTTATAAGGGTTACTCGTTCCGAAAGTATAAACTAAAAGCCTTTCTTTCTTTAAGGGTTCTACAATTAAAGCCCTTACTAAGTATTTTCGAATGAATGATTTTTGCAAGCCTGAATCAAATAACATCAATGCTCTTAATCGTTTAGAATTATTTTCCACTTGTACGCAAGCAGCTTGAAGTAAAGTAGTATAATTTTATACATAGTTTTGACTTAAATGTAGAAGACATCACAGCTTATTTATCAAAACTCTGAACAAATTCGGCCTTTTCTGAAGGTTTAATTTCCGTTGTATTTTTATTCCTTTTTGTGGGGCAGAATAATGAATTATGCTGTAAACTCCGACAAATTTCTCGAAAATAAGATTCAAGAAAATAAAATAAAAAAATGTGGTTTATTTTGAAAATGACAACAATTCAAGTGATAAACAAAATGTTAAGTTACAAAGTTACAGTACGTGCAATCCAAGTGTTCGAAACGCAGCCTAGTGCAATCCGAAAGAAATATTCCAAACAGTTGTCGCGGGTTTCCAGCACCGTGAAAAAAGAAACAATAATATCACTAGAAAATTAAACGAGATTCTTGAATGAAGAACATGTTGTCCAGTGTTTTTCCTTATTTTTATTCACATCCCATACAAGAACATATTAGACTGAAAACTCCAAGCGTAATTAATCCGAAAAAAAGGAAATAATAAGCTAGCCTAGCAAGCAAAAATATCCGTTACATAGAATTCTAAACATTTCTTTACATAAATCTCGAAAGTTCTGCCGAGAAAAATATCAGGCGCTGCAAACGCATGATCGTCTGATCTATTGATCATTTTATTTTTAGCAGTCTTGAACTATAATTTTGTGGATAGATTTCACTCCTTCATCATTAATTCCGAATAAGGCTATGTTATCAGAGACAGAATGCAGTTCGTTATTTTTAAAGGCCAAGGAAAAATTATATCTCCTTAGAAAGTCCAATCCGAGTATGCAGAAGTCTGTAATCTCTACCACATATGCCGTGTGATGGTAGGAGGTGCTTCCCAAATGTGATGTTAACATTTTCTTTTCCATCGATGTCGATCTTCTCCCTTGGCGCAGTCTGGAGGGTAACGCAGGGCGGCGTCCACATGAGTATGCTTTTCAGTTGTTGAGCCACATCTTTTCGAATGATGGTAACATTGTCTCCTGTATCGATGATTATATTACAAGGAACTCCACTGATGTGTCCCATGATGAAAACTACATTACTGCCGCCACTCTCTGCAGAAATCTGAAGCCCTTCAAAATGGAGCTTTTTATTGTCTTGCAAAATCCGCCCCGTGAGATGGCCACTAATTAGTTTCCATCCTTCTTGATAGGCGCGGTCTTAACAGCCATACTCTGGGGTGTTCTGCAGGTTCTTTGTATGTGCCCTTTAGCAATGCAGTTACAACACTTTACATTCCGTTTCTTTTCCCCAGTATTCCATCTTAAGACATTCAGTTGTCTAGTTAAGTCATCTAGACAAACAGCCATTTGATCCTCTGACTTTTGGACAGAGCAGCTGTGATTGGACTGGCAGTCTCTCTGAGTGGCTTGCTGGGGTGCCTCGAATTTCATGGCGTACACTAGAGCGCTTTTTAAGTCTTTGATATCCGCCATTCGCAGAGCTTTCTGCATTTCAGGATCCCGGATGCAGTCGGTGAAGTATTGCAGGGACAGTATTTCCCTTGTTTCTGTCGGGCACTCCGAAAAGGCGAGTTGAGACAGCCTTTCAGCATCCATGGCGAGCTCCTAGAATGTTTCTGTTTGCTCCATTTCCAAGCAAAGACACAAACAAATTAATGACAATATCGCGGGGCTGAGTGTGAACGACAGTGAAAAACCCCGTTTTAAAGTGTTCAAGATTTCTGCAGTGTTCGGATTGTACTTTTTAAGGAAATACGATTTTTCCTTGGACTTTAAAAACAATAAACTGTTTTCAGAACTACAGAAGGTATCTATACATCATCAGAAGGGATCCTTACCTTGAAACGCCGACCCGTTGTCTGAAAGACCTGGCTGAGAAAGCTGCCAAAATCATACTAGGGTCGAAGAGAAACCCAAGACTGCCGTCAGCTCTCCATCCCAGATGTTCATCAGTCATTATCTTCGTCTGCCTTGTGATCTCTTGTTTGGCCGCCCTGCAGATGCGCTTTTATTGAGGAATACATCCAAGATGTTCAGGCCCGGTTTGAAGTGATGCACCGTTCTGCACGAGAGCGAGTCAACTTGGCGTCGGAGAAGATGAAGACCCGCTACGACACTGAGCTACTGGCCATCGTTTCAACGAAGGAGACAAGGTGTGGTTGTGGAATCCGACTCGGCAGAATAGACTCTGACCGAAACTGCAGTCATCTTGGGATACTTCGTAGACAGTCCTAAACAGGCTGAACGATGTCATGGTTCGTATCCGTAAGTCATCGAACTGTAAACCTAAAGTCGTTCATGACAACAGGTTAGCTCCTTACTATGGCCATAGTACATAGTGTATATAATTGCAAATAGAATAAGACCATGGTCCTTTTTGTATTTAGTATTTAATAGTATTTGATTTGTATTTAGTATTTGATAGTATTTCATTTGTATTTTTTCATAGTATTTTATTTGTATTTATTATTTAATAGCATTTGATAGTATCTCATTTGTATTTATTATTTGATAGCATATGATAGTATCTCATTTGTATTTAGAATCTTATAGTATTTGATTCGTATTTAATACTTGATAGTATTTGATGTAATGTAAAACGAAAAGAGCGCATCCATTTTATATTTAATAAATAAAAATGTCGTAATTACTGTTGCCACCGAGGAAAATCGAGATATTTATAGATTTTACCAGAATATTCTAGTGAATAATTAAAAAGCTTATAAAAACCGAATATAAACACCTTAGCTCAGTTGTAGCTATTTAAAGCAAACTGCTATTTGTTTACTTAATGTTGTGGTTGATTGTAGCGAATTCTCTGTGGGATTAGATTAACTTTATCTATTTTGAATTGAATTCTGTTTAACGTTTGAGATATTGTGATATTGTACGAATCTCTGAGGAAAAATTTCAGTATTTTGTTTTATTTCTTGTGAAAAGAATCAATTTTATTAACTTTTTAACGACTAGTGCATTGAATCCATTACGAACCCGTACGCACTCCACAGTATCATTGATGCTGATTTTCCAAACCATTTTCAACTACTTATTGATATTCATAACAGAAAATTGATTGATGGTGATACTCAGTTACCCACAAAGGCAGCAGTTAGGTCTATCTCAGATGAACACATACTCAGCCCACTGAATAATAACCATAAATCAAAGTTTCATTGAATTATTTAAATCTTACCGACATTTTATAAGGGATTTCTCCCTTCTTCTTGCATGCCTTCACGGTGAAGTGGTCAGCACGCTGGGCGCGTATTCCAGAGGTCCGTGGTTGGAGTCCCGGCGAAGGCGTTGCTTATTTTTCTTCTCCCCTGTGCTGCTTACTTAACGCAGTTTCACGCGGCTGGTACACAAAATTAAACACAAGAGCAATTTTACTGTATAACTTTCACTTTTATTTAATTACACTTATTGGAATAATGCGAAAATTACTACAACACAGCGAGCCATTCCACACGGCTGTCACAAGAACGAAGTTCTATTCAACACAAGTTTAGTTGCCACACGCAACAAGTATAAAGAGAGACATTTCAAAAGGATAAATTACAGATTAATTACCTTACACTTCCGGTTGGAGCGGAGTGATGAGCCATCAAATAAAAACCAAACGATCTTATTTTATAAGCTTGCAATACTCACATGAACACCCTGCGTAAAACAACCTTATGTCTCTATAGTGACGCCCGAACTAAAACGGTGGTGGACGATGATTCTTCATCTCCAGGATTTGGCGATTGGGTCCCCTAATCCCCAATCGCCCTTTAAAAGGCAGACTATATAAGATATATCTCCCGCCTTCTTGGCAGATTTATGCGTGCGCGCGGGTTCGTAATGGATTTAATGCACAAGTCCGATAAAAAGTTAATAAAATTTATTCTTATCACAAGAAATGTAACAAAACGCTGACTTTCTCCTCAAAAATATTCGTAACATATCACAATATCACTGAATATAATAAGTAGCTGTATTTTAAACTACTAAAACATTAAATAGAACGCAATCCAAAGCGCAGAGAAAGCTAATCCGATCTCACCGCAAATTCGCTACCATCCATAGCAACAGTTTGTGAGGTTCAATTATTTAAATCTAAAGTTCGAACTCCGAACCCCACAAACCCTTATCAGGACTTAGTGTTCTGTGCATCCTTTTTGGAAACATGATAAATTCTGTAAAGTGTTCTTTACCTCCAATAGTCAGTCCTGAACTGGAACAGGGAGCGGAAGGTACGCTATGTTCAGATGTATCTGCTGGGCTGGATAATAACTGCTTGTGAAGGGGTTTGAAATCCTCTTTTATTCAATCACTATTAAATACAAACCTCCCAATTCGGGAGAGATACAGAAAGTAAAAGACCACACTTTGGTCGAACTTAACAATCAAATAAATTTAAATACTAAACCTAAAATAGAAATTAAATCAAACTTTACTTCGCAGAGCAATTCGCGGAAGTTGGCCTCTACCGAAAAGGGTGCGTAGCAAGGTATACTAAATACTACCGCACTTTAATTTGTTTTGCAATGCAATCACGTAGTAAGCACTATGGCTTATAAATTTAAACTGCTAGCTGGTCAGGCGAACGTTGAGCGGCGTGACCGTGATCTGAGGCAAAGCTCTCACACACCGAGAGGTTTCTACCTCTGGCTTATATAGTACTTGGCCGTACTTCAAAATTAGCATAAGCTAAAAACGCGCGCTTCTTCTGACAGGAAGTTGAAACAGAGAGAATATAGAAAAGATTTAAATTAAAATAAACTTGGTTAGTTTAACTAAAACCTTACATACTTCCCGCCAGAATTGCGATAGTTAAACTACTTTGGTCCAAACGGACCATGTTGAAAACTAGCAATTCTAAATAGTCGAAAATTTCACTGTTCTAAACTTAGGCCAACTCTTACAAGGCAATATATGTTTGTGTAAAATACAGACGAAATTTTCTGGAACAACAATCTTCAACATTTTTTTTTTCAAGTCTTATTCTTCAAACAGTCTTACTCCTTCCAGCAAAATCTGGAAGGAAAACAACTTTAGTATGACATAATAACAGAATAATTCTAAGTGGTACAAATCCTTTTTTTTTTTTTCTGTGTAATTTTGCACACACACATTATCATTCAAGCACAATTAAATTCTTCCCCCGTATGCTCTCTCACCGGTGTTGGATGTAAAGCAAACCGCCATTGCGGGTTTTTATGTGTTCGGGGGTGTTCAACTCTTCCACCTACAATCGACTAACATTAGTTAGAACTTGACATACGAGACCTGAAAAAAACGCCCTATAACCAGCTAATCCTAAGGTTCTCACTAGCTTTATGTCTAACACTTTAAGTGTATTTGGTGGAGAGCCTAATTAACACTTGCATTCTAAAATAGTGAATCTTTAACTTTTCATGCATACAAATTCGCAGTTTGCACACAACATTCACATTAATATTGCACTTAACGTGCATTGCTAGCATAATATTATTTGTTACATTTCATAACACATTAACAATTTCACAGCAATCCTGAAATGCAAATAGAAGTTAAATTTCTAAGCTTACAGAAATATAGGTTAAATTTCTAAGCTTACAGCAAGTGCTTCCTATTCCTTTCTCAAGGTACTTTCTTGAAATATCAAATTACATTGAATTAATAGTCTACAGACTAAATCGTGTTTTTCAATTTTCCGAATTTTCATTCTAGACATTTTACAAGTCTTTAGACAAAGCGTCGTACAAAATCATTTAGTTAACATATTCTTTTCAGCAATTCATTGCTTTTACAGAATTAATCTATTTACAAAATTAAGTAATTTTAAATCTTTAAGAATTACAATTTCTTTTAACAAAACATTTTACTTTCCATATGAGAACTTATCGCTCACTTGGCGTAAAAGTCAACCTCGCTTGAGGTAAAATCAGTCCTGCAACTTGCAGTATACTCAAAAATTAACTAAACTTTTGAATACGAAATTGTACTTATCTTATTATGATCGTCCATCCTTTTCTTGGCCCAATCTTTAAAACTTGAGTAAGTTGTGGCCTGGTTCAGTTTCCTCGTTTTTCGTTGTTCTTTCGGAGCCTGCTCGTCTCTTTTTCTTTTGAAATTCCGTCGTTGTATCCTCGGCAATTTCCTTTGTAGAGGAGGTTGCTCCGCTGGACGTTTGGTGGACTGGGCCCTTCTCTCCTGGGCCCTTGCTCGTTGCTTGTCCTGGTTCCTGCTGTATTCGGGAAGTTGATTCTCAGGCTGCAATCGACGTTTCTTGCTTCTCAGGCACCTGTCCGATGATTCCACAGTTCTTTTGGATACATTGGGCTTCCCTTGCCCATTCTGCTTTCTTCTCTTGGTGCGCTCGTAATTCCGTTCGTAGATTTGTTCACCTGCATCGTGAGACTTTCTTTTGAAACCACCTTTTTGGTTCTTATTTCTTTGTTGGGGGGGAGCTTTCTTCTTCTGACATTTCGATGCCGTTGTAGCTGGTTCCTGCTGTTTTTGCTGACGTATATCTTCCTGGCTAGTCGATTGCCTCGGATCCTGAAACGAATCTTTAAATACAGCCATTTTGCTGCGATTATAGAACGGTTTTATTTGGTCCACATTCGCTTTGAGCGTTTGACCATCATTTCTTTTTAATATAACCACTGCCCCCGTAATTTGTTCAATTGTGAACGGGCCTTCAAAACGCGGAAAAAATTTCCCCACCTTTTCCTCTGGGGCATTTGACAAGTTGTGTTTAATCTTCAACACTTCATCTCCCACATTGTACTTGACCTCTCTTCTTTTTAGGTCATAGTACAATTTCTGTTTTCTTTGGGCCATTTCTATATTTTCCGTCGCTTCCCGTATTAACTTTTGTATATCACTCATTTTAAATTCTTCTGCCCTTTCCTGTACAAAGAACAGTTTATCTAGGGGGGTCAAGATCTTTCTTCCTAAGAAGAGTTCAGCGGGTGTTTTTTGTGTAGTATCGTGTTTGGCGGTCCTAAGGGCAAATGCAAATTCATTTATATGGCTATCCCAGGTAGAGTGATAGTTTTTCACATAACTACGAATTATTTTCACTACATTTCTATTCACCCGTTCCGCTATGTTTGACTGCGGACGATACGGGACCATCTTTAGATGACGTATGCCCAGTTTTGCACACATTTCCTCAAACATTTTACTAACAAACTGAGGACCATTGTCTGAAATAACTTTTAGGGGCGCCCCGTATTTTAAAATATACTTATTTAGAATTGAATCTACTACAATTTTTGCAGACGCGCGTTTTAACGGAATTAACTCTAACCATTTGCTAAAATGATCCACTATAACTAAAAGATATCGGCTTTTATTAACTTTACTTCGAGGGTAAGGTCCAAGTAAATCGATGCCTATTATTTGATTTGGGAATTCTGATTTAATACTATTTAGGAACCCGGCCGGGCGGAAATTAACATAATTATTTAATTGACATGTTGGGCACGACTGGACATACGCCCTAGTAAACTTTTGCAGTTCTGGAAAGAAAACTGCCTCGCGAACTCTCTGAACAGTTTTTCTTATACCTAAATGAGCCGAAATGGCACAATCATGCAACTCTTCTAATACATTCAACCTCATGCTAGCTGGGATAACCGGTCTATATTCATGATTCTCATTAGTAGCTTTCGTATAGAATAACAGTCCGTCAATTAATTCGTAATTTTCGGCCCTATTTCTTATCGGCACAATATCCGGATGATTGAAATTCTCAGGGTCGGCCAAATAATTGTATATATTTTTGAACTCCGGATCTTTTTTGAGTTCGGCTATTACTGTTTCACGAGAATCTAATACTTTGGATGTTAACATGGCTATCTTAATTACACTTCCATTTTCATCTAAGTTAATTCTGCTTAAAGCATCTGCCACAACATTTTCTTTTCCCGGCGTATGTTTAATTATTAGGTTATATTCCTGTAATTTGAGAGCCCACCTTATTAATCTGGGTGATAAATTTTTTCCAGAATAGAGTCTAGTGACCGCCGCGTGGTCGGTATATACAGTTACTGGAGAACTTCCAAAGAACACACGAAATTTCTGTACTGATGCTAACACTGCGAGAGTTTCTCTCTCTGTTGCGGAATAGTTTCTTTGGGTTTCATTTAATGTTCGGCTGAAAAAAGCCACGGGCTGACCATTTTGGGAAAGCACTGCACCAATCGCGAAATCTGAAGCGTCCGCTGAAATCTCTAATCCCTTATCCCCTTCTGGAAATTTTAAGACGGGAGCTTGAGTCAATGCGTCTTTCAATTTTTGAAACGCCAAGTTGGCTTCTGCTGACCACGAAAACCTAGCTTTTTTTCTTTTCAACTTTAGCAGTGGCTCAGCTATTTTTGCAAAGTCTTTAATGAAAGCCCGGTAATATGAACACATCCCGAGAAACGACGATAATTTCTTCGCTGTTTTAGGAACAGGATAATTTCTAATGGCTACTATTTTTGACTGATCCGTTTCGATTCCCTTTTGGGAAATTTTAAATCCTAAATAACGTAACTCTTTTGCGGCAAATTTACATTTAGACGCATTTATCTTTAAACCAGCTTCGTTTAACAATGAAAATACTTTTCTTAAATCTTGTAAGTGTTGTTCTAGAGTACTACTCGTAATTATAATATCGTCTAAATATATGAAAGTGCTTTTACCAAGGACTGGTCTTAAGACGATGTCCATACATCTTTGGAACGTTGCCGGCGCGCCGGATAATCCGAACGGCATTCTAAGAAATGCGTACGTACCAGATTTCGTTATGAACGCGGTTTTGTGTACGTCCTCGGGTTTTACCCCAATCTGAAAATAGCCACTCGTGAGATCTAATGTAGTCATGTATTTTGTAGACGAAATATTTCGAATAATTTCTTCAATTATCGGCAACGGATATACAGGATATTTTGTAACTGAATTTAACTTGCGATAATCTATAGCAAAACGCCACCGCTTCGGGTGCGTAATCGGGTAATCATTATTTTTCTTACACAGGACAACGGGGCTAGCATAACTGCTAGAAATTGGCGTGATGATTTTATTCTTTAACATCTCTTTAATATGATGTTCAATTATTTCCTCTTTTGTCCTATCATATCTATATGGCTTTTGCCTAACTGGCTGAGCGTCCCCCGTGTCAATGTCGTGGTTCACCACCTGCGTAAAGCCTGGTACATCACTAAATAAATTCGCAAAGTGACTTACCAGACCTTGGATTTTCTCTTTTTCCTCTGCTTGTAAATGTTCCAAGTCCAGCTGCGGGGGCTTATCATTCTTCGCTTCAATTGGCTTCATATTTAATGTTAGTTCTCCCCCCTTGAAATCAATTTTTGCTTCTGCCAAACTAAAAAAGTCCACACCTAGAATAATACAAGTTTGCAGGTTACGCACAATATAAAACAGGATTCTTACCTGTTCGTTGTTGATACGCACGAACAATGGTACTTTTCCTAAACAGCTACATTTTTCTCCTTGGGCCGCTATGACATCCGTGTCTCTTGCACTAAAAATTCTGTAACGTCGAAAGTGCTTTTTAAAGAATCTTTCCGATACGAAGCTGCTTTGAGCTCCTGTATCCAAGAGGGCTGTCGCCGGTATGTTGTTGATTAGAACTTCAATCTTCGGCAAACTCAAATTCTTAACGACCACGGTGTTTAAATTGATTTTGGAAGGGTTTTGCGCTACTTCGGACTTCTTCACCTTCCTTGAAGAAATCCATCTTAGTTTAAATTAGTCCATCTTAGTCCATCTTAGTCTTGGCGAACTCCACTGACTTCTTCGCTCAAATTGGCGTCGTCGTTCGTTGTCGGCTGTTCTTCGGCTTTCAAATTGTACCGCGAGCTCAAATAATCTGTCTAATGTTGTTGGATTTCTTAGTTCGATGAAATCTTGAACTTGGGGCAGTAGCCTAGGAAGTATAACTTGAATAATTTCAGGATCCGGGCGACTTCCATACAAAAGCTTGAAAACTTGAATTTTTCTCAAAATAAAATTAGACAAATCTTCTATTCTTTCTTGATAT
>KK113545.1:48081-67200 GCA_000611955.2 Stegodyphus mimosarum | reverse complement strand
AACATGGTAAATTCTGTAAAGTGTTCTTAACCTCCAATAGTCAGTCCTGAACTGGAACAGGGAGCGGAAGGTACGCTATGTTCTGATGTATCTGCTGGGCTGGATAATAACTGCACGTGAAGGGATTTGAAATCCTCTTTTATTCAATCACTATTAAATACAAACCTCCCAATTCGGGAGAGATACAGAAAGTAAAAGACCACACTTTGGTCGAACTTAACAATCAAATAAATTTAAATACTAAACCTAAAATAGAAATTAAATCAAACTTTGCTTCGCAGAGCAATTCGCGGAAGTTGGCCTCTACCGAAAAGGGTGCGTAGCAAGGTATACTAAATACTACCGCACTTTAATTTGTTTTGCAATGCAATCACGTAGTAAGCACTATGGCTTATAAATTTAAACTGCTAGCTGGTCAGGCGAACGTTGAGCGGCGTGACCGTGATCTGAGGCAAAGCTCTCACACACCGAGAGGTTTCTACCTCTGGCTTATATAGTACTTGGCCGTACTTCAAAATTAGCATAAGCTAAAAACGGGCGCTTCTTCTGACAGGAAGTTGAAACAGAGAGAATATAGAAAAGATTTAAATTAAAATAAACTTGGTTAGTTTAACTAAAACCTTACACCCTTAAGAAGCGAATAATCGCTTAAGTTTGAACAGAACACGTGAGACTTGAGAAGGTTTTAAAACCCTTTATTATTCAGTATATTTACAATCATTTCCGACTTGGAACTTTACATAAAGCCGCCACTCGGGCTTGAACTTAAATACTAATAATTTGAACTAAAACTAGCTTAACTAAAGTTCTTAAAGAATGTAGCCGAAGCTATCAAAATCTAACTAGTTGGCCCCTAAGTATTAATTAAATCGGCGACACCTAGCAAGGGCCTAAGATATGGCCGAGCGTAATAATAGCTAAGAGAGATGAAGCCAGAAGGCAAAGGCGCGCTAGTCAGGAAATCAGACTCTCTCTCCTGAAGTCGGTTAAGTCACGACTTAAATAGTACTCTTTCTCATTTGCATTATCTTCGTTTCTGAAATTACATTCTGGCAGGAAATTGTAAGCTGAAATTAGAATAAGATATTAAAGATACAAAACTTAAAATAACTGTTAGTCAACGTATAATAAACCTTACAAGTTATCTAAACAACTACTGAGCTCAGATGTTTCTCTCCGGCTTTTACAGCTTTTTAAATCGGCCGCGTGAGACAGTTCTACAAATTTTCTGGAAAGCAAAAAGGAGAAGAATTACGGTTACAGTTAATATAGTAGTCAATTACGTTTATTCAAATTAAACATTAATTACAGAGGTAAACTTTTATTCAATGTTAAATGCACGTCCTCTTGTATTTTTACTTTTCCTGCAGAGGTTTCTCTTAAAATTCATTACGCACTGCATTGCACTGGGCAATAAAACAATTTTAATTGCAATTCTGCTAAAAATTGTCTAGCTAAATACGAAATTTGTAACACTGTTACCTTCAAAAGGTCTGCACTTCCCGGACAGTGCAAACCCTGTACAGGAAGCCATATTTACAACTAAAGCATCAATTCAATAATAAACATTACATTACAGTAACAAACAACAGAAACAATAATTGCAATAAGTAACTTAAAACAAATCAAATACTATCAAATACAAAATACAAATTTAGAAACAAAAAGGACCATGTTCTCATACTATATGCATTACATACATTACGTACTATGACCATTATAAGGAGCTAACCTGTCGTAATAAACGACTTCAGTCTTAGAGTTCGATGACTTACGGATCCGAACCACGACACCGTTCAACCTGTTTAGGATTGTGCATGGAGCATCATAAGGTGACTGTAGTTTAGGACAGAGTCGTTTTCGTTGAGTCGGATTCTACAACCACACCTTGTCTCCTTCGTTGAATCGATATACTGTATTACTTCATCTTCCCCGTCGCCCTGTTGATTCGCTCTCGTGCAAAATTGTGCATCACTTCAAACTGGGCCTGGAGATCTTGAATGTATTCCTCAGGCGATGAAGGCGCATCCGGAGGGCGATAAAACAAGAGATCACAAGGCAGACGAAGGTCACGACCGAAAAGCATCTTAGTTCGGTAACAGTCTTGTGTTTCTCTTCAACCCTAGCATGATTTCGGCAGCTTTCTGAGAACGGTCTTTCAGACAAGGCGTCAGCGCTTCCAGTTGAGGATACCTTCTGATGATGGATAATGCTTCTGAGAGTGAATGCAGTTTGTTGTTTTTTGAAGTCCAAGGAAATATTGTACTACCTTAAAAAGTCCAATCCTAGGGTAAAAAGATCTGTAATACCTGCCCCATATGCCATATGATAAGAAGTGGCACTTCCAAACGTGATCCTCGCGTTTAACTTACCATCTATGTCGATTTTATCACCAGATACAGTCTGGAGGATAACGCAGGAAGGCGTCCAAATGAGTTTATATTTAAATTGTTGAGCTAAATCTTTGCGAATGATGGTACCATTAACTCCGGTGTAAATGATCATATTGCAAGGAACTTCACTGATATGCCCATTGACACATAATCCATTACTATTGCCACTCACTTCAGAAATCTCGAGCGCTTTAAATAAGGGTTTTTTACTTTCGTTCAAACTCCGCTGCGTGATATGGTCATTAATGTTTTCCTGCGTCGCTGCTGCGAAATGGTTTTATTTTCCGTGGCCTGGGTGTTCTACAGTTCCTTCGTACGTGGCGTTCAGTTCCGCAGTTCCAACACTTTGGTTTCTTGTCGCTCCTATTCCGTCTCATGGCATTTAATTGTCTGTTTAAATCCTCTGTCTTATTTCCCTTGATCTGGAGTATTCGGGAGTTCCTTCGCATGCGGCGTTTAACACCGCCGTTCCAGCGCTTTAGAACTGATTTCTTTTCCCTCCTGTTCCGTCTCAAGGCACTGACTTGTCTTGTTAAATCATCTAGGCGAAGAGCCATTTGATAAAGTGGCTCTTGGACTTGCGCATCTCAGATTGGATGTCGGTCTCTAAGAGTTGCTTGCTGGGCTGCCTCGAATTCCGTGGTGTACACCAAGTCCTTCACATATCGCCATTCGCAGTGCTTTCTGTATTTCATGATCCCGGATGCCGTTGATGAAGCATTGCAAGGACAGGATTTCCCTTGTTTCGGTCGGGCACTCCGAAAATTCAAGATGAGACAGCCTTTCAGTATCCGTTGCAAGTTCCTGCAGTGTTTCCTTGGGCTTCTGTTGACGGGATATTTGTTGATTTTCTGTTGACGGGTTTGTTTGATTTTTTGTTTGACGGGTTTGTTTGATTTTTTGTTTGATTTTCTGTTGACGGGTATTTCAGGATCCCGGATGCCGTTGATGAAGCATTGCAAGGACAGGATTTCCCTTGTTTCGGTCGGGCACTCCGAAAATTCAAGATGAGACAGCCTTTCAGTATCCGTTGCAAGTTCCTGCAGTGTTTCCTTGGGCTTCTGTTGACGGGATTTTAATTGAAGCCAGCTGTAATCTTTCTCACATTCCTCGCCAAAGCGCAGCTCTAACAGGGCGAATAAAACTTCGAAATCTAGCGTTTGGTTTTACGGAAAAGTCAGAAGTGTATAGTCAGAAGTATATATGTGGGTAGCTTTAGAGAGGGACGGGCAGGCATGGGTAAAAATCTAAAGACACTGTATTGCTCCCTGCCGTCGTTACGAATTTTCCTGAAGGTATCAATGTCTTTCGCGACCGCAGAAACGCTGTCAACAATTTGTTGTTCGATTTGTTGTTGGACGGCAGAAACTCTTTCTTCGATTCGCTGTTTCACAACAGAAACTCTCTCTTCTATTTGTTCTTTAACAAAACTCTGTAATCGATTTGTGTTTTCACAACCGAAACACTCTCTCCTACTTCTTTTTAGACCGAAGAAATTTTATCTTCAGTTTGACCAACTTTATTTTCAGTCGCGTCTATTCTGACTTCCATAGCCTCAAATTTATTTTCTATTATGGAGGTAATTTCTCTTTGCGTCTCTTCTTGTCCTGCATCAATCTTTTCTTGACCAGCTTTCATCTCTTCTTGGCCTGCTTTCATTTCCTCTTTAACGGATTCTTGACCAGCTTTCATCTCTTCTTGGCCCACTTTCATTTCTTCTTTAACAGCTTTCATCTCTTCTTTAACGGATTTGACGGCCCTTTTCATCTTTTCTTGAAATGCAGCAAATGCAGTTATCAACTGAATTGTTCTTCCATCGCTCTTGTGTTTGGCATTCAATCCCCGTTCTGACACAAAACATTGTTGCGTGTGTAGGGGTTCGTAATGGACTGAACGCACAAATCGATAAAAAGTTAATAAAATTTATTCTTGTCACAAGAAATGTAACAAAATGCTGGGCTTTTCCTCAAAAACATTTGTGCAATATCACTCAATATAATCAGTAGCTAAATTTTATACTACTAAACCATTAAGTAGAATGCAATCCAAAGCACAGAGAAAGCTAATCCAATCTCACCGCAAATTCGTTACCATCAACAACAGCAGTTATCTAAACAAGTACTGAGCTGAGATGTTTCTCTCCGGCTTTTATAGATTTTTAAATCGGGCGCGTGAGACAGTTCTAGAAATTGCTGAAAAGCGAAACGAGTAGAATTACGGTTACAGCTAACGTAGTAGCCAATTACGTTTAATGTTAATTCAAATTAAATATCAGTTACCGAAATGAATTTTTATTCAATGTTAAACGCACGTGCTCTTGTATTTCTACTTTTCCGACGTGACTTTCTCTTAAAATTCATCACCTGCTGCATTGCACGGGGAAATAAAACAGTTTTAATTGCAGTTTTACTACAAATGTCTATCTAAATACGAAATTCGTAGCAATGTGTTTTCATTACCTCAAGTAAACATGATATGACGCATCACATAGTAACCAAAAGGTCTTCCTGTACATTCACGAGCCCGTCCATTTGATCCTGAAAAATTTTCCTTAGCCGAGCAAGAATTTCAGTTCTTGTTGGAGTAGAGAATAATTCCACCATCAAAGTCTCAATGGGTTAGTTCCATAATTACCCCTTTCGGGTTATTTGAATTATGAACATTATATGAATTATATTATTATGTGAATTACGAGTATTATTATTATGTTATGAATTTCGAACTCAAAAATGCACTAGCTATGTTTCAGAATTTAATTAACGAAGTTTTCTTCGGTTTGGCTTTTCTATTCCCATTTTAGAGGATGCGTTAATAGCATCATCATCTGAGGATGAACACAAATAACATCTGCCGACAGTATTTGAGAGACTGAGTAAATTTAGCATTTGCATTAATGTATCGAAATCCATTCTGAGAGTACACCAAATTGAGTTTATGGGTTATCTGATTACTCCTAAAGAATTATGTTCCCTGCCTAGCAAGCTCCAAGTCATCTTAGAATACCCACTGCCTGTGACCATACAAGACTTGCGGATATTTTGGGGTATGAAAAATTTATATCGCCGGCATTTGAGATATGCTGCCCAAAACAGGTACCACTGCATAAGTTTTTAAAGAGTGCAAAAAAGAAAGATAAAAGAAAAGTCCCATGGACTAAGAAGGCAATATTGACTCGGTGCTACAACAATTTGAAGCAAGAAACTGGAGGCCAACTGCTTTTTCTTCAAAGAAATTGAATGAAGCTCATAAATCTTACAGCACCTACAATCGTGAGCTCTTGGGTATATACCGTTCAGTGAAACATTTCAAGGATATGCTAGAAGGTAGAGAATTTGTATAGTAACTGATCACAAGCCATTGACCTTCGCCTTTAAGCAAAAAAATGAGAAAGCATCCCCGAGACAACTGCGTCAACTACAATACATTTCGCAGTTCACCACAGATATTCGGCCTATTAGTGAACAAGAAAACGTGGTTGCGGACACTCTATCACGAATTTCTGTTATTGATTATGAACAAATTCCCGTAGAACAAAGTACAGATACAGAATTGAAAGATCTAATGGAAAGTGAGACTACACTTGAATTTACCTAGTCCGTATTTCCATCTTCAAAAGTTTCATGGTGTGATACCTCACAAAAGAAGATTCGGCTTTATATTCCAGCTAGTTTCAGGAACAGACGTTTTGATCAAATTCAAGGTTTTTTACACCCTAGCATTAAATCTACCATTAAACAGATGACTGATAGTTTTGTGTGGCCTGGAATGAAAAAACAAATAAAATATTCTACCCACGCATGTATCAGATGCAAAAAATGTAAAGTTACTAAGTACACTAAATCTAAACTTGCGGAATATCCAGAACCAGATATCCATTTCACTGTAATGCATATCGATCTCGTTGTCCCATTACCCCTTTCGAATGGTTACGTACGTCCCATTACCTCCTTCGAATGGGTACTGCAGAAGTTGTAAGCAAAGCTTTTTTGGATTTACAGATTTAGCATTCCAGATAAAATTATTACGGATCAAGAAACACAGTTTCAATCACAATTGTTCAGAAGTTTGCCTATAATATGTGTGGCTAAAAGTCCTTCACACTACAGCGTACCATGCCCAATGCAATGGGAAAATTGAGAGGTTTCATAGAATGTTGAAGACTGCTATAAATGCGCATAATGCTCAGTGGAACTGAAAAACTACCAACAGTTCTGTTGAGTCTTAGATCTACTTTACGGTGTGAGGTAAATCACTCTATTGCCCAAATGGTATATGAAACAAACTTTAAACTACCTGGCGTATTTTTGATTCACCCAGTTTCAAAGTTGACCCCGCTACCTTTGTGGGTAAGTTACTAAACTACATGGGTAACTTAAAACCGATCAAAACACGGTGTGCTACCCATCACAAAGTTTTCGTCCACAAAGATTTAAAGTTCTGCTTTCATGTTTTTTTGAGAATAAAAAAAGTAAAATAGCCACTTGAACCAACGTATACGGGACCGTTTCAAATATCTGACAGAAATTAGAAATATTTTTCTGTGCTCGTTAAAGGCAAAACGGTTAATATTTCTATTGACAGACTAAAGCCCGCGTACATGCTAGCTACTGATTCTGACTCTGTAGCTGACAAAGTGATTGTAAATAACAAAACTAACCAACATTCAAGCGAAAAATTTTCCCAAGCTAGGGACAACAGCAAAACTCTTACAGCCAACACCCGTTTCGGTAGACAGGTAAAATTGCCCTTCCGGTTTCGAGATTGAAATTAATCTTACAACTGTCTCTCCTTGCCTCCCCACGAATACTTAGTATCGTAACTTAGTTACTGGTGAGGAAGTAGTGTTGGAAAAGGTAATATTTAAAGTAAGTACCGCTAGATGAAGGCTTGTAGTAATATATAGAGTAAAACAAACACAGAGTGGATACTCCAATTCAAAATAAACTCTGGCGAGGAATTACAGTAGGTTTACTATCAGTTGTTGGAGATAAAAACAGACTCAACATGCACAGTTCATTTGCAAATTTTATTCGCAGAGAACTAGCTCCTTATTTTGAGACGGTAGTCATTGGGAATACAGTGACTATATTTTTTAACTTTAAAATAGGCATTTCCAGGTCTTTTGATCCTCCCTCGTTTAGGATCTTAACTCCTTCTTCATCATAGCACAGTTCTTATTTTCTCCTCTATCACTTGAGATTATAATTCAAATAAGCCTTCATTCATGCGTTTTTCCCGAAGCAAAGCACGATAAATAGAAATAAAGTGGAGAAAAAAAGTTATGACCGAAAAATGGGCCGTAGTTGTCGTTACCATGGCTATATAGTTCTCGTTACCCGGACAGGAAAAAAATAACTCCGAAGTGCTTATTCTAAAGTGACAGATTATAGCCAAAGTTAGCAAGTTGACGTTAAGCCCTCTTTTTACTATCATAAACTCATAGACATATTAGGCGTTTTCTGCTGCCAAACTAATTTTGAATAGATTTTCGGTCGTAATGCGTCCAGAATTTTATTTAAATTTAATTCAGTGATGCGAGCCACTTTTTGATAAAATAATCACTACAGTATTCTCTATACTCTCTTGTAGTTATGGAAGTAAATGTCAATAACACATTTTAATTTAATCCATGAAAGACGAAAGAGAAATAACGAAATGAAGTTCTTATACTGTGTAAGCTTGTTACTCACTAGTAACAAGCACTTGTAGTGCCACATTGTGGCACTATTATTATGGTAAATAAGGCAAGAATGCTTGATAACACATAACGAAAGAGAAAAGGTCCGATGTTAGAAGCAAGAGTAGAAAGAAATTTAATTAATAAGAAGTAAGGATACAGAAGCAAACAGAGGTGACTACAATCATTGATAGCCAAAATTCCTTACCATCAGGTTGGTGTTATTAAGGATAGAAATGTTAATTATAGATCTTACATAATATAGACATTACATGCAAAAGTTTCCCTACTGAACATTACTGCTCCCTATATTTATTTTCATCGACACAAAGATAATACGGATGCACGAAATGACAGTATTACATGTGTTTGAGATTTCAGTTTATTTTCGCTTATCTGTGAGCTACTATCCCTTCAGTTGAGTTTTGAAACTTACAATTTACGGAACTTAACAACATTTTCCCCTCTATGTATGTGTTAATCGCGGATGAGTGAAACCTTGGATTAATTCAGGGATGCTGGAGTATGACTGAAATCACAATCTTAATCGCACAAAGCTTGTGACCTTACTATGTCTCCTTACCCAATATTCTTTGTGCTACAGCTCCAATTTGATTAAAATTATCAAATTTAATTTATTTCTCTTAGTTTAGTAAATTTTTTTCAATCTAGTATTTAATTTCATTTACACTCCATGTATTTACCCATCAATACAATTTTGACTCTTTCACCCAAACTTTTATATGGTTCTGAAAATCCTTTTGAGCTTCTCATCCCACACTTCTAACCAAATTTTTTGATTGCAAATAAGTTTTACATTGTTTTCTAATAGAAATGTTGTAGAAAGCATTAAGCTTTTACCAGAACATGAAGTAGGAAAAATTAGCAATGCCATTCCCTTGATTTGAACTCCAGACTTCCCGACTGCTAGTCAGATGTGCCTCCAGTTTCACAACGAAGGTACGCACTAAGGGAGGAAAATTTCCGTACAGTCTCCTCCATTTAATGTTAAAAAGGGAAATGAGCCGCCAAATCCTGCTGGTAACAAATAATAGTTCACCCCATTTTAGTTCGGGCTCCACTTGTAAAATCATTTCAATTTTTTTAAACTGAGAAACATGAAAAATCAGGAGAGACCAAAGAAAGTTTGCCGGTATTGGAATTTCGCACCTCCCGATGATAGTCGGATGTGCTTCTAGTTGCACTTCGAAGGCACCCGGTGAAGAAAAAAAAATTCCTTATAGCGCGACTCATATTCTTTTACGAAATATTCCTTGTTGCTACCATTTAACTGAATTGTTATTGCTGTTATTAATTTCCTGGCCTCTTAAGAGTTATACTGTGAAAAGAAAATGCCATTGCTTAAAAGTTATATGTAATTATTTATGAGCTGTGACGTTCAGGTACCAAACTGCTATAACGCTATTTGCCTCAGCTGTCTTTTATTCTTAATGAACGGGGAAAAAATCCAAATAAGATAGTTATACTGAGACAAGTTCTAAGTTACTCTACTGCTGCAGACTGACAGCAGGATTCGCCGGATTATGCCTACTATAGCTGTAGGAAAAAACTGCAGTTTGCCAGTACTGTAAAACTATACAGCCAAAGACACAGTGCTAAGAAAATGCAATAAAAATTTTAGAATAATAAAAGGATGTCTACACCTGGCAAAAATTTGAAGATCCAAATATCCAAAGATATGAAATATTCACCAATGGCAAAACAGAGTAGATCAAGCTCTGTTTTGCCATATTACGTAATGATATAGAAAAAATTACAGAAAAAAGAAAAAGACTATTTCAGTTTTTCAAGCCGAATTAGCAGCAATAAAGGAAACTTTCGCTTGGATAATCATTAATCTAGAACTATTTAACACACAGTAAAATGTTTTAAAAGCTTCGGCATCTTATAAAAATCAAACGTATAATATTTTAGATTTTAGAAAGTATTTTTGCATTGGTATACTGGGGAAAAAGTTTATGTAAAATTATTCGCAGTATAATGCCTGTCTGGCTTTCATGCTGATAAAATTGTTGACTCGTTTGCGAAATCTGCAGCTCTTTTGAAATGATGTCGCTAACACCTCTCCCTTTGCAGAGAGAATCAAAAAAAGTTCATTTAGAGAAGAATATAACGAAATGTTGCTAGAAAAATGGATAACGGAGATACAGGAAGAAATGTATAACATGTTAATAGGAATTGCGGAATCTCGTCTATTTACACTTTTATTTTACTCAAGCTATTACAAGACATGAAAAATTTCCATAATGCGTTAATCATCTCTATAAGTCTAATGTACGATGCAAATATGAATAAAAGGACGGATGTTATTATTTAGATTTTGGAACGTCCAATTGCTTTGACAATGAGAAAAGAATTTTTCAGCAGAGTGTCAGTCTTTTCTCATAAGAATACACGGTATAGCATTAATTCCTAAATCTTCTAAATCCTTCTTAAAAAATCCTAATCCTAATCTAATAGACTTGCTTACACCATGAAGGAAAGGAGTTCGCAGAATCCTATTTTTATTTTCTGCATGCATTAATTTATTTTACAAACATATCAATATATTTTCATTATTTCGTTGTTCCATTAAAATTCAAATGGAAGAATAAATGATTAAACTTTCTGGCAATTTTGAGGTACAGACAGTACAGAACTGGTCGCTTGGGCATCCTCCGCCTCTGGCAGAAAGAGCAACTATTATCGAGCTGAAATACAGTCGAACGAAATTTTGAAAGCTTTCACGGGTATGCTGTAGGTGTTGATTTCTAGATTGTAGCTTCAAGTAAAATAGCTACAGCTAATTGTTATGGCAAAGTCAACTTGTACGGTTTTAGTTAAACTAACAAAGTTTTATTTAATTTAAATCTTTCTATCTCTTCTCATTTTCAACTTCCCGTTAGAAGAAGCGCGCGTTTTCAGCTTTATGCTAATTTGAAGTGGAGCCAAGTTCTATTTAAGCAAGAGGTAGAAACCTCTTAGTGTGAGAGAGCTTTTAGTCTCAGATCACGGCCACTCTATTCGACGTTCGCCTGACCAGCTAGCATTTAAATTCTAAGCCATAGTGCTTTTACATGATTGCTTATTGAAATAAATCCAAGTGCGTCAGAATTAGTAAATCTTGCTACGCACCATTTAGTTAGAGGCCAACCTCGCGTATAGCTCTGTGAGCAAAGATTAATTTAATTTCTATTTAGTTTTAATTTAAATTTGATTGTTCATTTTAGACCCAAGTGTGGTCTTTACTTTCTGTATCCCTCTCGAGTTGGGAAGTGGTTTGTAAATATTAGTACTTTAATAAAAGAGGATTTAAATCCCTTTCAAGTGCAGTTCTTCTACCACTTAATCACAGTATCTACCACCAGAACATAGCTGCATTCAGCTCCCTGTTCCAGATCAGGACTTAAGGAGTTCTCAAAGATGTTTGCCAAGAATATGCACCGAACACTCAGTCCTGACACTGGCGCCCGAAGAAAAATAAGAGGATGGCCTGAAAGACAAGAAAACGAACCTGAGATACCTGCAGTACCTGTGCAGAATCCTGAGATAGCACCTCCTGGTCTAGAAGGATTTGGCTACATCGTGCAAACCATGCGGGCAGCTATGAAGCCAGCGGCAAGCTTTGACGGCAAGACAGCCGTAATTAATTTCCTGAAAAAGCTAGACTCCCACTTCATGCTACATCCAGTTCATGAATTTCAGAAAGTGGCTCTTGCTACCAGCGCTTTGAAGGGCCAAGCGCTGAATTGGTTCAAGCGCATTGGAAAGAATCTCTTGGGGGAACCGGGAAGCTCCACATATACTTATGAAAATTTCAAAAATTCCTTGGTGAAAGCATTTCCTGTAGTACGAGATCGAGCCAGACTGGAGGTGGAACGTTTTAGTCGATACCAAGAAAAAATAGAAGATTTGTCAAATTTTATTTTGAGAAAAATTCAAGTTTTCAAGCTTTTGTATGGAAGTCGCCCGGATCCTGAAATTATTCAAATTATACTTCCTAGGCTACTGCCCCAAGTTCAAGATTTTATCGAGCTAAGAAACCCAACGACGTTAGACAGATTATTTGAGCTCGCAGTACAATTTGAAAGCCGAAAAACAGCAGACAACGGCAGAACAGCAGACTTTATCTCAGAAAGATTTTTCAAGAAGCACTTTCGCCGTTACAGAATTTTTAGTGCAAGAGACACGGATGTCATAGCGGCCCAAGGAGAGAAGTGTAGCTGTTTAGGGAAAGTGTTGTTCGTGCGTATCAACGACGAGCAGGTAAAAATTTTATTTTATATTGTGCGAAATCTGCAAACATGTATTATTCTGGGTGTGGATTTTATTAGATTGGCAGAAGCGAAACTAGACTTCAAATTATGAGAGTTAACGCTAAATATGAAACCAATAGCAATCAAGAATGATAAGCGCCCGCAGCTAGACTTGCAGCACTTACCGGCAGAAGAACAAGAAAAACTGCAGAGCGTGGTAAGTCACTTTTCGAATTTATTTAGCGATGTACCGGGTTTCACACAGGTCGTAAATCATAATATTGAAACGGGGAATGCTCAGCCAGTAAGGCAAAAGCCATACCGCTACGACAAACTTAAAGAGGAAATAATTGAATGCCATATTAAAGGCATGTTAAAAAATAAAATCATCACGCCGATTTCTAGCAGATATGCTAGCCAAGTAGTTTTATGCAAGAAAAATAATGATTGTCCGATTACGCACCCGAAGCGGTGGCGTTTCGCTATAGATTATCGCAAGTTAAATTCCGTCACAAAATATACCTTATATCCTCTGCCGATAATCGATGAGATAATTCGAAATATTTCGTCTACAAAATACATGACCACATTAGATCTTACGAGTGGCTATTTTCAGATTGGGGTAAAACCCGAAGACGTCCCCAAACTCGCGTTCATAACTAAGTCTGGCACGTACGCATTTCTTAGAATGCCTTTTGGTTTATCCGGCGCGCCGGCAACTTTGCAAAGATGTATGGACATCGTCTTAAGACCGGTCCTTGGTAAAAGTACGTTCATATATTTAGACGATATTATAATTACGAGTAGTAATCTAGAACAACACTTACAAGATTTAAGAAAAGTGTTTTCATTGTTAAATGAAGCTGTTTTGAAGATAAATACGTCCAAATGTAAATTTGGCGCAAAAGAGTTACGCTATTTAGGATTTAAAATTTCCCAAAATGGAATCGAAACGGATCAGTCAAAAATAATAGCTATTAAAAATTATCCTGTTCCTAACACAGCGAAGAAGTTATCATCGTTTCTTGGCATGTGTTCATACTATCGGTCCTTCATTAAAGACTTTGCCAAAATAGCTGAGCCGCTGCTAAAGTTGAAAATAAAGAAAGCTAGGTTTTCGTGGTCAGCAGAAGCCAACTTGGCGTTTCAAAAACTGAAAGACGCATTGACTCAAGCTCCCGTCTTAAAATTTCTGGAGGGTGATAAAGGATTAGAAATTTCAGCGGACGCTTCAGATTTTGCGATTGGGGCAGTGCTTTCTCAAAATGGTCAACCCGTCGCCTTTTTCAGTCGAACATTAAATGAAACCCAGAGAAACTATTCGGCCACAGAAAGAGAAACTCTCGCAATGTTATCAGCAGTACATAAATTTCGTGTTTTCTTTGGAAGTTCTCCAGTAACTGTATACACGGACCACGCGGCGGTCACTAGACTCTACTCCGGGAAAAATTTATCACCCAGATTAATAAGGTGGGCCCCTTAATTACAAGAATATAATCTAATAATTAAACATATGCCAGGAAAAGAAAATGTTGTGGCAGATGCTTTAAGTAGAACTAATTTAGATGAAAATGGAAATACAGTTAAAATAGCCATGCTGACATCCAAAGTATTAGATTCTCGTGAAACAGTAATAGCCGAACTGGGAAATGATCCCGAGTTCAAAAATATATACAATTATTTGGCCGACCCTGAGAATCTCAGTCATCCGGATATTATGCCGATAAGAAATAGGGCCGCAAATTACGAAATAATTGACGGACTGTTATTTTATACGAAAACGACTGATGAGAACAATGAGTTCAGACCGGTTATCCCAGCTAGCACTAGATTGAATGTATTAGAGGAGTTGCACGATTGTGCCATTTCGGGCCATTTAGGCATAAGAAAAACTGTCCAAAGAGTTTGCGAGGCAGTTTTCTTTCCAGAACTGCAAAAGTTTACTAGGGCGTATGTCCAGTCGTGCCCAACATGTCAATTAAAGAATTATGTTAATTTCCTCCCGGCCGGGTTTCTAAATAGTATTAAATCAGAATTCCCAAATCAAATAATAGGCATCGATTTATTGGGACCTTATCCTAGAAGTAAAGTTAACAAAAGCGATATCTTTTAGTTATAGTGGACCATTTTAGCAAATGGTTAGAGTTCATTCCGTTAAAACGCGCATCTGCTAAAATTGTAGTAGATTCAATTCTAAATAAGCATATTTTAAAATACGGGGCGCACCTAAAAGTTATTATCGATAATGATCCTCAATTTGTTAGTAAAATGTTTGAGGAAATGTGTGCAAAACTGGGCATACGTCACCTAAAGATGGTCCCGTATCGTCCGCAGTCAAACATAGCGGAACGGGTTAATAGAAATGTAGCGAAAATCATTCGAAGTTACGTTAAAAATTATCACTCTAGCTGGGATAGCCATATAAATGAATTTGCATTTGCCCTTAGAACTGCCAAACATGATACAACACAAAAAACACCCGCTGAACTGTTTCTTGGAAGAAAAATTTTGATACCCTTAGATAAACTTTTGTTTGTCCAGGAAAGGGCAGAAGAATTTAAAATGACGGATATCCAGAATTTGATACGGGAAGCTACCGGTAACATGAAAATGGCCCGGAGGAAACAAAAATTATATTATGACCAAAAGAGAAGAGGGGTCAAGTACAATGTGGGAGATGAAGTGTTGAAAATTAAAAATGCCTTGTCAAATGCCCCAGAAGAAAAGGTGGGGAAATTTTTTCCGCGTTTTGAAGGACCTTATATTATCGAGAAAGTGACAAAAGCGGTGGTAATATTAAGAAGAAACGACGGGCAGAGAATTACTGCGAATGTTGATCAGATCAAATCATTTTATAACCGTAATAAAATGGAAATATTTAAAGATTTTTTTCCAGGATCCGAGGCAACCCATTCCTACACAAGAGGTACTTCAGCGAAAACAGCAGGAACCAGCAACAATGGCATCGAAAAGACAGAAAAAGAAAGTTGCCCCTCAACAAAGTAAAAGAAATAAGAACGCAAAATGTGGATTTAAAAGAAAGACGGACGATGCAGGTGCAAGTAATAAAAGACGAAAGCAGAATGGGAAAGGACAGACAAAAGTAACCAAGAGGACTGCGGCAACATCGGAGAGGTGCCTGAGAAGCAAGCAGCCTCGGTTGCAGGCTGAGGATCAACGTCCCGAATGCAGCAGAAACCAGGAGCAGCGACGAACGAGGGCCCAGGAGCGAAGGCTCCAGTCCAGCAAACGCCCAGCAGATCACCTTCCTCCCCAGCGCAAGTACCCCAGGATGGAACGAAGGAATTATAAAAGGAAAAGAGATGAGCAACAAGCTGGCTATGAACAACATCCAAAGTCAAGGAAACTGGCCCAAACTTCAACTTACCCAACTTTCAAGGATTGGACCAAAAAACGGATGGCTGACCACAACAAGATAAGTAGTATTTCTTATTCCAACGTTTAGTTAATTTTAGAGTGTACTGCAAGTTGCAGTGTCCATTTTACCTCAAGCGAGGTTGAGTTTTAGGCCAAGTGGGCGATAAATAATTACTTATCTTGAAAATTTTTTTGTTTAAAATTGTAATTCTGCAAAGATTTAAAATTACTTGATGTTTCTAAAGTAGATTCTGAAGCATTGTAAATAGATTAGTTTTGTAAAAGCAATGAATTGCTGTAAAAAATGTTAACTAAATGAGTTTGTATTATGCTTTGTCGAAAGACTTGTAAAATTTCAAGAATGAAAAGTCGGAAAATGGAAGAACACGATTTAGTCTATGGACTTTTATTTCAGTGTAATGTAATTTTTCTGAAAAGTACTTTGAGAAAAAAGAATAGGAAGCACTTGCAGTAAACTCAGAAATTTAACCTACATTTGTATTTCATGATTGCTATGAAATTGTTAAGTTTCATAAAATGTAACAAATGGTATTATGCTATCAATGCACGTTAGGTGCAATGTCAATGTGAATGAACCATTCTATGTGCAAACTGCGAATTGTATGCATGAAAAGTTAAAGTTTGAGCAAATTTAGAATGCAAGGGTTGTAGGCTATCTACCAAATACACTTAAAGTGTTAGACATAAAGCTAGTGAGAACCTCAGGTTTAGCTGGTTATAGGGCGTCTTTTGAGGTCTTGTATGTCAAGTTCTAACTAATGTTAGTCGATCGTAGGTGGGAGATTTGAACACCCCCGAACACAGAAAAACCCGCAATGGCGGTTTGCTTTTCATCCAACACCGGTGAGAGACCATTGGGGGAAGAAATTAATATTGCTTGAATGATAATGTGTGCGAATTTACACGGGTAAGAAAATAATGCCTATTACCTAGAAATTACTGTTATTATATTGTACTAAAATTCCTTTCCTTCCAGATTTTGCTGGAAGGAGTAAGAGTAAAATGAAAAAATATGCAAAAAAAAAAAAAAAACAGATGAAGAGTTATGTATAAAGCAAGTTTCGTCTGTAAATTTTTTTTCGCCAAAAACTATTGTTTTGTAAGGGTTGGCCTAAGTTTAGAAGAGTTAAATTTTGACGATTGTTTAGAATTGCAAGTTTCAACATGATCCGTTTGGACCACAGTAGTTCAACGTTTGCAATTCTGGCGGGAAGTATCTAAGGTTTTAGTTAAACTAACAAAGTATTATTTTAATTTAAATCTTTCTCTCTTCTCATTTTCAACTTCCCGTTAGAAGAAGCGCGCGTTTACAGCTTTATGCTAATTTGAAGTGGAGCCAAGTTCTATTTAAGCAAGAGGTAGAAACCTCTCAGTGTGAGAGAGCTTTTAGTCTCAGATCACGGCCACTCTATTCGACGTTCGCCTGACCAGCTAGCATTTAAATTCTAAGCCATAGTGCTTTTACATGATTGCTTATTGAAATAAATCGAAGTGCGTCAGAATTAGTAAATCTTGCTACGCACCATTTAGTTAGAGGCCAACCTCGCGTATAGCTCTGTGAGCAAAGATTAATTTAATTTCTATTTAGTTTTAATTTAAATTTGATTGTTCATTTTAGACCCAAGTGTGGTCTTTACTTTTTGTATCCCTCTCGAGTTGGGAAGTGGTTTGTAAATAATAGTACTTTAATAAAAGAGGATTTAAATCCCTTTCAAGTGCAGTTCTTCTACCACTTAATCACAGTATCTGCCACCAGAACAAAGCTGCATTCAGCTCCCTGTTCCAGATCAGGACTTAAGGAGTTCTCGAAGATGTTTGCCAAGAATATGCACCGAACACTCAGTCCTGACAAGACAAACTGGGAATATCTAAAATTATTACCAGGCACCCCCAATGATCACAGGCAGCTAACGCAAGATTTAATGAAACATAAAATAGAACATTATGTTATCGCTCCCAGACATAAACGACCAGTCAAGGTAGTTATAAGGGGATTACCAATAACTACAGAAGAAGCAGAAATTCTGGATGAACTAACAAAATTAGGTTATTCGGTTTTCAAGGTAGTACAGCTAACCAGATTCAGGACAAAGCAGTTAATGCCTCTATTTCAAGCACATTTAAACGTTACAGAAAATATTTATAACAAAACACACCTAGGATTATTCATCATTACAATTGAAAAATATATTATCAAGAGCATTGTACCTCAATGTCACAATTGTCAGCGGTTTTATCATTCATCACACAATTGTTTCTTCCAACCTAGGTGTGTTAAGTGCGCACAATTCCATAGAACTCAGGACTGTCCACATGAAGGGCCCATAGAAAACCCAATTTGTGCAAATTGCTCTAAAAATCACCCAGCCTCGTACAGAGGGTGCGAGAAATTTACAAAAATTAAATCTAAAATTAACTTCGAAAAAAATATAAATGAAAAAACTCAAATTAATAAAATTATTCCATCAGCCACGATATCCAGCGACAAAAGTTATGCTCAGGCTGCTAGCCAATCAGCGAAAAGACCAATCACCAATAGTAACAGTACAATTAATAGCCCTACTGATTTATTTTCCACTCTAAAAGAAATCTACAGCATTTTCGGGAACGGAAAGCTATCTCAGTTATTAAAATTAATTCAAAATAACATTATTCAGTTAAGAAATGCAGAAACTCCAATAGGAGAATTTACTAATACTTTTACTATACGTGAGGAAGCCAATATATTTGAAAACAATAATGGCTAGTACACCCCATGACTTTGCCATAGTTACATGGAACGCAAACGGCCTATTTCATAAACTAAATGAACTAAAAAAAATGTATAAATGAGTATAACCCTATTATAGTATTCATTCAAGAATACATGCTTGACCCCAACAAAATTTTCAGCATTTCTGGCTACGAACTGTACAGGTACGATAGACCTCAAAATCCTAATGCAAGCAATTATCACTACAGAACTTCTAGAGGTGGAGTAATTATTTTAATTAAACGCTTCATTCCTCACTATCAAACAACATTAACTCTGCCTTCAGCCGTGGAAGCCCTGGCAATTACAGTTACACCCACACATACCCCTCCAATCACTTTCGTCTCCACCTATATTACTATTAATCCCACAAAACACGAAATCACATCTGCATTAGATACGATTTTCAAACTCAACAATCGAGTCATTCTAGGTGGAGATCTTAACGCACGACATCAGTCTTGGAACTGCAACTCAAAGAATGGCACAGGACACACAATATACCAACTTGCTACTACAGCCAAATTTAAAATTGAAGCTCCTACCAACCCAACACACTACATGCATGGACATGCAGCTGTTATCGATTTCTTTCTACTTAAGGATATTGATTATCCATATTCGGTGGAGTCGTCAGACGAA
>KK113545.1:0-48006 GCA_000611955.2 Stegodyphus mimosarum | reverse complement strand
TAAAATTCTATAGCAGATATTGTAGTACACCACAACCACGAGCCTTTAAAACTAACTGGTGTAACTACACCAAAGCTCTAAACAACACACAATATACACCCATAACAATACAATCAGAGGATGAGTTATATTCGTTAATTGAAAAATTTACCTCCGACCTCAAAATGCATTGGATCAAAATAGTGTACCTGTCAAAGATAAGAAAAATAAAAATATTATATTAAGTGACCTCATCAAACAACGAAATAAAGCAAGGAAAGTATGGCAGCATTCAAGACACCTTGATGATAAAAAATTATTAAATATATTTCATCAAAGAGTCAGGACTTTATCTAAAAAACATGGACAATACTGCTGTTCTAACTCAATAGAGTCACTTTCACCAGACGATACTTCGTTCTGGAAAGCGATCTCTAATTTTCGTGAAAGCCACAAAAATATTCTGCCTTTAGCCGGCCAGTCAGGAATCGCTTACTGAGAAAAGATACTGAGAAAGCTAAGTCTCTAGCGGATCAATATGCTTCTCAATTTTCACTAAACAACATATCTGACCCACACGCAAAACTCACAGTTAGACAAACCATTACACGTTATTTTACAAATACACCCGCAAACAGCACAATTCTAGTCAACCCATCTAACGTCTTTAGCTATATCAGTAAAAGGAAAACGAAGAAAAGCCCAGGTTTGGACAAGATAAGTGTCAAGATGATTCAAAAGATGGGAGTTCTTATGTTCTGCAGATTAATTCGCATCATCGAAAATATACTAAGATATTTCCCAAAAAATTGGAAAACCGCAGTGAGTCCCCTTATTAAAACCTGGGAAAAATGCAAGTCACATGATCTCTTATAGACCAATCAGCCTTCTCCCTCTACTAAGAAAAATAGCAGAAAAAGTTATCCTAGACAGTATGACAGAATTCATAGAAGATAAGAAGATAATAATTCCATCACAATACGGATTTAGAAAGAATCATTCTACTACCCTGCAACTGTGCAAAGTCGTCGAGTACATCTCCAAGGGTCTTGAAGATAATATCCACATCCCTGCAATATTTCTCGATATAGCTAAAGCTTTCGATCATGTGTGGATAGATGGTTTACTTTACAAACTCATTATTCTGGGTTTCCCAGAACACATCATAACACTCATTAAATTCTATCTTGCCAATAGAACATTTGTCGTTTGCATTCATCAAACATATTCCACGCAAAGAAACATAACAGCAGGTACACCGCAAGGATACCTGCTCTCCCCGACACTTTTTAATATTTATGCGAACGACATACCTCATACTCACAACACAACTCTTGCCATGTATGCAGATGATGCAGCGATTCTCACACAATGTGCTTCACTTAGCTCAGCATTACAACGACTACAAGATCACATTCATGCAATAGAGTCCTGGCTCACTGCCTGGAAAATAGAAATCGATGTCAGCAAAACAAAAGCCACCTTATTCTCCAAAAAAATTCATATCTACGGCTGTATTACAATGTATGATCAAAGAATCCCCTGGGTCAAGCATGCCAAATACCTATGTGTTATTTTAGATAGGCGTTATTTTATATGTGTACATTTCTGCTCCAGATTAACCACTGAATTACGAGGTTGTAGAAAGGTTGTAGAAGTTTCGAGGTTGTAGAAATACGCTCTCTCCCTTAATCACTCGAAATAGTGTTTTGGATATAGATCATAAATTACTCATTTATACGGCCGTTCTGCGTCCCATTCTTACTTATGCCTGCCCTGTCTGGGGTTATGTATGTAAAACCCATATGAAACGACTATCTGCAGTAGAAAACAATACCTTACGTACCATTACTAAAGCCAAATGGTACATTAGAAACTCAGCAATCTTTAAAGAATTAAATTTCACTTGTTTACAGGATTTCATTAAAGAATTCGCAAATAAATTTTATAAGAATTTGCATAAGTCAAATAACCCTTCAATACCAAACTTAAGTTATAATGTTAACTCAGTAGCAAACAGAAAGCGGTCCAAAGCCATTCTTTAGAATGTGCCCTAAGCCATCTCATTTTCTAATTTACAGCAGCTTAATAAAACTTTTCTTAATATTATTTAATTAACAACGTAATTTAATAAAAAGAAAAAACTAATTATTCCGTATTCTAAATTCACTGCCTGCACGTGACCCCCCTCAGCCTATCATAGCACTGCTAGAAGCGTCATCCAATCAGACGATGTCTCTGCCTTACGTGACTCTTAACATTACCCAAGACGCCTCCACCTACGAACATCAGTTCCACCTTCGACGCCACCACTGAAGGAAGCTTCATTTCCCGCTCTTTCGACCGAAACGGTGTCTCTAGCACTCCTAATGCCCTGACCCTAACTCCGATACCCACGTTTTGCATAAAGTAATGTCATCGACTCCACTACAAATATGTCATGCCAGGAAGAACCAAAGATCTACAAAATGCTTATCATATAATTGCAAAATTTTCGTATACCAGCTATAACATCGAGAAAACGCAATATTCGAAAAAGAAGGCATTTTCGATTGAGATAGGACATTCCTGTCCAGGAGCCCGTCAAAAGGAACGCAAGGTTCACGGATGCAACAGCTATGCAGACAAAATATCTAATTTGAGTTCAACAATGTTCAACTTCCATGCATACGTCTGCGGAAGCGTTGGGGTCACGTCGTAAAAAAGGAGCAATCAGATGTTGTCACCAAAAACTAATGGCGGCAGAAGTAGCGATGAACGCTGGCTCAGGGAACGAATGATTTGCTAAAAAATACTTATATCTGAATTAACATTATAGCGAGAAATCTGCGTACTGAAAAAGACAGCAATCAATTGAATTTAGTTAAAAGAAAAGTAAGAAAAATAAGATAACTGCAACTACAGTACTAGTTCGCAGTGATTAGTGTCAGGGAAATCAGGTGCAAAAATTATACTACGAAGTCTATGAAATAGGAAAATTTGTCCTGAAAATTATTTCCTAGTTCTGCATACACATTTACCTTTAATGATAATGAACGTTTGACTATATCAGACTGCTACAGCAAATCAGATATGGCATGAAAAGACTTGTGACTTTTTTCTTTTGAAACCGGTAAAAACTAAAAACCTTAATTATAAATTAAATTTAGTAGCCTTTTAAAAATACCACTGCATCAAAGAGTATGTTAAAGTTGTATTTCTCTATTTACAAAAACACCTTTTTGGCTAACATATATTTGTAAGCACATGGAACATATTTTTAGCAGTCTGTTTAACTTCAATCGGAACGCCGCTTTAAAAAATAATGTTTTTGTAAGAAATGTCTTAGAAGCTGAAGAACAAACTCTGGTGAATTTTTAGAGGATAGCACTCTGAAATAGATAAAAAAAATTAGTTTTATGAGTTAATTTACTTGATAATGTACATAAGCCAAAGTTGTTGTATACGTTAGTGTGGTGATAGCGTAGTGGTAAAGCTGAGGGTAGCGAATTGTGGCTCTTTGGGTCATGAATCCGAACCCTATACTCGTTTCCTATCTTGTTTGCAACTTTCTCACCTCCGCGTTCCAATTTGATCTGCATTTGTTCCTTAAAATTTGTTTCTATTGTTGTGTGCATTAATTATAGCGTTTTACTGATGCTCTTATTTACTTAAATTTTCCCCTCAAGAACTTATTTTAAAAGTTATAATATAACACGAATTTAAAATATACTCCCTGTATATATACAAATATTTTTTTTCGTTTAACTTTTATGTGAATGTACATACTTGTGATGAGACTTTGTGATGTTTCCAGCTCTAAACTTTCAATACTAATGAACATAAGACAGTATTAATGCCCTGAACACTTTTAATAAAACAATTTTTAAAAAACTTATTATAATAATTGCTTTAAAATTCAGTTCTCTCCAGCTGAAGCACAGGAATTAATTAATTAAATATTTCAATTTTATTTACCATAGGTATGCATACATATATCAAGAGAAAAAAGTTATCTTTATAACTTCTTCTATAAAAAGTTATGAATTTAAAATTTATAAATTCAAAATAATATTTTATGGATTATTCATAAAATATAACTGCGCATAGTGCATTTTAAAACAAAAGAGATTTCTAATAAATTATCCATCTATGAAGAAATTGATGCTAAAATTTTATATATTATATGTTTTCTCTCCAAATTTGAGCATGTTTTAAAAATATGCTATCTCACATAGCAGTCAGCGGTATACAAACATAGCAAAGTTTGTGTAAATATTGTGAACCTTTCTTTACAGTTGGTGTGCATTTTTTAAGTACCAGCTATTTTTAAATGTCTTTAACTTTTTTTTGTTTTGCAGTAACAGTACATCTTAGTTTTAATTATATATTATTTCGCTAATATTTAAAGGTTTCCAGAAAAGCAAAGAAATTTTTTAAAATTTACTCTAGCTTCTATGCAGGTAGAGATGTTCATAATATGCATTATAACCTTACGTATCTAAACATTGCTAACTTCCTTTACTTTCACAGTTCATAAGCAGAACTAAAAATTTCCAACAACATCGAATTTAAATATTTTAAGAGTCCGAATCCCATAAGTTAAATCAGAGACATCTAGTGGCAATGGATGCAATTGACCACAGAACTTCCGTAAGCGTAAATCCAACGCAAAAGTGTAAACGGTTGTCCGTCTGCGTAATGCGTTTCTCCCAGCACGCTACACATTTGTAACGCACTAATGAAACGGGATTTTAGTCTGCTGATAATTCTTTCTTCTTACGAGAATCATAACGAGACCTCTAATGAGCGTGCAAATTTGCAGCACTTCGGGCCTAGAGATCTTGAATGTATTCCTCAGGCGATGAAGGCGCATTCGGAGGACGATCAAACAAAAGATCACAAGGCAGACGAAGGTCACGAGCGAAGAGCCTTCGAGATGGAAAATAGCCGGTAGTATCGTGGACACCAGTGCGGTGATGTAACTTACATCTAAAAATCTACTTCAACATTCAAACAAATAAAATAATCAAAGTTTCTTACCTGTCAGACAAGATTAGTTCAATCCAATATTTTATCCAGTTTTATTGACGACACAGACAATACATGACGACAAGAAAACAGTTATATATAAAGTTCGCACTTAACATTTCATGGTTCGCCATTCCTCGGAGTTTCAATCGCAATTAATTCAGCTAAAAAAATCAGACGCACAGCGCCATCTGGATCCTGTAGTTTTAGTTCCTACACACTGCCCTCCGCATGACCAGGGGTTCATTCAAATTCCCACTAATACAATTTTAAACAATGGAATTTCTTACAATGTTCAATTCAAACTATTAAAGCATATAAAAGAAACTCACGTACTAACTAAATAAACGAAATCATTCCCATTTAAACAATTTGCAAAGTTACCTGTAACGAGGAATAACATGGATAGTAAACTGACAAATTTTAACATGTTAGCACTTTCATCCAAGAGCTGAAATAATTCTGTAAATATAGCACAGATTAATAAACATAAAAAAACATATTCATTGATTTTGAGATTATATAAAAATTGCACAGGTCGTTTAGTGACTGATGTACCTGTTTTAACTTCACAAGACCTTACTTGTCCATCTCTGCTAGGAAATACTACTACAACTCTTCCTAATCTCCAAAAATGCCCAGGTAATTTATCATCATTAATTAATACAATATCATTAACTTTAAATTCAATAATTTTACCTGTCTGCTTCACACAATGAAGAAATTTTAACGTCAAAAGATATCCTTTTTTCCATTTATTCCAAAACATACTTACCAATCTTTCTCGATAATTAAATCTTTTAATTAACATTTTCCTACTAACTAAATTAGAATCAAAATTAAGCCTGGCAGGAGGTAAACTATTCACTCAGCGCCCTAGCAGCATATGAGCTTAGAGGCACAAGTTCCTGTAATTCAGAATAAACATAAGTTAAAGGACGAGAGTTAAGCACACCTTCAATTTCACTAATTAGAGTCTCTAACTCGTCTCGATATAAAGTAGTTTTTCTTAAAGTTTTTCGTAAAGCTAGTTTCCCAGATCGAATCAGTCTTTCATAGAAGCCACCCCAACACGCAGCTTTCTCAGCTATGTAGCACCAATGGATTTTGTGGGAGGCGTAAAAGTCTTTTACTGTTGGATGACTAATGACAGTCCACAAGTTTTTGAGTTCAAATTCCGATCACTTTAAAGTTTTGCGTTATCAGTCAAAATTTGAGAACACAGACCTCAACGTGCAATAAATCGTCGGAACGCAAAAGAAACGTTTTTGCGGTCATACATCTAAGAATCTCTAAATGAAAAGCTCGCGTTACTCCGCAAGTAAGTAAGACGATATGGTTTTTCACATCAATGCCTTTTGTATAAATTGGTTCACCAAAGTCGATATGTACTACAGAAAAAAGTTAACTCTTCTGTTCGATTTACTGGTAAAGCAGCAGTAAGTTGCACACCAGGAGAGTATCTTTCGCGTATTTCTATTTTTCTAAGTTTCAGAAATTCCACCGTGAAATACTTTGCTGTGTGCATCCCACACAATCAAATTTACGAAGGTATGTTTTGCAGGCATAATAATTGGATGTTTTAGAAGGTAGGTGAGTTTTGACTTCTGGAGTCTTCTACCAACATGCATTATCCCATCCTCATTAAGAAAGGGATTTAGTTTCAAAACAGACGAAGTTTTTGAAATTGTTTTGCCCTGTGTTAAACAGGACAGCTCTTCGGAAAAATCTTCTCTTTGAACTGTTTTTATCCAAATCATTTCTGCATCATTAAGTTCTTCAGCGCATAGCTCTTTGCATCGCTTTATTTTATTTCTAATGTTATATATGATTCGGAGTATCCAAATGGTAACCCGGTATAATTTCCTCAAACTACTGCATTTATTCAATTCTAGTAAAGATATCGCCTTCGACTGAACTTCGCATATAAACGATGATGTTTCTTCCAATTTAGTTTTCTTTTCGCAATATACTTCAGGAGATATCTCTGGACAAATTTCATAATTAAAACTCTTTGGCCACTCCTTTTTCCTCCATCGAAGCCATTCCGCACCTTTCAGCCAAATAGGATTGGACATAAACTTTTCCACAGCCGCTCCTCGAGATACGTAATCTGTAGGATTATGCTTCCCTTTACAGTGATGCCAATCAGCAGTATCAGTTCTAGACTGGATTTCGGATACTCGATTCGATACAAAAGGTTTCCATTTTGAAGCTTTCCCTTAAATCCAGTGAAGAGCGATTAGGGAATGACTCCACAAATACACGTTAGAAACATGAAATTTAAAATTTGTTTTCAAATATTGGAAAAGTCTAGAAGCAATAACAGCTCCCATTAGTTCAAGCCTTGGTAGTGTTAACCGTTTCAGTGGCTCATTTTTAGATTTCGCAGTGATGAAACTCATGTAAATACAATCGTTAATTAACCCATAACGAAAGTAAGCAACTCCGAAAGCTTTAGGACTAGCGTCTGAAAATGTATGCAGTTCTAATTCTTTCACTAAATTCAATGGAGAGAAATACTTTCTTTAGATCGTCAAATCTTTCAAGAGATGAATCTGAGAGCACCAGTTTTCAAATTTTTCCTTCGGAACAGTCGATATTTTATCGCCTCATCCTAATCGAAGTTCCCATATTTCTTGCATTAATAATTTTATGAGAACAGTAAATGATGAAGCTATCCCGACAGTATCAAATAACTTCGACGTCGTATGAAGTACACTGCGTTTTGAATTCTTCAAATCATCAATCATATCAAGAAGGGGTTTCACATCTAATTTAAACGTATCTTCTTCCGTGTTCCATATTATGCCTAAAACCTTCAAAGGGCGCTCGTTAGCTTCCCTTACATCAGACATACCTCTTTCGTGCCATAAATTTCTCAACTCTTCCGAGTTAATTTTAAACTTTCTTAAATTCATATTCGCATCTTTCAAAGATTTTACAGCACTCTGCGGAACTTCTAAAACTTTCCCTATGGTATTTGCTTCGTAAAAAAGATCATCCACATAAAGTGCCGAGTTAAGCATTTGAAAAGCTTCGATTTGGTCATGTTTATAGTTTCGTATGTGGTATTTAGCAATGGCAGCAAGGATAAACGGGCTTGATGTCACTGCAAAGGGCACGCGAATCATTCGTAAAATTTTGTAAGTTTTCGTATCATTTTCATCTGGAAACCAAAAAAATCGTAAGTTATCTCTATCCTCTTCCGCTACTCTTATGGTCAAAAATGCTCCCTGAATATCACTGCTGAATGCATATTAATATTCTCGAAATTTTAAAATTGCATCTAAAATTATGAGATTCAACAGTGGCCCAGGATTCAGACATTCATTAAGAAACTTGCACCCATTACCCTTTGACGATGCATCAAAAACCAATCTAACTTTTGTAATGTCTCCATCTGATCTTAAAACAGCTGAATGAGGCATGTAATAAGTCCCTTCTAAGTCGGAATGACATTCCTCGACGATATTCAGCTTTAATTGCTCCTTAACTATGTTCTTATATTCACTAAAAACCCAATTATTTTCTTTAATTTTTACCCTCAAATTGTTAAATCTTCGATTTGCTACCGCGAAGTTGTTGGACAAGTTTTCTGGTTTTCCTCCCCAGAATAATTTAGTTTTATACATTCCATTTTCATACTTCAAATTATTTTCGAATTGAGAAATAACTACCTCATGAAATTTGAAATTACAACTGTCTATATCATCTATCCCCACTGAATCTAACTTCCAAAATTTTGTTATGTTTTCATTCAATGTGGCGCAACATACAATTTTCATAATAGAAATGTCCTGATTCGAATTTAAATCTCATGGAGGAATTCGACCCTGAACAACCCTTCCGAACAGAGTATCAATCAAATACAAAGATTTGTTTAATCGTTCCTTTTCTCCTGAATGAATATCCCAAACGTATTGTGCTCCAATAAGCAGAGAGAATTCATTCCATAACGATTTACTTATGTTTGGCAAAGAAATGTTCTTTTTCATAAGTAACTGCTCTAGTTTATTGTGGGATACTTTAAACAGCGATCCATAAATACAGTCAGTTAAAAGCGCTTCAATGATTATTTTTTTCGGGTCACTCGAATTACAAAGAGTAAACCGGAGTACTTCATATATTTTTTGCATTGACGCTCTAGAACAGAAAGTATAAACTGCTAGACTTTCTTCCCTAATAATGGGCAATTTCATTTCTATCGCTAATTCTTTTTTCGAAAAACATGTCTGTGACGCATTGTCCAACAAAATATTTATCTCTTTATTTTTAGAACTACCTATTAATACTGCTGAGCAAGTTTCAAGTAGTATTTTGCAACCACATTTATTCATACATGCAACCGATGAGAGAACCTTTTTCACGTCGCCGCTGTGACCAGATTCTAGTGGCGGGGAGGAAGCGATGGCGGGTTCATCGCAGATCAGTTCGTTATGCATCCTGCATTTACAAATTCCACAAACATTTTTTAATTTGCTTTGCTTATATACATGCCTTTTAGAAAGACAGGAATAACACATACCATTTTTTCTGAGGGATAACTTTCGCTGTTCGATTGATAAGGGACAAGAGACGGAATCATGATCAATTTTAGGTTTTGTACAAAATATACATTTTTTCACATAAACAACAAATGCAGAAGATGTAGGAAAGTTCGAATTTAATTTATTTTTCCCGCTGTAATCAACTTTATTTTTGTTAAACCTTCCATATTTTTATTAGGTTTTTGTATAGAATTAAATTTAGTTTCCGATCGCGCATCTGAAGTGCTTAAATTAAAATCTCTACTTAATTGCTCGTTACGTTCGCGACACAGAATTTTTATTTTCCAAAATCCCAATAAATCATATATTTCGTTTTCATTTTTTGAATGTGTTCTGCGAGAAAATTCTAAAGATAAATCTTTGGGTATCGATTTTAACAGCACTGGATACAATAAGAAACTATAACTGTTAGGATTTATTCCGTTATTTTTTAATCCTCGAATATGTGTTTCGCATTCTGAATAAAGTCTACGCATCGATACAATTTCATATGATTTCTGTACTGGTCTTATGTTTAAAAGTCTTGACATATGTGCACCTATAATAATTCACTTCTATAATATCTTTTCGGCCAAATCGTTCTTTTAGTATGTTCAAGGCAATTTCGTAGTTTTCAGAGCTCAAGGCTAAACCGCGTGTAGCCATTTCAGCTTCGTCTGTTAAGTACGATTTTAAATAACTAAATTTCTCTACATTACTAAGACTCTTGTTTTTGTGGATAGCTACTTCAAATTAAGAATAAAATTCATTAAACCTTAATATATTGCCATCGTACTTAGGTATCTGCAAGAGCGGAAGTTTTACTGTATTTTGCTGCTCACATTTGGTTTCTACAACATTCGTTCTTTCAGTTTTTTGAATTTCGCTTTCTCTCGTTTTCAGGATTCTATTCGCACGAATTTTCCACATTATAATATTAGCTTTGTATTCTTGTTGTTTTTCAATTTCTTTTCCTATTTCATCAGTTTCGCACAGTTTTAGAATTTCATCATCAAGATGCATCAAATTTGTTTCCTTATCTAAACGTTTCGCTAAAAGTTCGTCAATTAAATATACTGACCTTTGTTTATTTCGCTTTCTAATTATTTCGTAATCTCAGTTGCCGCTCGTCTGACAGGACCTCTAATCTTTTTCAAAGTTTCAATATTCATTTTAACAATTTAAATTATTCAATTCGCTAAATATATTTATTCACTTCGCATAGTTCGCTTATCTAAAGACCCAATCCCGGGTTATTGCAGCACAAAAAAATATTGTGTAACTTACATCTAAAAATCGCTCTCGCTTTAGAATTCTACTTCAACATTCAAACAAATAAAATAATCAGAGTTTCTTACCTGTCAGACGAGATCAATTCAATCCAATATTTTATCCAATTTTATTGACGACAAGAAAACAATTACAGTTATATAGAGAGTTTGCACTTAACATTTCATGTTCACCATTCTTCGCAGTTTCAGTCGCAATTAATTCAACTAAAAAAAAATCAGACGCACAGCGCCATCTGGCTCCTGTAATTTTAGTTTTTACATGCGGTAAGCCAGTAGAATTAGCGGTAACTTCTTGTCCCAGTCTTGGTTTCTGGAAACCACCAATGACAGGTTATTAAGGATGGTTCGATTAAACCTCTCTACCATGCCGTCCGACTGGGGATGTAACAGCATCGTTTGGGTTTTGTCAATGCCGAGTAGCTTGCAGAGTTCTTTGATTACAGTTTAGGTAAAATTCATTTCCTGATCTAAATGTAACTGAACAGGCACCCCGAACCTGGAAATTCAGTGCTGTATCATTACCTCTGCTACTGTGACAGCCTACTGATCAGGAATAGGATATGCTTCAGGCCAGTTAGTGAAGTAATCAATGATAACGATGATGTATTTGTTGCCATGAGCAGTTAGTAGCAAAGGTCGCAAATTGTCAAACACGATACGTTCAAAAGGCGTTCCTACATTGTAACGTTGCAGCTTTCCTGGCCAACGTTTCTTCGGTCCTTTCCGACCCGCACAAGTATCGCAAGATCAGTACCAGTTTTGGACGTCTTCCCTTGCATTTCTCTAGTCGAAACGCTCAATTTTTTGCAACGTTTTCATTATTCCGAATTCGCCTCCTGTAGGTCTGCTATGTAGATCTTTAAGGACATCCGGAATCCGGGATATTGGAAGTATCAGCTACCGTCGGAAAGTACCCGGTATGAAACGTCGTTTCGAATGTGGAGTGACTCCCAGAGAGCCCAATCTTATTTAGTTGTAGGACTATAAATCGAAATGTCCTGTCAGGTAGGTTTTCTGTTTAAGGACCCCATTGCTTCAATTATAGGTTTAATGCCGCAGTCTTTCAGCTGATCTCTCCTGCTTCTTCGTCACTCCATATGTCTCAATCAGCCAATGATGATGTCGTATTTTGTCGTACGACCGGATTAAGCAGCGCGTATTTCGATTCGACCCTGGAACAATATTGGCTGCTTTCCGGGCAGGATAACCTAGACAAAGCGTCGGAGTTTACAAGTGATGATCCCTTCCGATACCGGAAAGTGATGTCATATTCATGAAGTCTCTGTATCCTCCTGGATATTTGATCTTCAGGATTCTTGAAATTTAAAAGCCAGGTCAAAGAAGCATGATCCGTGCGGAGCAGGAATTTTCTGCTGTACAGATAATGATGGAAATGTTCGACGTCTTTAACTACGGCAAGCAACTGTTTCCTGGTTACGCAGTAATTCCTCTCCGGTTTTGATAGGTACTTTCTCCAATAGGCCACGACACGTTCTTGGCCGTTTATTTCTTGGGTTAAAACTGCACCGACACTCTCATTGCTCGCATCCGTGTCGAGAATAAATGGTTTGTCAAGCTGAGGATATGTCAGGATTGGAGCCGATGTTAAAGCTTCAACATCGGTTGTTAAATACACATTCTTTTCAAGATCCATGCACACACCTTCAGCAGAAATGACATGTTCGAGGTAAGTCACTTCCTGTCTGAATAATTCACATTTTCTTAATAACTTTAATAACTCTCGCATTTCGGTTACGTTGGCAACTCTCACATAGCTGTCCTTGATAGGTCGATGAGCGCTAAGGCTACTAGTACCCATTTTGGGCTGTTACAGCGGAAATTTCTATTTTCGGCTATGGATCCAGAAAGTAAAAACTCTATTCTTGCGGGTATTGTGATATCGTCTTGAACAATAATTTTGTGGATGATTTCACTCCTTCATCATTAATTCCGAATATGGCTATGTCATCAGAGGCGGAATGCAGTTCGTTATTTTTAAAGTCTAAGAAATAATTATGTCTTCTTAGAAAGTCCAATCCGAGTATGCAGAGGTGTGTAAACTCTGCCACATATGCCGTGTGATGGTAGGAGGGGCTTCCCAAACGTGATGTTAACGTTTACTTTTCCATCGATGTTGATCTTCTCGCCTGACGCAGTCTGGAGGGTAACGCAGGGCGGCGTCTACATGAGTATGCTTTTCGATTGTTAAGCAACATCTTTTCGAATGATGGTAACATTGTTTGCTGTATCGATGGTTATATTACAAGGAACTCCATTTATGTGTCCCATGATGAAAACTACATTACTACCACCACTCTCTGCAGAAATCAAAAGCTCTTCAAAATGGGGCTTTTTATTATCTCTTAAACTCCGCTCCGCGATTTGGCCACTAATTAGTTCCCCTCCTTCTTGATAGGCACGATATTAACATCCGTGCCCTGGGGTGTTCTGCAGGTTCTTCTTATGGGTTCTTTAGCAACGCAGTTCCAACACTTTACATTCGGTTTCTTTTCACCATTATTCCATCTCAGGGTATTCAGTTGTCTGGTTAAATCGTCTTAATGAACAGCCATTTGATACTCTTTTGGATTAGAGTAGCTCTGATTGGGTGGCAGTCTCTCTGAGTGGCTTGCTGGGGTGCCTTGAACTTCATGGCATGGCGTACACTAGAGCGCTTTTCAAGTCCTTGACATCCGCCTTCGCACAGCTTTCTGTATTTCAGGATCCTGGATGCTGTCGATGAAGTATTGCAGGGACAGTATTTCCCTTGTTTCTATCGGGCACTCGGAAAACGCGAAGTGAGACAGTCTTTCAACATCCATGGCGAGCTCCTGGAGTGTTTCCGCGGGCTTCTGTTGTCGGGATTTTAATTAATTTACTGTAGTCTTTTAAAGATTTCTCACGAAAACGTGCCGGATAGAGCTTCGAAGTCAAGTCTCTGGTTTTCGGGAATAGTCTGCAGAATATCCGCAGCGCCTGCTGATAGAAAAGCGGGGAGATGACATGCCTTTGCTGTTGAATCCCATCCATTCGCATCCGCAACTATATAAAATTGTGTCTCGCCAAAATATCTTCCCATTGTATGTGGATAACTTCATCGAGGGACGTGCAGGCAGGGGTAAAAATTCAAAACCATAACTATTGCTCCCTGTCCTCTCTACGAAATTCTTCAAGGTATCAACTTCTTTGGCGACCGTAGTAACCTTGTCATCAATTTGTTGTTCCAGGGCAGAAACTCTGTTCCAGTTGTTCATTTACAGAAGATACTCTTTCTTTAATATGTCCAACTTTATTTTTAGCTTAGTCAGTTCTGCCTTCCATAGCTACGAATTTGTTTTCTATTACGCAGGTAATTTCTTTTTTCATTTCCTCTTCAGTCTTTTCTTAAACAGAGTTCATTTCTTTAACAGATATTTGACCCGCTTTCATCTCCTCTTTAAAGCAATCTTGGCCACCTCTCTTCTCTTTTACGGAATCTTTCCTCTCTCTTCTTTAAATGATGCTTGGCCAGCTCCATCTTTTCTTGTGATGTATCAAAAGCAGTTACGAACTGTGCTAAGTGTTTTTCCATCGCTCTAGTGATTGACATTCAGTCCCAATTCTGACACCAACAAGTGATGGGTGCATACGGGTTCGTAATAGATTTAATGCACAAGACTGATGAAAAGTTAATAAAATTTATTCTTATCGCAAGAAATAAAAGAAAATGCTGAAATTTTTCCTCACAGATATTCGTACAATATGACAATATGACAGAGTAATTACATTTTAAATTTCTGAAATGTTAAATAGAACACAATGCAAAGCTCAGAGAAATTTAACCCGATCTCAAAAGCACAGCAGTGAAGTATACAACAACAGTTCAAAGCAACTGAACCGAGAAACTCCAACTGCCGTTGATGTGGCGTGATTATCCTGCAAGTAATGCAGGACGTGTTTCGGCTATCTTGAACTGGTGTTCCACTGTGGACCTGGAAATAGACTGATACCTAAGCTGAGTCCAAGGCGAGCTGTCAAAAGTGGAGAAGGGAAGTGACCATGGTCTCGTGAGCAGGTGGTGACATGGGATTGGCTGGGTCCTAATCTATTAAAATTAGATGTAGGACGCAAAATTTTTTGAATAATTTGTAGTGGTTTGTATGGTGCACAAGATGCATGTTTAATCATGATGCAGATGAACGCCAAACATTTCCATAAACTCTATTTATTTACAGTACAAATAAAAAATATGCTTTACATTCACAAGCGCTGGAACAGTGAGCCAACGCCTCGTCGACTCCGTAGCGGAGGGGAGAAGCGACTGTAGCGCCACTTCAGCTGAACTAAAATACGTTCACTACAAAGTTTCCCCCCAGTGACGAAGGGAACGATGCAGATACAATATGAAATAATGAGTATACCATTTACAAATACAATAATAAAATGCCATTTATATATATAAATATATATGTATATGGTAAATAACTTGAACAAGTTTACATTTCAAGAATCACACAAGTTTACATTTCTGTAATTAATCTCTTTGGAAAATGGACATGTCTGCCTGATTTCGTTGTTTTGCTATGTGTCAAAGGAGTAGCAGAGATTTGTTCATCTACTTTCTTTGAGTTGTTTGGAAATGCAATTGACTGTTTTGTGTTTGAAGGTAATTTAGGCGAATTCAAATTTTCTGAAAATCGAAAAGCAGGTTTGAGTCTATCTATTGTTACGGTAGTTGGTTTTCCATTTAAATCTATTACAAAAGTTTTGTCTGTTCGCTTTATTACTGGGTGTGGTCCAGAATATGGAGGTTTGAGAGGAGGGCGAATTTTGTCGATTCTTAGGAATATGTGTGTGCATGTTTTTAAGGATGGATTTACATAAGTTTTGATATTACCATGACCTGTAGAAACGAAGGGGTTAAGTTTTCTCATCATTGCAATTAAATTAGAAACATAAGTGTTGGTAATAGGCTGTTTGAGAGAATCTGTAGAAATAAGATCGGATGGTAATCGTAAAGAAGTGCCGTATACAAGTTGAGAGCTTGTTGCATTTAAATCATGTTTAATAGCTGTACGTAATCCTAATAATACAAATGGTAGGATTTCAGTCCATTTGTTATTTTCATGAGCTGTAAGAGCACTTTTGAGATGTCTGTGTAATCGTTCTACCATTCCATTACTTTGGGGGTGATACGCGGTTGAATGAATTCTGTGGCTACCTAGTATATTTGTAAGTTCTCTAAACAGTGACGATTCAAAGTTTCGTCCTTGATCTGTTGTAATTGTGACAGGTGTACCAAATCTAGAAATCCAACCGTTCAAAAGTGTACGTGCAGTAGTCTCAGCAGACATATCTGATGTAGGAATAACCTCAGGCCATCGGGTAAATCTATCAATGATAGTCAGGCAATATTGATTGCCGTCCGAGAGTGGTAGAGGTCCAATAAAATCCAGATGTATATGAGCAAAACGCGCATCTGGTAGAGCAAATGTACTTAGTGGAGCTTTAGTATGCTTAAAGACCTTAGCTCGCTGACATTTGTCACAACTTTGAACTTTCATTTTAATGTCCTTTCTCATGCCAGGCCAAACGAATCTTTTGGAAATTAAATCAGTGGTAGCTGAGATTCCAGGATGTGAAAGATAATGTAAATTTTCGAAAACTAGATGTCTCAAAGATTTAGGAACAAAAGGACGGGGATGTTGGGTTGATTTATCACAAAATAGGTATATATTTTGAAGTGGAAAATATTGTTTTTCCAATTTGAGTGATGAATTTGATTGAAAAAATTGTTGCAGTTCAGCATCATGAAGTTGCTCTTCAGCAAATTGTTTATAATCGAGAGCAGGGGGTGGTGAGATAGAATTGATCTCTATCCTAGATAATGTATCGGCAATAATGTTCTGTTCGCCATTTACATGACGAATATCTGTCGAAAATTGAGATATATAATCCAAATGTCTGATTTGACGTGGGGAACATTTATCGGGCTTTTGTCGAAAAGCGTATATCAATGGTTTTTGATCTGTGTAAATAGAAAAATTTTTACCTTCAAGCATGTGTTGAAACTTTTTTATTGATGTGTAAATAGCTAATAGCTCACGATCGTATGTTGACCAATTTCGCTGACTTTTACTAAGCTTCACAGACAGAAATGCTATTGGTTCCCAATTGTTATTTGAAAATTGCATAAGAGAGCTGCCTATTGCTACGTCTGATGCATCAGTCCACAGACTCAATTTAGCACCAGGAATCGGATATTTAAGTAATGTTGCTTCAGCAAGTGCTTGTTTTGCTGCTGAAAATGCTGCTTCAGCTTCCTCTGTCCATTTGAGTGGATTTTCAGGTTTTTTAGATCGGCGAGTAGATTTCTTTTTGTTTGTATGGCCCTCTAAAAATTTTACTAGTGGGGCTAAAATGTGAGCAGCCTTGGGAATAAACCTACGGTAAAAATTGTACATTCCGAGAAATCTGCGAAGTTGAGTAATCGTATGTGGTTTGGGAAATTTTTGTATTGCTTCAACTCTGTCAGGTAAAGGTGAAAGACCTTTTTCGGAAACTCGAAAACCTAGAAAATTTAAGGCGGATGCTCCCAAAGTGCATTTGCATGGCTTTAATGATAGACCATAATGATTAAGACGTTGAAATAACGCTCGTAGATGATGAATATGCTCCTCATGAGTTTTGGATGCAATCAATATGTCATCTATGAAGGCATAAACACCATCTAAACCTCTGGTAACTTCATCAATGAACCGTTGAAATGTGCTGGAAGCATTGCACAGGCCAAATTGCATGCGAGTACTTTCGAAGAGTCCGAAAGGGGTACAAATGGCTGTTTTATGGATATCTTCAGGTGCAATGGGAATTTGATGGAAAGCTTTTACTAAATCTATGTGAGAAAATATTTTAGTACCATGAAGTTCACTGGTAAAATCAACTATACTTGGAATAGGATACCTGTCTTTTACAGTTTGGGCGTTTAAAGCGCGATAATCGCCAACAGGACGCCAATCACCACTTTCCTTTTTAGGAACCATATGAAGCGGTGAGGAATAATTGCTCTTCGATGGGCGCATATGGCCTAAATCAAGCATATATTGAATTTCTGTTTTTTCTATTTTTAACCTGTCGGGGGCAAGACGACGTGGTTTAGCAAAGACTGGTGGACCAGAAGTATGAATATGATGAAATACATGATGTTTTATAGGTTCATTTGCACACGGGGGTTTTGTAATATTAGGAAATTCTTGTAACACTTTCAAAAACTCATTATCACCATATACAGTTTTGACAGAAAAAATATCAGTAACATTTAAAATACCATGGCAATTCAATGTTGTGCATGCATCAATTAAGCGACGATTTCTAATATCAGGTTTTAAATTAAAATAATGCAAGAAATCAGCACCAACTATAGCACTAGAAACATTACAAATATAAAAAGGAAAAACAAAATTTCTTCTTAAACCAAAATCAAGTGATAATAATTTTTGACCATATACCTGAATGGGTGTGCCGTTTGCGGCATTAAAAGTTTGAATTGGAGTTTGTCTTTTTTCAATTTTATTTGCAGGAATTAAACTTGCATCAGAGCCAGTGTCTATAAGAAAATTTACCTTTGATTTTCGGTCTCGTATAAACAGGCGACGAGACGTTGATGGCAGGATATACGTCGCCGCTACTCCTGCCCGTTGGCATTTCCCTGAAATGAACATGGCGATGCACATTTTTTTGCTTTTGATTTGAACTGCCGATGATACCAGCAAATGTCCGACGTAGCTGTGGCTGAAGGACTTCGATGACGGGAACGTTGATTATATCTGTTACGAGAATGACTTCTCGAACGTCTTAAGGAATTAACCTCTTTACGTAGTTCTTGCAACACCTCTAGAAGTCGAGATTCTGTAGAACTAGTAACATCAACATTGGAAGAATTCGAAACTGCGCTTACCTCAGATGGAGTAACTTCCAAAATTCGATCGGCCACCTCAGCGGCTTTTTGTGGTGTTAGTGGAGTAATGGATGCTAGAATTGCTTGAACGTTTGCAGGTAATTGCTGTAAAAATAACTCTAACATAAGTGAGTCGGCAATAGTATGCGATTCGGCACGTCGCTGCATCACACGAAGCAATTCACTAGGCTTACGGTCGCCTAACTGTTCTCCAGCTAATAAGCGTCGAATTTCTTGAGTTTTGGTTTCCCCGCATCTGGAAATTATCTGCTCCTTCAACTGGGCATAAGGATCGGTCTTGTCGGGATTGATGATGATATCGCGAACCATGGATGCTGCATCAGGAGGGAGATGAGAAACACAATAGTTATATTTTGTTTTCGATTCAGTGATAGGCTTAGGAGACGCCAAATCGAAAGTAGCTTCACACATGAGAAACCACAAAGCAGGATCAGCATTAATCAAGACTGGAATTTTTACCGCCGAAGTCTCCGCCATTGAGAATCATGCGATGATCGGCTTAACACAAAACGAAAGTCAAAATTCCACAGAATAGGAAATGAAGATAGGCTGGCGTGAAGTTCGGGTCACCATGTAGTGGTTTGTATGGTGCACAAGATGCATGTTTAATCATGATGCAGATGAACGCCAAACATTTCCATAAACTCTATTTATTTACAGTACAAATAAAAAATATGCTTTACATTCACAAGCGCTGGAACAGTGAGCCAACGCCTCGTCGACTCCGTAGCGGAGGGGAGAAGCGACTGTAGCGCCACTTCAGCTGAACTAAAATACGTTCACTATAAATTAAATAAAATAATTAACCTTGAGTGCAGGTAATTTTCATCTTTCATGTCATGCAACTGCGGAGGTGCTTAACTTTGCAAGTTTAAAATAAACGCAAATTGCATTTTTGAAGAATTTCTCATTGGTATTGTGCAGATACTTGGACAGCGGTTCGATATTTAAATCTTCATGAAGCCTTTTATTTCTGACAAACGTGTTAGCATTAGTCATAATTCTGAGGAATTTGCTTTTCTCCGTGTGTAGTTTCTTTATGTCATTTTTTGAAGCCGTGGTCCAAGCAAGAGAAGTATGTGACATAATAGGTCTTACAGTGGACAGATAAATCGTGCGTCTTTTGGCAAGGTCTAAGTTTGAATTTTTACCAATGAGCGGGCAAAGACAGAGCATAACTTTAGTAGCTTTACCTGCGATGTGCTGGATATAAGGGGTCCAAGTCAGTTTTTTTATTTAAAATGACACTCAGATAGCGAGCTTACTTCACGATGGGGATGGGTCCGTCGAAAAGTGTAAAATTTTTTTTATAGGGATATTTTTCTTTTTCCCTTCTAATAATAAGGAGTTGAGACTTGGAAGCATTTATGAGAACTTTCCAGTTGTCACACCAGGCTTCAATAGCAGGAATATGCTTTTTCAGTTTTCGAATGGCAAAATTAACGTTTGCAGATTTCCCAGCCAGCACCATGTTATCAGCATAACAAGTAAGCATATTATCATGAATGCAACTGAGTTTGGAGAACTTAGTTAAATAAAGTAACTATAAAATTGGACCAATTACCGAACCTTCAGGCACTCCTGTATGCATTTCTCTAAAATTTGAGAGATATTTACCAACAGAGACACAGAAAGCGCATTGAATAATAAAAGAGAGAAGCAGCAAGATGAGGTCTCTATCAAAGTTGAGCAGAATTAATTTGGAGATTAAACCTTCATGCCAGACGCGTTCAGAAGCCTTGGCCACGTCTAGCATGAGAATGGCAACGTTTAAATTTGCATGAAATGCAGCACCTGAGAATTCAGCAATTCTGAGTAACTGTTTCGTGCTGGAGAGTCTTTCTCGAAAATCGAATTCCCAGGAAGGTAGGGGGCGAAAGTAATTCTTCATTCTATTTAAAATAACACTTTCTAGGATTTTTCCAAGTCCAGGAAGTAAACTAATTGGACGATAGTGATCCAGTTGCATGTGTTTCTTTCCAGGTTTCTTGATGAGTATGATTTTTGCAGATTTCCATGGCGTGGGAAAATGCGAAGCCATGAGACAAGCGTTTATAATACCCTTAAGCTTGCCGATGATATTTACAGGAAAATGTTTATTTGGAGAATGTACTGGAGATACTATCAATTCCGGGAGCTTTCTTTTTCCTAAGATTTTTTAGAATAGTAGAAATGTCCTTAGGAGAAGTTAACTTAGGGAAATTCTTGGCTGTGTGAGAGTTTAACCAGTCCTGAGCATGATTTAAAATATGAAGTTCAAAATCTGGATTACTGGGCCAGCTATTAGGTTGAAATTGTTGCTCTAGATGATTTGCAAAGATGTTAGTTTTAGCGGAGTCTGAAATTGCAACTTGATTGTGCGAGTAAAGAGGTCTATTGCAGGTGTAGGTGGATTTCATATTTTTAATGAGTGACCAAAAGGAACCATTGTTAGTAGTCAGATTTGTGAGCTTGTGGTGCCATAAGTTGTCCTTATGTGCTTTGATGTCATTTTTGATGTCCTTGTTTAGTCTGTTAATATCACATTTAACAGTCGGATCACAGGTGGGGTGATATAATTTGCGGAGTTTATTTTTTTCTCGCATTTTGTGTCTTGTTTTTCCTGGGAGAAAATAGAATTTGTCAATACTGGAAATAATTTCACTGGCTTAGTTTATATCCGAGGGGATGAAGTCCGTAAACTAAACTGAGATGTTTTTCTCCGGCTTTTAAAAGCTTTTTAATCAGTCACGAGAAGCTTATCGTAATTTTTCGAGCTTTCTGGAAAGCAAAAGAGTAGAATTACAGTTACAGCAAACATACAATTGCATTCTTTCAGTTTAAATATGTTTCTCGCATTGGGAGGAAACAACGCTACCTAGAGCCATCAAATTTTGAATAACGTACGTTTCCAACAGAATATGGGCATCTGGAAGCCCTAATTTGGACTTTGTTTTATTATCGATTTTATATTTTGTAACATTTCAACGAATTTTTTTATTAACAAACTCAGCGATTTCAAAGCGAGCAATAGCAGCACTGCATAGAAAAAAAATATCTCTAACGCGCGAGACTGTGTATTTGAAATTCTAAAGATATGCTTATTTTAAAGTTATTTTGGGATACTGCTGTTGAACTGAATGTTATGATTCAAGTGCGAAGAACATGATATTTAATGAATAAAAGTAATTTACAAAACATTAAAAAACGCCCCTTTGGGCGTAATCTGCTAATCTTGTTCTGACAAAGTAAAACGTGAAATACATTTTAAAAATAAGATTTCTTCGCAGAACACTACAACTACTTCTTCAGTACTTCGTCGCATTTTATTGGTTGGAGAGAATACTTAGAAATCGCCGCTTGGGGAGGATGAGCCAATGTTTGGCTGTTGGCGCTAAAATTTTGATCGTAATTATAGCTGATTTCATTGGTTGGAATTGTTCCAAACATTGGTGACGTCTGCGGTTGCTGTGCGATAGTGTTCATGGATGATTAGAGGGTGCCTTGTTTGGTTCTTGTTGCTCTATGTTTTTAAAGAATTTAACATAATTTTTCGACAAAAGAGATTCTTACAGGTGAGTAAGTTCTTTAATAATAAAAGCAGTTTAATCATATATAACTTCAAGTAAGTTTCTCCTTATGTTATTAGATTAACTTTTGGATGAATGAATTTTCAAGTTTTTATCACGTAGTCAAAATTTTCCCTTTACAGTATTAATTAACCACATCTCTCGTTCTTTATAATTTAAGATTAGACGTAACTGTTTCGAGATAAAGTTATGAAGTATAACGCTGATTTTGATGATTCGTAGCATGTTCCACTTATGCGTGACCCATCATTTCCTTTTCTCCACACCTTTGAAAAACTAGCGTGTTTTAACATACGCCTTTGAAAATTCTCGGAGCCGTAGTCGTACATAAGAATATCTAATGAATAAAGCGGTGATATTTAATGGTATCTTTATTTAGCGTTAAATAATTGTGTAAACTAAGTATGGAGTTCAGTTATCCTCACATTTTGAAAAAGAATTTTTGATTAATTTTTGTTGTTATTAGATACGTGAATAATTTGATTGAAGAGATTATGTATTATATTTATGATATATCATTATATTTTGTAATTGTGTAATACTGTAATTGTCTTGTAGTCTAGAATTCATTAGCTATAATTTTTGTTGTTATTAGATACGTGAATAATTTGATTGAAGATTATGTATTATATTTATGATATATCATTATATTTTGTAATTGTGTAATACTGTAATTGTCTTGTAGTCTAGAATTCATGAGCTATAATATCAATTAATATTGTGCTTATAATATATAAGATTTTGCTTCAGGTATTAGATATTTATGCAGAAGCACCTGAATTGTAGTATTTAAGTTTTAGAATTGAAATATGTAGGCATCATCTCTATTTTTAAAATTTAATTTCGAAAGCAGTAGTTATGTAATGTGTATATTGTATACATCTACATTATTTTAAGTAATTCACTATTAGCAGTAGTTAGTAAATAATGCAATAACAATAAAAATATTTAATTTAGAAATACTAGTAATTAATAAACATCCATATTATAAAAATTTATATACAGAGTTCAAAATGAATATGCATTTGCTTTTGTATTTGCAGAATATATTCGTTCAGCATATTAAAACTTAATATCAATATATGAAGCATAATTTTCATTATTGCATTTATAAGAAGATTTTCATAATAATTCAGCTGTGATTAGTTTGTTTTATTACTTTTAAGTGATCACTTGATTTACTTTTCAAAGACTTTGTAAATTGTAGCTTTTTGTCCTTATATTAAAATATCCATTTACCTCATACTGTAGGATTTAAAAAAGTAGCATTTCAGATTGCATTGATTTAAGGTTCAAGGTTACTTCATTTCGAAGTATTGTAAAGTAGTGATTAAAAACATGTAGTTAAATATTCATGTCAATAAGTATAAAAAAAAATTAAGAACCATTTTTTGAAATAATCACTATAAAACTTGAAAAATGTTTAGCACTATCAGAAAATTATTTAATTTGTAATAATATTGTAATAAAATGAGAAATAGTTTTAATGTATTATTGTTAAAAAAATACAAGAAGTTATTCTCTAATCATATCCATCAAAGGGAAAAAAATAAGTTTATATAAGCAAACGCTAGCATCGTAATATTTTTGGCGTTAGTAATACTATGCAGCAGTAGGTTACTATTTAAAGAACGAAAATGTAGCCAGTATTCAGTGCTATAATCTTGCATTCCATGTTATATGTGTATACATTACCTGAAGAAATAAATTTAAAAAGATAAAATAAGGGCACATTAGAAAATGACTTGAAGCACAAATCTCGTTTTCTGTCCGAACGCCGCGTAATGGAAAGAAGTTGTTTCTGCTGTGCGAGCGAGGATCTTTGAGAATGGTGTACTAAATCGGCGATACCAATACTAGAGAGGGGGAGACGTTGTTTTGATGAAAACTCGTACTCTATTTTTTGCTACACCAGTATTGTTTTTAAAAATTCTTGCTTTTTATTGGAAGATTATGATTCTGAAGTGATTTTGTTTGCCTTTAAAGTATTTATAAAGAAATAAGGTGCATTTACATATTTTATTGATTGTCGTGATATTTAAGAGCTGCTGGCTGCGTCTAGAATAATACAGCAGCTGTGGACGAGTCCATTTTAGCTTCCCGATGTGTTTGCGTTTCGACTGCAGCCATGTTCCTCTTGCTACCATAAACGTGGAGTGGTTCTCTGTTGTAACTACTGTGTGTTGTGCATCGTAAGAACTTGGATTATTATTTTAAGAAAGTGAGTACATTTTGCAATAGAATGCTGTTTAAGATGCTAGAAATCATGATGATATTGTCGAAAAACAGGAATTCTGACATTAAGCGATAAAATACTGTTTAGTTTTTAGTAGCTTCAGAAACCGACTAATGGTTTTTATATACATAACATGGATATTTAGTAATTCATCTCAGAATTAAGGAAAATATAAGTTCTTTTAAATTCCGATGAAAATATAAACATGAATATATTGTTGTCTGTTGCTTTATGGTTGTAAATGTTCTGTATAATTCTAACCTCTTCTGTTATTTAACTTAGTTGTTAAAAACTCGTTTGATAAATTTAGATTGGCATTCTTTAACATGCTTTGAAAGGTTTACATAGTGCTCTTCATTATTAATTGCCAATTTAGAATGATTAAAAAATATTGCGTTCTAAGTGACATGATCAGTATGTTCATTGGGAATTTTTGTCATTTTTATTTTCTATGTTTAAGTGAAGAAAATAACACCTTAATAAGTTCTTATGTTAATTTTGTAAATTCAAAGTATATTTTTCAATTAAAATGTGCTGGAATGAAAATTTGTTGATCATTTGTCATAAGGAATGTCATTCAGTATTTCTACTGTTGAAATGATTTCTGTAAAAAAGCACAGGCATTGTATCTTCTTCATCAAAAATAAAATATTGGAATATTTTTTAGTGTAAAATTGTATTTAATAGGGAAATTTTATTAATACTTCTTTAAAATATATCAATCATATGTAGCCTGTTATGTTAAGAGTAAACTCAACTGTACAGTTAGCTTTTAGTTTTTGTTACTTAAAAAGTGGTTTAGAAGTATTAAAGATTTAGTTATTATTTAAATCTGGGTTTTTAGTGTCAGAAGGTAAAATGAGAGATCAGGATGTGGTTTGTAGGGTTCAAAATTAAAGTTTAGAATACATCTGAATTTAAGGTGCAAAACGTTAAAATTTTTCTGATCAAGTAAAGTGTGTGATATTGCTGTTGTTTCTTCAGAAATGCAATAGATTTGGCCTTTTCTTTTATTACTATCAATACCAAAGATTAGACACTAGTTACTACTAATTTACCAAAGATTAGACAATTTTCATTATTCAGCTGGCTGTCTGTTAAATCATTCAGAGCTCTTAAAGTATTTCTTTTTAATAGTTATCTAAACATATGATAAAAATTTCTTTATAATGGGGTTAGTTGGTCCCGATAAAGAGGTAAATGTGACATAATCAACATCTCTGAAAAAGCCATATTCTGAGTTGAGAGTCAGGATGTATATACCAGGTATAAAAATTTAAGAACCTTAATTTGCTGTATTTGCTTGCAAATTTTTCCTTTCCTAGGTTAACCTCACTCTGGTTCCCCATCATTTCTGAATCACTAAAAATTGAACACTAAATTGTGCATTTTCTATATTATTCATCAGTTTACATTATATTTTTTAATGCAAATCCTGAACGTTTATTCAAATTATAGTAATTTGTAAGTTGTCCTTGCATATTTTCTTTTTAATGGCTACAGGACAAATTCACATTGTACTGTTTAGGTAATCAAAGGTAATCAGTGTTTTTTTAAATTTTAAAAGTAGTCCCATATTCAGATTTGCAAGCTGGGAATTAAGTTTTTGTACATATGATTAAAAAAGACCAGCAAGACAGTTTCTGCGGCCTAATCGTGTTAATCCAGCTACTCAAATTCAGTATTAAAGAACTTTTAAAATGTAGATATGTTAAGTGTGTATAAAAATTATTAGAACAGTAGTCCTATTATTTGAGTCTTCATCCCCTCGCTATTTAGGTCTAAAAAAAGAATTTTTTGTCTATTTTTTGAGATTTAACTGTAATACTCTGAAATACCAGTGAAAAGAAAACATCTATTGGTCATCAAAATTTGACCAGAACTTTGCAAGTCTTAAGATTTATTGTTAAAATTTAGCATAAAATGCCTTCATTGAAATAAAATATATGCATTAATGTTGTGCTATGGTTTTACATTAAGTGTTTGAATAATGGAAAAGTAATGACAGTTTTCATATTTAAAAGTAAATATTTTTATTAGACCTTCAAAGATTTTTGAAAATCATCTTGATTATACTCCTATTATGCTGCTGGATAAGTCATTATAATATTTACAAAATGACCAAGTTGTTGATTGTGTTAATTTTGTATAATGAATCATAATTACTATAATTATTACTCGATCCTTTTAGAGGGAAAAAATTTCAACTTTAGCAATGCATGGCATTATCAGTCTCATTAAGACTGGAATATGATACCTGCTTATATATGTAGAACAGGTATGGTGGTTCTTCTACTAGCTCAATTACTTAACACGTATGAAATGAAATGAATTTTAATTGTCACAAAAATATAAGTATACTGATAGTGACATTTGCTAAAAAAATTTTCGTTGAAAGAGACAAATAAGGTGGTCTTCAGAACTTCTAATTTAAGTGGTCCCCACTTGAGAAATGTCTGAAAGAGCATCATTGATGCAACTATTAAAATCAGATTTTGTTAGCAAATAGATGAAATTATCATATAACTTCAGTTTCAGAAGTTATTATCATATAACTTCAGTTTGATGAAAATATAAACATATTAAAACTACATGGACTGTACTGTAGGAATGCTTTAAAAGAAGAGTAAATATTTTTCATATTTAATCTGACATGCTTTATTTATGAATTTAATTTGGAATATAAGATTTAAAAAGAAATTTTTTTTAACTTTATCAAGTTTTAAGTTTTTTATATCCTAAGTTTATTTAAATTGAGAAGATTGTTGTCCTGCTTTCCATATATTTTCTAGAAAACTTATTGTAGGATATTTTTAAAATCTTGTCTGTAGTTGGAAAATTGTAACTGAATTTTATTATAATATACGCTAATCATACAATCTTTTTTCTATTAAAGGGTTTAAGGTACTATTCCGTTAGAGTGGTGTCAGTTAAAAATGTGCCACTTTTTTTTGGGAAAGGGCACCAGTTGTTGCCAAGTATAAAATTATGAAATAATAATAGCGTTCAAAAGACTTTAAAAAAATTACTTCTGTAAAAAGTAAATTTTTTAATTTTGTAATTCTTAAAGGAAGTAAATTTATCTTTTTAACTTTTAATCTAGAGTATTCTACACATAAATAACAAAACTAAATTTAATCTAAAGTGGCATAACGAAAGGAAATTCAATGTAAACAGGTGGCATAAAATTACAAATATTCAGCATTATAGAAAAATTTTAGTTTTTGAATATAACCAACACCACATAAACTCTAACTAATGCGGCTTTAAATGGTGATGTGCAGTGCCCCGCTGAAATTTATTTCTGCATTTAGCACTGTCCCATAGTGGTTCCACAGTTTGGGTATGACGTCCAGTTTCGGGATCTACAAAATTATAACTCTGATACACAGTGAAATGTTTAGCATTTCTTAATTCCTCTTTCTTATATCCTTTCCTGCAGTCTAAAAATATTATGGCATAATCTGCAACGTTTTCCTGAATAGCAGTCATCAATGTTGTAGCACATTGATTGAAAACAGCGACCAGGAAAAATTCTTTGCTTTCTTAGCATGAACCCCCGAATACCCATTGTTATGGAAAAACATGTCCAATGTTGTTTTTTCTTTTTGTGAAAAGGCTTTTGATTATTTATATGATTTTGTTGTCTCTACCAATTTTATTTCTTTTATGAGACATCAAACTATTTGCACATACCTCGCTCAAGTAGTTATTCCAATCTGCTATCCTGTAATGGCTGATTTTTAACTGAAGTTGGCAAAATTCAATCAACTTCAATTTCTGACACCACAGATGGATAAAATGAGCTGCGCAGAAAAGAAAGATGTGAGCTTTCAAATCATGTTTTGGTTCTCAATCCTTTTTTTTCTCAACCTTCCCCCCCCCACAGCAAGAATGTATGTAACAATGCCATACAGGAGCTTTGTTTGAGTCAAAAGTTAACTTCATCAAATGATTTTAAGGGCAATTGCTAAGAATTATTCCTTTGTTCTGAAGGAATATTATGGCAGCCTCTTCATCATTAGGTAATTTTCAAATTGTGTAGTCCATTATACTAAAAAAGTGGCAAAATATGGCAAAAACGTTTACCGTGTGAAGATATTAACGAACAAAAATTTCATTATGTAAGATTAATATAAATGAGCAATGCATTTTCTTTGTCAGACGATAAATAGGAATTGGTCAAATTCCGTAACAGACTGTAATTAAAAAAATTTTCAAAAAGCTTCGGAGGTCCAAAATCAAGTGTTATTTTTAATGTAGAAACTGTTAACTTTTATTTTATTAACATACTGTACAAAAATTATTACATTTAGGCCTTTATTTTATTTCTTCAAAAGCATTTCACTTATAAATTTTAATAAGATGCATTTTCGATTCTTTGTAACCTAATAGCTTAGTTTAACGTTTGATTCTATAATATAAATAAGTATTTTCTTTGTTCTTAATGGTGTTATTTTACAGTACTTTGGCTAAATCTCAAAAGAAAGTATTTTCTAAAAAGCCGTTTGACATAAATACTATATATGAAAAGCTTATTTTCATCTAAATTGCAAAGGAATTTGTGTAAAAGAAAAATGCAGCATTATGGTAGTAGTGAGACTACTTAACTAGTAGTGAGAATAAAATTGCTTTTCTCTTTTAATAAAGGAAAAGTTCTGCTTAAAGTGGTTAATCATAAAAGCTTTAATAAATTAGATTATACTCGGTTTTACAGTGTATAATGGTAGTTGTAGAATTCAGGTTCTCTTCAAAGTAAAATATTAATTCCCTTAAAAAAATGGCTATTTGTGAAAATCAGTGTGACTGAATATTAATAAAGCATTAAAATTCTTTTATATTGCTAAAATAATTGCTTAACAATTTAAAAAGATTCATTAACATTTATTTGAAACAGATTCTATTATCACAGTAATATATCTGCTTATTTTCCCCATAATCTAAGTGTTTGATTGAAAGTTTAAGATTTGTAAATTATCAGATTAATTATTCATAACAAGACTATCAGAAATAATAAAAGTTCAAAGGTAAATAAATTTTTGGTTGAAATTTATTGTACGGTACCCCTCGTTTTCTGTCTGAAAAAATCGCCAAATGGTATTGGTCGTTTGTGAAATCTGGAAGCCCGCTGCATGAAATAGGTTTTCCGGTAAGCCTGATGTTGGTAATGTTGGCAAAACTAGTCTTGCGTAAAAAAAAAAATTTCCCAGTTTTTGTTATTAAAAATGGGTTATTTCTGCAAATATTGTCAAACGTGTTGTGATAAATTTAGATGTTGGCTATTTTTTTGTAATAGTAACTGTTTTGTGTGGACCCAGGTTTTTGGTTGTTAGCATTCTTTTAAATTGCTGTGTTTGGTTACATGATGGTCTTGTATTTTGAAGTTGCTATTATTTTGCTTACTACTATTGTGAATTTGAGGTTTTTGTTGGATGATGGACAAAAGACTGTTGAGTTTTGCATGAAAGCTGGTTTATTTGCTGACAGATATGAATGAGCTGAAATGACGAAAAATGTAATTGAATTGCTTACGCGGAGGAGATGGTGGTGTGAAGCCTAAACGTATGCACGTGACGAAAAGGTATGTTATAAAATTGAGTGTCATTTATTTAATGATCTCTGTGTGTTAATTTTTGTTAAAAGATTTGTTCTTTAATGTTTTTATGTTGGGAAATATGTGTTTTTGGTAATTTATTTCTCTCTGTTCGTCTATTTTTGGTTATTTGTTCGTCTCTTAGTGTTAAGACAGCGGCGAATTTTTTCTGCCTAGCATGATAGTTTTAACTTTGTTTTAGCTTCTTGATTTTGTTTAACCCCTTAATGATCGGATAATTTCCAAGAAAACGGTCATAAAAGTGCCTATTTTTTTAATTGAAGAAAATTGTATAAAAATTAATGTATGTACAATGTGTGCATTCGTTTTTAATTTTTGGATTTTTTTAGCTTGAAATTTAAAAAAATAATTTTTTAGGAAAAGCCAACATTCAGGGTTATTTTGACTGAATGTTGCTTTTCCAGTAAGCCATCAAAATTTAAGAAGTATGTGTTTTAAACATTAAAAGAGAATTTTATTAAACTTATGCATAATATAAACAAAGTTTCGTAATTTTTTCTTGTCATAAATTTCAGAGCATGATATGCAAAGGCCAACGTCACAATCTGGGCAGTAGTACCGAGTTTCCTTCCTACATCTCTTATTGTTTTCATCTCTTCTGGAACGACAAACCTTGCATTCTCTTGATGGTTGTCATTTCTTATCAGTTGGGGGGTATCTGTGTAATAAAATGTCTTTCAATCAAATGGTTTGGATTATCCTCCAAGCTTGGCCGCCCTGTTTTTGAAATGCTGTCATTTTCAAACACCAGAGGGCATTTTTTTCCTCTTTTTTTTGTAAATAAGATACGAGTTCAAAATAGTTTGGTCTAACAAATGAAAAAATATTTTCTTATAATATTTCTGTCCTCTTTTTCGAGCAATAGAGTAATCTCCAAGATACCGGTCTACAATATCTACTGCTCCCATATTATTTTTAATCTGTGGCAGTTGTAGGTTTTTTGACAACTTTGTTATGACACTGTATATCTATCATGTATGTCATTTGTGTGAACTGCAGATGGCATAGTAACATCTTTCTTATCTTTCCACTTCATGGCAAGAACTTTGCAGCAACATTTTCACCTTTTGCGATTCTCTTTTTTACTAATCCTTGAGGCATTTCCTTTTGGTTTAGTTTTACAGTTCCATAAGTGTCCGTTTGAAATTTTAAAAGCATGTCTGCCAATTCTGGTGACGTATAAAAATTGTCTGTTATCAGACAATATTCATGTTTTTAGCAGAGGCTTGATAATTGACATCACAACTTGAGTTGATTGGGGCAGATATTATATTTTGCATCAAAAACCGTACCTTTTTCAGTATATATAATTTGTGACCATATATACCCTGAACTTGATTCACATAACAAATACGATTCCCCTCCAAAACGGGATCTCTTTTTCGGCATATATTGTTGACATCCTAAATGACCTTTGAAAAAGCATGACGTTTTTATCAGTTACAATATAACGTCCAGGAGTTCAGCTCTTTGAAACCATTCAGGTGCTGTAACACTGGCCGGATTTTATGCAGCTTGGGTTTTGGATGTGTGTTACAATCAAAAGCTTAATTATCTACAAAATGCAGAAACTTGTGTATTTCGTAAAATCTATTACAAGGCATTATGCTTCTGAAAAAAGGTGTTGAAATTGAATGTTTTTTGCTCCAATACATTTTCGTATCTGCTTTTTTTACAATATCTTGTAAAATAGCTATACTGAGAAATTTAAGAATTTCTTCCTCTGTGACAGGTATCCAAGGTTTTCTATATTTTGATAGACGGAATCCTGGAGAATTTTGGCATTGTTCGGCATATCTATTTGTTTCCGAAACAATGAGATCCACTTAATTGTCATTCACAAAATACTTAAAATATTGTAAGACATCAGAACTTGGATCAAAATTTATATTTACCTTTGGTGTTCCCCAGAATTTAAAACGTGGGGGGGGGCAGTGTGCATGATTTGCTAAATTAGACGCAATTTTAGTCCATGCTCGTCCAGGCAACAGTACAGATCCATCATCACTGCTCTCAGATTCATTAACTGAACTGTCAAAAAATCAGTTACTTCAGAATCACTTTCAGATCTATTTATACTAAGATCAGAATCCAATTCACTATCTGACTCTGACTATACTTACATTTTTATTCTGTACATTAGTACAGAAATGTACAGAATAAAAATGTAAGTATATTTTATCATCGAACAGAAACCACGTGCATTCACAATGAGACTAAGTGACTGATCTAACTATAAAATTATAAAATACATATCATAACACACGTTTGATTAGTGCTGACATCTATTTTAAAATAAACTATCTCTAATTGCATAAAATATTATTTTGGTACTGCCAACTGGTGTGTAAAATGAGAAAAAAACTTTTTTCGGGCAAAAGAAATTAATAGGTTTTAATCACTTTTAGCACCTTGCTTTTGAACTCTCCAGCCCGGAAACTCACAGGCACGAGAAAGAGAGGGCGAAACCTCACCCCATCATTTTGATGGGAGCGAGAAGGAAGGGGTGAATTAAAGTAGGTTGATGTGTACATGGACAAAGTTAAGGCAGTGTGCAATGCCTAGTTTGTGCTATTCTGTGATTTTTTTTTTAAATGGGTCGATGTGTACATGGACACCGAGTTTGTGTAAGTGTTCGACTTCTTGTTTTGGTTTTGCGTAGCAGGTGGAAAGATCGGCACCAACTTGAAATTGGTGCTGATACTTCATGTCGTCAATCTTGCCGTCAAAAAAGAAACATTTTGCCAAGGGGTACAGTTGAATAAATTTTAACCATTTTTTTAAAAATAATAAATGTGAACCATATAGAGGCAAAATTTATATGTGTAGTTGGTTTCTTGATATTATGAACTTATATATATTTCTTGGAAAGGTAAGTTTGAATCTGAATTCTAGACTATCATAATATATATCATATCAGGTGCGGTTCAAGCATCTTCTTTAGTGAATACTATGCTTTGCGTCTCGTAATAAATTAAACATATTAATCAAAGTGAAATATGTCTTAGTTGTTGTTTTTGAGAGTAACTTAGTTGGCATCCCCTGAAAATTTAAGAGCTTTATTTGGTTATCGAAGCCTGTCATTTCATTCACCTAAAAATCAAGTAATATGCAACTCATTTATAGTGGGAAATGTAATTTAGATGAATGATTTCAAGGTTGTAGTAATAATTCATTTTTCATAAATGTGAAAAATATTTTTACAAACATAAAAACTCAGAAAATCTTGAATTGCATGATTTAGCTAAGAATAAGCTCAAGTGCAGAAGAGAAATATATCAGCATTGTTTGATAATAATTTTTACAATGACTTCAGAAAAAAGGAAAATTTTAACATTTGCATCGATTATTTCTGAATTTTTTTATTCTTGGTGAATGTGTGTATGTGTCCATCCACATTTATCTGATGCATTTTTTTAACCGAAGATGCATATTAAAATAAATACACTCCGGTACTTTATATTTTCTCAAATTCTTTATAAATTCAACTACTTTTCTTCGTATAAAGCATAAGACAAATTTTTATAGATCATCACAGAAACATACTACAAAAATATTCATTCCTGAACAGTTTTTTCTTCTTTATTAGTTTGGAAATTCTTGCCAAGGAAGAGCCTTTTCAGCTGCATTATAATACTCTGAGCTATACTGTGAGATGCTCTGATTATATTGCTTTTAAAAAGCTAGGCGAGTTTGCTAGCAATATAGGACCTTACATTTGCATAAGCAATTAAGTTTGCCAAACAGTATGCTATGATATTTATTATGGATAGCACAGCAAAGTTTTCTCAAATTTTGTCAATATATTGCAGCATTTATTAACTCTTGTGAGCAAAGAGTGTACCAGCAAACCTCAAAATGCTGAATTTCACTGTCATCAAAGAGGGTATGCTGCTCCTGTGAAAGTGAAGCAGTCATTGAACTCGTGCAGAATGAGTATGTCTGTGATGATGTGCCGTAGTAGTTCATTCATTTTCTCGCATATTAAGCCAAAAACTTCAAAGTATAGGCTAATCTTTTCCTTCTCCGTTCCTAGGAAGCATTCTTGAAACCCATTAAAAGGCCAGCTTCTTTTAGTCCAGTTTTGTGTGAAAATGGTGAATTGTACCTACTGCATGTATAAGATTGTAGGTGATTATCAGATGGCTTGCTTCTAACCCTCTGACTGGCATGGGTTTTGATTAAGAAAGCCTAAATTTTTTCCAGAAGTGCATTGAGAAAGAGGTATTTTCTTGATTTTAGTAGCAAAATAACCTTTGTTCTTTATACCTGGATTTATGTACTTTCCTTATATTATCATAATTTTATCGACCTATTTCAAGATGCATGTATATATACTTTCTTAAAAGACTTTACAGAAAATTTTAGGCCCTTTGTATATGGCCTTGGTTAAACAATCTTATTCGCTTAATGAACTTTGCAATGGTAATATGCTTCAGAGATCTGCCAATGAATCTCCACACTTTTTAATCAGGAAATGAATTAGGTGGTTTGCTTCATTGTAAACATTTCTGTCATGTAACACAAAATATGATTCAAAATGCGGTTGGTTTTATGTAAAGGAATGCCAGGAAACAGTGTGCATATGTAAAATTATGAAAAAGGATGTTGTCAGATGGTCCTTGCATAAAAAATATCCTGCATACTGTAGTGGCTTTACTTCAGTTTTATTAGTTGTTGCAACTCTTAATGTAGGGTTTCTCAACCAGGAGCAAATGCGGTCAGTTTCTATTTGTCTGTTTAATTTATGAATATAAAAAACTGCTTTTATTCAAGTTTTGATATATTTCAACATTTTCTATACTTGCTTAATTCATAAAGCACCTTAAAAAATAATCGAAATTTAAATAAATGTCTTTTTCGAGTTTTTTGAATAAGGGAGAGCAATGGTAAAAGGGGGGTGCATGGACCAAAAAAGGTTGAGACACTAATCTTAGTAATTTGAAATTCTTGTTGATTAACTTATTATTTTGTTTCAGGTTATCAGTGTGGAAAAGGCTTATGCTATTAATTTATATTTTTCTTAGGAGTTAAAAAAGTGATGGAAACGTAAGTACTTTTTATATTTTGGTTAATGTTTATGAAAATGGAAAAGCTTGTTATTTATATTGGGCATGTACATTTTGTAAGAAAATTAAATTGATTTCATTTAAAATTCAATACTGTATTTCTTATTATTAAAATTGTAGTATCATATGAAGCATGTTTTTGTGGGTCTTTAAACTGAGTGACCAAGATTTAAATAAATAAATAAATAAAAAAGGTGGATATTTATCATTATGTAAAAAGTCAATAGTTTTATAGTTGTAAACAGAACTAGGAAAATTGTATTTTAATCGATTTTGAAATATAAGGCATGATTTTATTCAAAACTTATTTTAAAACTCTGAGTGTAAATTCAAATAATCACTGTAATTTTTAATTTATTAGTATAAAATACTTGAAATGCACATGAAATTATTTTTCACTAGTGAAAGTTTACTTTTAAAAAGGAGCAGTATAAAATAGTTCTCTAATATTTATTGTATTAGTAGTTACAGTGTGAAATATTTATAATGTAATGCTTATGAGTACAACTGATTTTTGTAATAACCACACCAATGATAAGTTGAAAGATTAAAAAACGTACTTTCATTATTGCTGAAAACTGAAGTGCTTTATTATTTTTTGTTTCCTCTGTATTAAACAACTTCTGCATGTATGCTGAGTTCTTTATCAAATGAGATTCTTTTGATATATTCTTTAGTATCTGTTTTGTCATTGGCAGTATTGTTATTGAGAAGATTTGATACCCTCTTGTTTCTATAAAAATCTTAAGTACATCAAAAGTGTGATTATTCATCTTTCAACTAACCAGAATACTTTAGAATTTAAAATTTTTTCTCCCGAAAAATACACAAATGGGAGATATGTGATGTCATTATGGAACTCATTTAAACATGTATATGTTGTTAGTAAATATGTGATTTATTCCCAATAATGGATATGTATGATATTGGAACACAATCATAAGAGCTTTTATATTTAAAGCTTGGTCTTATGTTAACCTGATAAGGGGGGAAAGAATGCTTGGGACCTGCTTTCTGTGGGACAATATGCAGTAGAGTATTTTAAAACTTGAAGATCCTGGCATCGAAACAAAAGCACATTATTCAACTTTATTTGGAAATAGATAAACAATGGCAATGCTTGTATATTTGTTATTTAATAAAGAAAAACTTGTTTTTTTAAACATCTGCTCGAATGATGGCACAAGTTTGATGACATATCCAGCTAACTTTCATGTTGAATTCTTAAGAAATTATTCTTTTATGTCTGAAATGCAGTTTTGCCCTGAAATCTTATATAATTTTAAATGTAGGCTTTTGATATTCCAGTTGGTAACAAATCAGATGTTTTTAACCCAAAAGGATATTGGTCTCAAAACGCAATTTTGCTTTGTTTCATTTTTTTTATTCGAGCCTGTTATCATTTAGAAAAATGTAAGATATTCTTTCATATTTAATCTGTCTGTTATTAAATAATGAACTATTTAAAAGTAATAGATGCAGTTCTTGAGAATATTTATTGAATTTTAAATCTGATTGAATTCAAATAAAATTGTATTTAATCTATGACATATCTAATTACAAACATTACATGCTATAGAATTATGTAGTTTTCACTTTTTAATTATACAGAAGATGTATAATGTTCCCATATTAGTCTGAATGCATATTCATCTAATATCCTTTGTATATAGTTTGACTTAAAATATCTTCCATTCATTTGGCTTCACAAATTCCACTTTTTTATATGGTCAGCTATCCAGAATTTTTGCTTACTCCACATTTAGCATTTATTGAGCTTTCTAGATGGTCAGCTTTTACTGTAATATTAATTAATTACTGGGCAGTAATTTTTAAACCAATGTTGAATGAATATGTGATTTTAACATATATTTTTAAGGTACTGTTAGAAATAAATTTTGTGAAAACTTTTAATCCAAGAAGTTTTTTTCTATTTTTATAGTGTGTTATATTTTAAATATTAGTTTTGTCTTAGCTGAAAGTTACAAAAAAGTGAAAAAGTAAATGTGTGTAATGTTAATTTTATAGTGGTAAAGTGTAATGCTGCCTCATTAACAAGTGCTATAATATCATCTATATAATACAGAAAGTTTAACAGTAATCTTCAGAAGACAATTTTTTGCCTTTCAGTAAGCAATTTTAGTAAATAAAAACCAACAATTATGTGGCAATACGAAAAAAAGATTATACTTGCAACCATGTTATCATATGCTCATAATTCAGTGATCCCATCGTCTGTAAGTTATATGTATGTTTTATTCGAATTTTACTGGCGTCAATTCGAAATTTAAGTTGCCATGTCAGTATGTTGTAGCTTTGTTAACATGATACCAGTTGCCAGCTGTGATAACCTTTTTTCACTGTGTCATGATTAGCTGTGCAATGACATCCTTGCAACATTGGGAGAAATCATGAACATCAGTCTAGGAATTTTCTCTTCTAGATTTTTAAGTTGCTTCAATGGATAAATTAGAAGCTTCTAGATATGAGCACTTGCAAGTTAATTAAACATGAATGTTTAGGCTGAAATCTGAATCCAGAATTGTTTAGTTTCAATTGTAGTACCATTTGAATTAATAAAGCTCCTAAATTATTACTAGCTGAAGTCTTACGTAAATTGTTTTCATCAGAATGTTTTGTAAAAGTTATATGGTATGGATTAACCTAGAGATGATGTAGTCCAGAGGAAGTTATTTTGAAATAGGGCACTACTCAAATTAAAATGGAAGAGTTAAGGGGCTATTGCTAATTTAAGTTATAATCTTTGTCTTATATATATATATATTTATATATGTAATTTGTGAGATTAATTTTTTTTTTCAAATGTCAAACATTAGCACCCAGCCATTAATTAGTTCACAGTCTCTCCAGTACTTTTCAACATTGTCCTCATACTGAGACAGTGCACTAGAATTATTTAGGTGTTAAAAAATCATAGGCTGATACTGGTGTCTTTCTTGGAAAACTAGGAATAAAAGTTCTCTTTCCCCAAAGTCCTCCATCTCTTTTATCCATAGCACATTGAATCATATCCTGTTTAAGAGTTTTTTTAAGAGTCAGGTTAACAAACAATTAAATCATATCAAAGGAAAGTGGCCTTAAGCAAAGGTCTACAGTCATAAGATTCTTTGACGAATAATACAGGGAGTTTATAAAGTCCCGTACCCATTTTGATGTTTAATAACTCATAAAATAATGAAGATATAAACAAACTTATGGCATTTATTGATGGAATAACTTGTACATTTTCCTTTTCAGGTTTGAATATCTTTACTTTTGTAAATATCGTCTGCATGTGTGGTTAATTTAAGATAATTTCATTTTCTAGTCTAAATATCTGTGCTTTTCTAAATATCATCTGCTTATTAACTGCATTTTTCTCTCTTTCGTTTTTGGCAATTATTGCAATGTTATGTTTGCTTGTTCTAATACTTTTGTATGTGATGTTTTATTCGACTGGATATTAAGGAGAATGCATACACCGCAATAGAAAGCACAGATTTTATGGTGGTTCATAGAAACGAAATCCGTGATGCAAGCGTAGAGAAATTGCAGAAGAATTTACCAAAAAGATCCTCCATCCAAAAGCAGCATCTTGCGGCGAAAAAAGAATTTTGTAGAAACTGAAAGTATCGCAGATAAGAGACGTTCCGGACATCCCTCCACAAGTGATTTTGATGTTGAGCGTGTCAGAGAGACATTTTTACACAATCCTAGAAGATCTGCGAGGTCAGCAGCAATAGAATTGGATATGCCAATTTCGCTGGTGTACATGGTTATTAAGAAAAAATTAAGACTGCATGCATACAAAGTTCAAATTGTTAAAGTTTTGGAACCGGACGAATAGGCCTAGGAGGATGGCCTTTGCAACAGATATGCTAAGGAGGATAGAAGATGATACTGAATTTCTGAAGCGCTTAATGTTCTCCGATGAAGCATCCTTTCATCTTTCTGGCATTGTTAATCGCCATAATATACGCATATGGGGATCTGAAAACCCCTATGAATACCGTGAGGCACAAAAGGATTCCCCAAAGGTTAAAGTGTGGTGTGGACTAATGCATGACCGAGTCAATGGGCCTTTCTTTTTTACAGAAAAGAAGGTCTCATCAGTCATATACTTAGACATGTTGGAAAACTTCGTATTTCCACAACTAGATGAGCTTCAGCCACATGTCATTTTGCAACAAGATGGTGCACCACGTCATTGGGGTACCAACGTTCGTAGTTCTTTGAATGACCATTTTACAGGAAGATGGATTGGGCGAGGAGGTCCAATTCCTTGGCCACCCAGATCACCTGATATAACGCGGCTGGACTTTTTCGTTTGAGGATTTGTAAAGGACAACGTTTGCAGGAGGAGAGTGTCGAACATTGATGACCTAAAAGCCAGAATTACAACCGCAATAGCCTCTGTAGATGCCAACATGCTTGCCAGTACCAAGCGGGAAATTGAATATCGACTTGATATTCTCCAAGCAACGAAGGGGGCACACGTGGAAGTTCATTGACAGGGTCATGAAACTTTTTGTGTCGTATCTAACCATTTATGTTATTAATTTTAATCTATCTTTATTATTTATGAGTTATTGAACATCAAAATGGGTCCGGGACTTTATAAACACCCTGTATTATGTTTACTATTATCGGTGCGATATTTGTTTCTCTTCCTTCTCTTCATTTTTTCACATTGATCTTAATACTTGTATTTTGCATATCATAATTGATGTTGCAGGTTTTCAGTTAAGGACACCTATGATTTGTGTTTCATGAATTGCGTTTTTGAAAAAAAAAAATTCACAAGCATAAATTGAACCAAAAGCATTTGCAACTTTTTGTGCCAGATTTCTCAAATTAAAAAAAAAAAAAGTCTTTCAGTATATAAGCTTTTGTCCTATAAAAATCAGTTTTGATTCTGATGTTTGAAAAAGGCATTTAAATTTGTCATTGCTCCATAAATCAGTCAGTTCCATTTTGAGATTTTTCTGGTGCCAACTCTATGTCATCGTAGAAGGGAAAATATATTTCAAATATTTTATCATGTTTGCCTAAATTTTTGAACTGACTGTCAAAAGTAGATATAAGTTTTCTTAATTCTGCGGCATATTTGAAATATCACATTCTGAATTTTTAAATTCTTTCATTAATGGAAAATGTTGAACATTATTGTTTAATTGCTATTCAAATAATTATTTCTTTTTAAATACTTTGATATGGAATTTTTGCACTATTTCTACTTAAAAGCATAAATCCTATAACCACTCATCATTACTTAATTTAACCCTGGTTTTTCTTTTTCATTCATAAACAAATCAATTTCTTGGCCTAACTCAAAAAATTGTTATAAGCATTTTGCACAACTTAATTTCCTGACATGTCTAAAACATATGATGTCACCATATTTAGCATCTAATTCTGTTAAAAATGTCATAAATTGTTAATGGGAAAGTACATGTGATTTACTGTTTTTATTAATACCAGCATTACATGATTCATAGAATGCACAAATTTTGTTGATGAATCAAACAATGGATAATAAAATTTTGCAGCTACCTTATTGTAGCTCAGTATCTCCCTCATCATACTGTGTCATCAATTGATACGCCAGAAAGTCATTCTTTCTCGAGCCTTTAATTGCGATTTAAATTCTGTCAGCTTTGATTCTTTTACTTCTTTCTCATAACTTTTACTTCTTTCTCATTCTTCATATAACCACTGTTTTTAATTTTGTAATGTCTTTTCACATTGTATTCTTTAAATACAGTGATAGTTTCTTGACAAATTAAGCATATTAATTTGGAGTTTTGAATAATGCATAACTTTTTTCCCCATTGGTATTGTCTATTTTCATTAAAGAAAATTTCTTTTCTTTATATTCTAAATTTACAAATTTTGAAGTTTTTGTGTACCCATGCACATCAAGGCCAGATATGTTAAATGTGATCATTCCAGACTTGTTATTGCTTTCCCAACCAGTTAGACGCTGTGACATTGCAGCTCCAAAGTGTTTCTGTTGAAAATTATAATGACTACTCGTGTTGTTTTTCCCTGGAAGAATTAGAACAGTTTGTTAATTTATAATGACTATTCATGCTGTTTTCACATGGAAAAATCAGAATAGTTTGTTAACTTTTGCTGTTTAACAAAAAGATACAGATAATAAATTTTGGGTTGTCCGTCATTGCTTTGGTGCAGAATTTTTGACTGTTGTACCCTAATTATCCATATAGCCTTCATTTATGCTGTGGCTTAAATACTCCAATAATAAATATAGTTGACAATTTCTAAGAATCATGAGAAGAATGTTCACAGTGTGAAACTCGAGGATTATGGTCATAACTACAGCTAGTCTTAGAAAATGAGTACGTACATATTTGCCCAATTACCCATGAATTCTAATTTGCAGTGAATGTATTTTACTGACAAGTTTTAATTGTTTTTTTTTTTTTTAATTTCTTTTTTATGTATATGCAAAAAGATTTGATTACTATATCCTACTTGCACTAAAATGTGTCATTTTAATATAAATGATATATTAAAATTCTAAATACTGAAATTTTGTGTTGTATAAATGTTTTAAAACTTAACCATTTTTAAAGAGATAATTTTTCCTATAAAATGTAATTTTTTTATTGCAGCATTTTATTATGGAAATAAAATGACGGTTTTATATTCACTTTAATGTTAAAACCTTCATTAACCCTTTCCGGCACAGTGTGCCCAGTCTTGGCACACCCAAATAATTCCCTCCATACACACAGAAAAGTTGAATGGAAAAGGCTTTCTAGGTTACTTTTAACCTTCTTTTTATATATTAGATGACAGCAGAACAAACTGCCCATACATTTTAGCCATGTTTAGTTTTTTAAAGACCCTTAATTTTCAAAGAATTTTTTTTTTTAAAGGATACAAAAGGAATTGTTTGAAAAGAAATTTCTGTTATTTTCTTGGCTATATGCTGATCTCTTTATTCTATATTAGTTTTAAATTTTTACCTTGAAATATTGCCTAAAATCAAGTGACCAATATCTGTTGTGCCTAGAGTGGGATCACTAAAACTCCAGGACCAGACCAACAACTGTATCTTTGTTTCACTGCAGTATTTTTTCGGTGAGCTTTTTGACAGCAAAAAGGTGGGTGCACATCTGTGTTTCATTTCTTGTTTTTCTTTTTTTCCATTTTTGTTTTGAGTGGAGGTTTGCTATCAAATAAGAAATTGCCGGGATGCTTTTTTGAAGGTCAGGGGTAATTTTATGAGTTAGCTCTTTCATTTTTCACTAGAGCTTTTTTGTTTGTTTGTTTGTTGAAAGAAGTTTTGTTAGCTTTACATTTTGATAGTTTTGAGTTGTAGATGTTTATTTAATTTTATGGTTTATATTTTCATAATTGTAAATATAGTATAAGTTTACTTTTGTCCGGATTTTTAATTAATTTGCAAATGGATCGGAGAGGGTTGACCACTTCTGAAGCACTGAAAATGCTAAATGAATTGCCCTCAGATGGTGAATCCAATACCGCTCCCAGTACATATGCAAAACGTGCAATGTTGGGTTATGCTTTTTCAAATGTGTTGTCACTTGCTTTGAAATATGAAATGCAAATATCATACAGCCAAATTACCTTTTTTACGTTAATACACATGTAATTATATAATCAAGAACTTTTTTGGTGGGGAAGGGTGTAGAGTAGCAGACCTCCCCGTGGTTCATCCTGGGTAATGCTAAATCTGCTACGGTAATCAGAATGTAATGTTTTTAATCGTAGGCAAAAATCTTTTACTCTATTACAGCTTTGGAACAATGTTCCTTCAGCACTTTTTTTGATGCTCTATTCATTCAGTGATCCCGCTTCGGGCACACCCACAGAATTAAAACGGTAAGTGCTGTCTTTACGAAATTTTACTTGTGTAGTCTTCTAAGCCTTACTAGAGCGTCTACGTTTTTTTTAATTCCAACTTTAAAAGGTAGCATACCGGAAGGGGTTAAGGAGTTCATAAAGAAGGTTTTAGCATCACTTTAATGTAATTGATATGAAACAGTGCCTTCTTGTTAGTGGAATTTTTGATTGAATGTACCTTCTCTATCCCTCTTCTGTAAAGAGTTATTTCTTTTGAGTTCATTTCTGTGTAAAAATAGGGCTTTATTACTGCTTAATGTATAGATACTTGCATATTAGTGTAAGCACCTTTGTTGAAGTTGCCAAATTTTCGTAATGCTGCAAGTTCTGGCTACGATACATTTATGAGTTGTTCACTTTTAACAAGCAATGTCTGCTATTTTCAGGTGCATTTATTTTATCATATTCCAAAGGTTTTTCAGACAAATTGTGATATTTTTATTTCTTAAATTGAAATTTAAAGTAAGAGCTTGTAGTATTTGCCTTTAAAGGGAAGAAACTGCAGTATTAATTTCTGGAAGAGTACCGTATTTTGCCACAAAATTGCTAAAGGTTCGATTCTGTTATTAGTGCAAAATTTCAGTCAGACAAAAAATTAAAATAAACTAAAAATAAATAGATAAAATAAAAAAAGGTTGTAAATTTATTGATTTTTTAAATAAATAGTCAATTAAAATATGTGATATGTATGTAATATTTTTTTTTCAATTATAAATCATCATTCATTTCAATCTATAAAAAATTGTCAAACTGCACTATGATAATTAGACTAATATATAAGTGCCAGTGTTATTTTTTCCCCTAATTATGCACACCCATTTCTGAAAAGTCACCTACTTATTGGTGAATAAATTTGGTGAATAAATTTTTTGTTAAGTTAATATGTGAAAATTGCATTAAAAATTCCATAAAAAATGAATGAATCATTAAAATTTAAAAAATAAACATACATAATAACAACTACCTTTTTCAAGATATAATTTGGGGGGGGGCTGTTATTCTCCTATGTACACAGTGATCTGTTTTTGCTGGGGGGGAGTTTCATAAATTTGGTATTGCGTATATTGTTCTCCCAATGTATACAACAGTCTTTTCAGTAGGAGAAAAACTCAAATTTGGCATTGCACACTAATTCTGATCATTTAAGAATTACAACTTTATATAATGTAGATTTTTCTCATTCTCTACTGTTGGGCAAAATGCCATTAAAGAAAAGCAATACTTTCTTTTTCATCAGCCAGCAAACTTCTCAATCTTCATTAACATACTTAACATAAAAACTTGCGCTCATCGGAAGAAATGACCAGGAGGAATCGTGCTTGCTGCATTGAATGAATAAGACATTTTGGTGGTGTCATGGATTACCTGTTTCGGCACCATTTATCCTTGTGACAGGGAGTTATGGATAATCAAAGAACTGTAAATTTTTGTGGACCTTTGGACATTATTTATATAAGTTATAGCATTTTCACAAAAAGAACTGTTGTTAGATTGAAATGTAAAAAATCATTAAATACGTATTTGAATTAATATAATTATTAAATAAACGTGTAAAAATCTTAAAATTTATTGAATGCAGTATAAGAATTTTTGCACTGAGTTACAGGAATGAAAGATGTTTTATATCAAATATTTTTATTATATACAAAAATGTTAAAAGAATTTTTTTTTTTTTTGTAATTATAGATTGCTGTGATTTATTTTCTGTGACTTTGTACTTAGTGAGCTATACAAAGCTCAGTTTTTGCTGGGAAAGGTGATATTCACGCCATGTTCCGAGGCCTGATTTACTTAAGTGTAAGGCTCTTTCATATTTGTATTTTATTTGTTGTTAATATCTTTTGTTATGACTTACTTTTTATTTTCATGATCAGTTAGACTTTTAAAAGGTAAAGCAAAAGTGTGACTATGTATTGCAAGATCAGATTTTCTTAGCATCTTTGTGTGTGCATTTTATATTGTTTTAAAGTAGTTGCAAGCAATATAAAATTTGAGTTGATTTATTTTGTAATTATTTCTTGAAAAAATGTGTGTATGAATGCATTGGTTATAAATTAAATTGCATATCAGCAGGGGGGAAATTTTTTCCCTCTCAAGTTTAAAATATGACAGTAAATATAGGATCAAAGTTTTATTAAAGCTCATGTATGAGGTATGTTCAGAAAGTAGTGCCCACTTTGTTATAGCAAAAGAACAAAAGATTTTACTTTAACAAAACCTTTTTGTTTATTCCTCGGGTTATTATTCTACATAGGTACAAACGAGTTTGCTGTATGTTATCATTTACATCTGCTGCCAGTTCACTGAGAAATATTGTTACCATTTGGAAGTCCTTGTTGTCAGCAAAGTGCTTTCCACCAGAAAACATCTCAGTATATGGCAGCATATCTTTGCATTCCTATCTCTTTGAAAGTTTTTGGATGGATTTGAAATCTTCTCCAGTAATTGTTATCTTTTCATCAAATTAAAAGAGCTTTATTGGCAGTGAACAATTGCAGTAGCATAACTATATTCTTCAGTGAATTGGTAGCAAAAATATATGTGAGCATATATAAAAAATTGACTTCTAGTGCCTCAGTGCAGTGCATGCTTATGCATAGTAATAGGTGTATGTGGTATGGTGGTTGCTGTACCTATTGGTTCAAACTGCACTAAATGGGTTATGCTGTGCCGAAATCATATTTTTGGGCACAGCACAAACTGTTAGGCATAATTTGGAGTAATTGATACAGAAATCACAACATTGCATACACTGTTATTGATATTATCCAAAAGCCAAATTGGCAAAATTGAGGCTTAGGATCAAACTGTTACAAAAATAAGATTTTAGAAAATTCTATGCCAAATTTCTTCTGTTCATGGTCAAAATTTGTTAGGCAGCCAATACTGGTTCCGACCTTGTGCATTTGTTAAACTGGCATTATCATAACTTGCATGGAAGATATGTCATTCCCTCCTTTTTTCTAATACCTCTATGGCGGGCATTAGCTAATTAAGACTTTCACCATTACGAAGGTTAGAAACAGTGGTCATTTTATTATGGAGGCACCTAATAAGCAGCCACCATTACCTCCTGTGAAGGGACAGACAATTAACATATGTGCCTTCTCCGGGGTTTGAATCTGGGTGCTTCGGGACGGCAGTCAGTCACCAATCTCTTTCCTGTTTGGAAGGGGGCCGATGTGTTAATCCTGCCCATGCAGCTATATGTCCTTTTTCTCTTTCTTGCTGTGTGCAATAATAAGTTGTAATGCATAGCAAAACAGTAAAATGATGAATGAATGAAAACATAATTTTGAGCCTTTACTAATTGCTACCATGTGTTCAAAATCAGTAATTGCAGTTAAGATAAATACTGTTTCAATTATTCATTTGTAGCATTGGGGATGAGGGTCATGAAGAATATGTCGAATTCTTGTTTCTTTTATCTTCGTAATTTTCCATTTTCATGAAAAAACAGATTTTCATAATAATAAATTATTAAATATTAATAAACTAATTTTTACTTCTTTGTAAAAAAGAAATTATTATAATCATAAAAAATTTTAGAGATTTCAATGAAAATATCCATTTTGACCGCTATCGAATGCAATTTAATTATGTTTTTGCGTGACATCCATACATAAAGACGGAATAAAGGACTCTTCCCCTCTCCCCCCAAAAAAGTATAAAAGAGATTTAAAATAGGTTCTGAAGAGAGTTTTTCATGGTGTCTGTGCATACATACGTATGTATGTATGTATATCACATAACTCAAAAAGGGGTAGCCTCAGAAGGATGAGATTGTGTATATAGGCCTGCTATAATATGTAGATGTGCACCTCCTATTTTGGTTGCAATCGCCTGCACCAGAAGTATATAAATATATATATATATATATATATATTCACTCTTACTCGGATCAGTGAGCTCAGTTTCTTTATTCTTATATGTTTGTAAATTGTACATTTTTTGCTGAAAAATGATTGAATTATGTTGTTCTTATCTTCCAGTTAAGGTTTTCATGCCTTTAGTTAACTTGCAAATTATATTTGTAGAATTACCAACAATTTAAAAGTTGTTTAAGTGCAGCTAAGCCTAAATAATTTTTCTTTTGGGAATGTATTTGTTTACATTTGAAACTTAGCAGAATAGTAGATTTGTTGCCAATCTAGAAAAGCTACGCAACAACAAACATAGCGCCTTCCTTTATTATTGCGAATTAAATCATGCTTATTCCATTCAGGAGTTTATTTGAGGAAAGAAGCATTTAAGGTTAACCTTGTCATTTTTAACGTAGATATTTTTAGTTTTTATGTGTTTTTGCCTTGCCGCAAAGTGAGAACTTAGCTAATTGAATGAGAAATACTGAATCTCATTCAAAACTGTTTCTTTTTTGTTTTGTTTAATTTCTTTTACACATCATTCTAGATATATTATAGTATTTGAGTACAACTTGGGGCAACAATTAGGTAATTCTTCAGATGATATACATAATTTTTGTCTGTTCCGAGTTATAAAATGAATGAGAGATGTAACGGTGTTAAGTGAATCTAGCACCTGAGTGTCGCTATGGTAAACAATTATAGTAAATTTTAAAGAGTGCATTTATTCTATTGTGGTTTATGCGCTATTGACGAAGTAGATTTAATTCAATGCAATAAATTTAAATGAAATATAAAATACGTATAATTTAATATTCTGTACAGGAATTTGTAGTCAATATCAAATTCTGCGAGACATATAAAGATTTCAATTAATGTTCATCATTTTCCACCAATGATTTCAGTTCAGTGTAAATAATAAATCAGTAAATATGCATACCTGCCAACTTTTACGAATTTTTCGTAATTTTTACGAAAATGCGTTTGTTTTT
>KK113544.1:696-10900 GCA_000611955.2 Stegodyphus mimosarum | reverse complement strand
CATGAATGTAATTGGTTCGTCCTCTTCATAGCAGGCAACGGTGGCCCACATATTAGTTGCCTCTTTAATCAGGTAACCGGCCTTAGTAGTAATCAATGTCTATAAACGGCTAAAACCTGCCACTGGAAAAAAATATTACCAATTGGTCAATCAATGGGTAATAATTCAACATTATTACTAATTCAACATAACACGCATTTTCCATAAAGATTTCAAATGCATTACAGTGAAAGGACTTGCATGAAATATTTTCCGCCATTGTTTCACGTAAGAACAAATAAAACCATCATTTTCTCATGAACCTGGGATTGTTACATTATTTGGATTACGGTAAAGCCTGCAAAGATGCTCCTGTGGATGACTTTCTAAGGGAAACTGGCTCATGCTCAGATCCCCCGTTAATAAAAGCAGGAAAAGATCTTTATTCAACTGAATGCAACGAGAAGTTTAAGAATGGTGTATTCATAGAGAACTTTCTAAAAGAAAATGATTTGTATTCATGTTACACAGAAGGAAATCCACGGAGATACCTAAACATTTAGATTGTTTGCCAAAATTGGCATCCGATTTGAACTAGTAGTATTCAAAAGCCGGCTTTATTATTCTGCTGAGCCAAAAATCTAATTGAAGTTATATTGTAATTCGAACAATCATTGTATTACAATTATTTTTTAATTTTTTTCCCAATGGCAGATTGTGAACAGTTACAGTGTAACACAGTCCATTAATATATACAAGGCCAGATGGGGCGGTCTCTTTATTATGGAGGCACCTAATAGGCCACCATTGCCTCCTATGAAGGGACAGTTATAACCATGCCTTCTCCGGGATTCAAACCCAGACCCTTCGGTATCAGTCAGGCTTCCCTAACCACTATACCGCCTGGCGACACAATTGTAATTATAACTGCATTAGTTATAGTTTTAACTAGAAAGTAGCTACAATGAATTACCAGATTTTCTCAGTCAATAATAGATAGTTTAAACTTTGAAGATAAATGGAAGGTCTTATAATTTGTCGAATGACAATATTCTAAGGAAGTGTAGTCAGTCTCCAGGGGTGGTCAAAGTTTAATTGCGGTCTTACGTTTCGCACTCTCGCAGCACTTACCCAAAGGCTATTCAAAGATTATTTCTGTTACATTATAATTCTAATTAATGCAGATACAATGTTACTTTAACGGTTAGAATTATATTATAGTTCTAATGGCAAAAGTGTCAAATGAGTACTATAGATTAGTACACTTTTACTTATCTTATCACAATATTAAATTTTTAATACCGTTTTATTTTATTTACCTTATCACAATATTAAGCTTTTTAATACCGTCGGTACTGAAAAAATGTTTTACTGCTGTCATGAAATGCATATTCGATAATATTTTCTCATTGCTCTTTTTCTTATATAATTTTCCTCATAATTCATAAAAGTTTGAAATGGAAATAATTCTGAGGCTTTTTTAATACTTATAAATTTTCATGAAATAAAGTTCCATTAAGGTTTACTTGAAGGAGACTCTCAGTCATGAAATAAAGTTCCATTAAGGTTTACTTGAAGGGGATTCTCAGTGCAAACACTCGAAAAGAAGTTATGCTACATTTACATATTATGAAATGGTTGAATGTAGTACAGTATTTTCTTGTAACAGCGGTGCTCAATATATTGCGTTTTCTGAGAGAATGCATGTGTTGCCTAAAATTGAATTTAAATCACTCTAATCAGAATAATTGCCTAAAATATTAAATTGTAATTTTTACAGCATCAATCGAATTACTGGATTTCATTGAAGATATTGACAAACTATATTATTTTTTGTACTATAATGAATGCTGCGAGACATCAGCAGACCTAAAAGCTAGAGTAAAATTCAGGATATGGTAACTTCAAAAAAAAAATAAAATAAATAAAAATAAACTGAAAAAAGAAAGCGAAAAGGAACTGAATATAGTGGGAAAGAGGAGGCTCACTATGGTGAAGCATTAGAAACGTGTAGACAAAGTGTTAATACTATATGTGAGAAAATACTAAGGACAAATTGAAAACTATCATAGCTACGTTTAGTGTTTTCTATATTATATGTATCAATATTATTATAAATACCGAAAAATACTTAAAAAATAGGTGCTTTTGAAAAGGAAAAAATTGCAGTCTGAAAATTTATAGCATAATATCTCAATGAAAATTTTACTATCAAAGTTTTTAAAATTAGAATATTTAAAACAATTTTTAAATTAGAAATATCATAAAGTTGTTATTATTATTAATATTATTTTTCTCTTAAGTAAAAAGATATCAAGTGTCTACATCCTAAAATTAAATTTGCGTTGCTATTTACTTAACACATAAATCAGCTCGAAACGAATTATAGCATTAAAAGGTCGAGTATCAGTTCTGCACCTATTGTTAGAAACATCCTCAGTAAAGTCTTTCTAAAAATTTTTCACTGTTACGTTCATTTCATCCTACTGGGTTCCGCTAACATTCGTATTTCTTCCTGCCGTCTTGAGAAAAAAAATGCAGCATTCTGCAGAGTCTAAGATCTTTAATTTACCTTTCAATTTATTCAATTTGTAACTGTGTAGTAAACTGAGTTACTTAAAAGCGATAACTATATTTCTAAATTTTTATTTGATTTATGAAAAGATGTAATACACAGGTCTAATTCTTGCCTTCCTCGCATTTTAAGAAGAGGGAAAAACTATATATATCGTTGTTTAACATTACCTATTACGCAGAGTCTAATTTCTAAACTTTCACAGTTCTATGGGAGACCGTTCGGAATAACGAAAAAAAAGTACATGCATAAAATAATAAAACGTCAATGATTAAAATTAAATAAAATGTTAAGAAATAAATAAAAATATTAGCAAATTAAATAAATTACAAAGGATTAAATAATAAAATAAAATATCCAATTTCAGCCCAGCTCCGGCTGGAATTACAATTTCATTGAAACAAAAAGAAACACCGGAGTTAAACTTAGAAACCGTACAAAATGGTTTTATTCATCTCAAATAGAAGAGAGTTTTGAAAAGAGAGCGGAACTTTTGAAGTAATTTGATTCCTTCCGAAGGTTCCCTTGAATATAACAATTTATAACTGTCAGCTTTTACAACTAGGAATCAGATTAACTCTATTGTTTGGTAAACCGAACTGTCTAATAATGTCTTCGGTACTGTCTAGTTTCCGGGAATGGCGATGTATGCAAGCGTTTTCCTCTTTCTGCCGTAAGAATAAACAGCTCATAGGGGAATTCTGAAAAATATATAACCCTTTCATATATGTGCTCATACCCTGATATTGACAATAGCGTTTCTTAATTTAGATAGCTTTGAGCATGCAAATTCAGTAAACATCAGAAAACAAGTACTATACTTATAACAAAGCAGGTTATCTCAGTAAATGAATTAAGTACCGGCGAAGGCAAAATTTTCCCATGGTTTGAAGACTAAGTAATTTATTCCTTTCAGAAAGTTTTCTCGGAAAATAAATCATCACTTACGTATAGAAAAATGTCCTAAGAACTATGGGATAAATTTATAATGGGAATAAAAGAATGAAAGAAATCGGAAAGTCTTTTCTTGTAATTATTTTACTCTTCGAAAGTTGGTTTCAGTATCACCTTTTTAAGAAAATGACAGACGAAATGGATTTCAGAAACAGAATCTCGAAATCATCAGTAGCTATCCAATATTTCTGCATTTGTAAATATTTATTTAATTTGCATTTCAACCAAATAATGAAAACAAAGCGGGAAAAAATCTCCTTACAAAAGGAAAAAAAAAATGATTCTCATTCTTTTACAGTGATATTCCATTTAAATACATCAGATAATCATATCACTGTTGGATGCAATAAATACTTATTTCAGACATGTTGCCTTTTACGGATGCAGCTCTCTTTTGCAACTGAACACTTGTAGTTTCGCCTAGATTTGAATTCCGGCGAATGCGTTCGTTTCTTGGTATTTTGGTGAATTTTAGGTTGAATACACGAAACCAGTTTCCCTGAAAAAGTCATCTACAAAGGCATCCTTTTCCTCAAGAAGGTACCCATCGTATGCTATCTGCCTGACGAATGTGGAAGAATTTTTCTTGTCTTTTACACAGCTTTCGTAATCAGATATTATTTTATTGAACATGTTTAATTTGCGAAACTATAAGTTATGGAAAACTCAATGACATATTTATTTAGATTAATAAAAAGGTAAAAATTATATGCATCATCGGCACCATTTTGTTAGTAATATCATTATACAATCTATTGTATTTTTTTTTAGTATACTGGGGAATTAAAAAAGAAAATTTCTTAAAAGTATCATCATGTTTTCGTAAACTGACATATAGTGTTAAATTATTATATTAAATCTCAGTTCATTACAGCAGAAATCGTAAATAGCTGCATTATGTACAGCTCTTGCTACATTGAGCTTTCTAAAGTTAATCTGCGTCGATCCACATAATCGAGAAGCAAGTCGATGCTAGACATTTTGATCCCAGTGCAATCTCTGTGGAATCTTAATTCTATTGCCAGATGTTCTATAAATCTAAAATATTTTGACATGCCTAAATTCAGTTGCTCTGTGCTTCTCTACATTCTAAAACTTTTACCGTCAAATAAACTTTTGTTGCCAAGTGCCAAATTCTTAGAATTTCGCCATTCCTATATTTTCTTGTTCGATGCCTCTTTAAATTGTAAGAATTTTTCAGCCGTTAAAATCTGCCTCCCGGCCAGACGTGTTTTTCGATGCCACATATGGCACTGAAAAAGGTTGCAGAATCGAAATTTTATAAGCAAACTTCCTACTTTTCATAAAATAAATTTTATTGACTAGAAGTGCTATGGAAGCATTAAAACATTTGTGTAATAAATACACAAATACTTCAGAAACATTTTTTTTTCTCTACTGAAGAAAGGCCTGTCTCTGACTACCTGCGAAATTGATTAAGTTTTATCCAAAATCTGTGTGAAAGAGTTTCTTTTTGGCCTAATATTAAATTTTACATTGGCATGGTCCTATCCCTATTTGATGTTGACGAGATTTATTCAAAAATTACCGTTCTTTTTTTTTATTTTAAAACAAACAATTTAAATGGAAATCCTCAGCTTGCTTTTATTTACTTAAATAATAACATTTGATGATGTGAATTCAGATCTCTGTCTAAAGGGAGGAATGCCTCCGTGGAGGGCGTTCTAAGAGAAACTTGCTCGCATCCACATAATGCACAGGGAAAACCACAAAAATTCCACTTTGAAAGGTAAAAGTAGTGGCCCACCAGCGGCCGAGCGGTTAAAACCGCTAAACAATGGTAGGTTGATCCGGGGTTCAAGTCTCGCCGAACGGGCTGGCTGCAGGGACGTTTTTCGTGGTTTTCCCCATGTGTAACGTGGATACAAGCCAGTTTCCATTAAAAAGTCCTCCACGGGGGTATCCCCCCCTTTCCGCGCAGTACCTAAAGGCGGAGTACGTTATAAGAAAAAAAAAGGTAAAAGTATCTAATATTCTACATTATATTTTTAAGAGATTTTCCTAACAATGAATTTTAGCAATTTAATACAAGTGCTATATTTAATTAAGAATCAAAACAATGTTCTTTTGTGGTTTACATAAGGTAACTCTTTCTGTCAAAAATAATCACATGAAAATGCACCGAATTTCACTACCATGTAATTTAGTTCGGAAACTGAGAGGTATCTGTGACATATTGTCTGTATGTAGACAATTTTTAATAAGGTTATTATGACTGAAATTTATTTCAAAATATTCTGTATCTCATAACTTCTATCAACCATTAAATGAGATAAAGGAAAACTTCCATTTTATAAATATGAAACAAGATAAACGAAATAAATTTGTGGTAAAATGAAATTCAAACAATATGTCGAAATGACTGACATTGAGTATGTGTTTGTTATTTTAATGGTATTTTAATTATCAATTACATGTAACTTTCAATAGGAATTAGGTATTTTAAGCCTCTTATAAATTTTTTCTTAGCGTTAAAGCTCGAGCATGAATCAAAAGCAGAAAATTAGTTCAACTACAGTTTCTCACTAGTTCGTAAGATTATATTACTGAGATATACATATAAAAACAAATAACGTTCTATGAAGTGAATCACTAGGAGGGGCGCCAAATTGGCTATACGAATTCGAAAATTACTTTAATTATGTTTTTAAATTTGTCTGTAATTACTAGGAGAAATAGGCTTCGTCAAACTTAAATTAATAAAACAAAAAAATTGTTAGAAAAACCTGGAAATTAATGCAATGTGCATTTCGATGTTATTTCTTATTTATCAAAAAAGAATTTTTTAACGCTTTCATTTGAAAATTATAAATAATTGGCTACATTAATTTTCTGAATTTATAAAACTATGATTAAAAATACTTTAAGAATTATGATACAATTATGCTATAAGAATTATGATGTTTTGATTTAATACAGTTACTTTTGCTCAATACAAATGTAGCTATTTTTATATATATATTTTCGAGACGCGCATTTACCTTTCTGCCTCAGGTGAAAAACTATCTTGCCACGGCTCTGATAAGCAATTAAAATCAGAAATATGCACAAAATTACTAACAAGGCAATAGAAAACTCCCTCTTCTGTTTTGGATTTCCAGAAAAAAATATCTTTTATCGTCTAACCAAAGGATGAACACAACAAAACGTGTTCCTTACTCCGTAAGGGCAAAACCAGCCCATCTGCTTATTCGCCTCTAGGCAGTAATCAAAGGACAGTAGGAAACCATCACTTAAGTGAAACGACCTGTTGATCGCCTCACAAGGACGGGGGAAGAAAATCTAACAAAGGGCGTTTTCAGGACAATTTTAGCTCACTCTAAATGAAAAAAAAATTTGTAAACATGGTTAATTTTTACTGCAGTTTTCGGAACGTAAATAGAATCGAATGCGAGCCGCCCGGTGGGTTAAGCGAGGACGACCACAGCAGCTTCAATAGACCATTTTCCAGAGCTGAACTTGAGAAAGCCATTAAAAACCTCAAAAATTCAACCCCATGGCAAGACGGACTCACAAGAACTGCCATTACGTCCTTAGATGAAGACAGCAAATGCATTCTACTGGAAGCTTGTAATAACTCATGGTACTCGGGACATATTCCCAAAAAGTGGAAAGAGGCAGTGGTAATCCCTCTTCTTCAACCTGGAAGGGACAACTCTGAGATTTCTGCCTACAGACTAATTTCTCTGACATAAACCTTGGCCAAGGTAAAGGAAAAAAGGGTGCTAAACAGGCTGCTCCCAAGAATTCAGGAGAGCAGTAAACTGTCAAAGCAGCATTATGGTTTTCTTCCCAATAGAAGTTGCATGGTCTTGCTCAACAAAATCTACAGCAGTATCTTGCATCATAGGAAACAACGTAAAGTTATTCAACTAGTTGCGCTTGACCTTAAAGCCGCCTTTGACTCGGTTTGGATCGACGGTCTGCTTTATAAAATTATGCAGTTTGGAGTCAAAGGGAATAGCATACTTTAGATTAAAAATTTTTTAAATCAGAGAAACATAAGAGTTAAGTGGAGAGGAGTCTTATCGGAAAGCCACGAGATGGCGCGCGGGGTCCCGCAGGGATGTATTTTATCGCCAATATTTTTCACCATCTTTATGCATGAATCTACGACCTCATCCCACCTAATGTTGAATGTTTTCTGTATGCAGATGATATATTTCTCTACTGTGCAGACAGCTCTCATCCCAAGGTTCTTAGTAAACTGCAACGGGCCCTAGTTAAGGTGCAATTCTGGGCTAATGAATGGAACTTAAGCATATCGCCAGAGAAAACCAAATCTATCTTCTTTGGAGGAAGGAAGGGAAGAGAACCGGGTTTTTTGAAGCTAAAAGGAATCACTATCCCAATGGAGAATGAGCTCAAAATCTTAGTTCTGTGGTTTGACGATAAGCTAAGCTGGAATACTCATGTAAGAAATACGATCTCCAAACTGGAAAGGATGCTTACTGCATTTAAGTTTGTAGCCAGCCCAAAGTGGAGCGCCAGAAAAACTGAGCTAATCAAAATCGCAAATGGCGACCATAAGAGGGAAGATTGAGTACGGTAGCTGCCTTCTCATGTCCACATCGAATACCAATATAAGAAAACTAAGCACACTCTATAATCATGCCTTAAGACTTGATATGGGGGCGCCGATCAGCACTCATTTACCTCTCCTCTGCGTAGAAACTGGTGAATTCACATTAAAGACTAGGATGCGAATAACTGCTACAAAATTCCTAATAAAAAATATAGCTCTCTCCAAGGCATCTCCGATAATAGCAAATTTGAAAACGTGTTTACAAAATTGCAAATACAAGTGCAGCAGACTGCAAAAGCCCATAAGTCAATTTATCAAAGATCAGCTCACCAAACTTAACCTAGATATTAACAGCATCATCTGTTTCACCAATGAGCAGAACTTCTCAGAAGAAGTTAATTTCAGAATAAAAATAAACCAGTACGAGTTCCAGAGCAAACATATTCCAGAGAGGGAGGTGCAACAGTACTCAAGTCTCGTAATCGATGATTATGTTAAAAGAGGTTACAAGGTATTAGCTACAGATGCTTCCAAATCCAGCACCGGAGTCGGTATCGCAGCAATAGGAGTGGAAGCGGTGATTGTTAACTAGCGTATTGACAGCAGAAACTCTGTCTTCACTGCCGAGGCCTGGGCTCTCTGGAAGCTTTTAGAAAAACTAAATGCAAGCGACAAAATCATTATCCTCACGGATAGCATGTCGGTAGTTAAAGCTATAGACTGTGCTCATGGGAAGTCCGATTCTCGTATGGTGTAATGAAAGCTTTCCACTCACTCGATATTGTCTGGGTTCCGGGCCATAAAGGCGCAGCACTGAACGAATATGCAGACAAGGCTGCAAGAGGAGAAATTGCCCAAAAGGAAAACAATCTTTCAGTAGAAGACGCGTGTAGTTTCCTCGCAAGGGCCATCAAAGATGAACAAGTTAATAGTTTGCTTACCTCTAATATAGGGCGTAGATTTAGTTACTGTGACGTTTTTAAAAGAGTGGAGCAAAGGACTGAATATCAGTAGGGCAATGGAGACTGTGATCAGCAAAGCGAGATTGCAGTTGCTAGACACAAAACTGCTGCGTTACAGATACCCAAGATTAGACTCTCCTTACTGCGACAAATGTTTAGTAATTGACAGTACGGAACATGCTATTATTCGCTGTAAAAAATACCAGGAAGCCAGACGTACAATGTTAAAAAAATGAAACTTGGAGATATAGATCTTTTGGCTGACTTGTTGGCTCACTGCAATAAGAATCCCTGGAGATGCCAAATTTTAGGAAACTTCATCATCAAATGCACACAGAATTCTTGATTACTTATATCGCAAAATATAGACTAGTACAGGACTGACGTTCTCTATGGAGTGGAGAGAATGCGTCCATACCCTCATTTATTTGTTTTTTCTTTGGAAGCAACATAGTAGGAGCACAAGGCGCCGAAGGGAAGCCAAGCTTCACAAAGAGGAAGAAAAAGAAGAATGGATGTAATTTCGATTTAGTGTGTTTCTGTATATCTTAAAGTTGAAGTAGTTGAAATTAAGTTTTTTTTCCTTGAGGTGTAGATTTCATAGATCTCCGAAATTTTCTTTAGGCAAGCTCACCCGGGATCGAATTTTTAGAAGGAAGAAATGTAAGTGAAACCTTTTCCCTTAGTTTTAGAACTTAGAAAATTAAGAAGTTAACTTTTCTAAAGGGCATCGCAATGCCTGGACGTGAGATTGGTTAATTCATCTTGGAATGAATAATTAATATTAATGAATACGAAACTAGAAATAATTTGAAATAACTTGTGTTTATTTTATCATTGGAAACATTGAAGCTTAACATGTAGAATTTTTATTTGAATTAATTGTCATTGATAAAATGAACTGTGTTGTGCATACTTTAAAATATAGACATTTACTGAACCGTTTCATATTCTGAATTAATTTGAATTGATAGCATGCTTAGAAATTGCTACATGTACTTTATAATATGGCCGAAGCACAATCATGTGAGTTATTAGAAAGGAAACGTAAATCGCTGAGAACTGCGGTTACGAAGGCAGATGATTAATGATTTAGAAGCTGAATTATCAAACATAGATTTATATACTGGAAAGATAAATGAACTAATAGAAATTCTTTCCATTAAATTTGAGCCTTTAGCTTTAGTT
>KK113543.1:425851-492196 GCA_000611955.2 Stegodyphus mimosarum | reverse complement strand
ACGACGAAGCCATGCGAAAAAGGTGAGAGAAATACCTTATAGAGCAAAAGAAGCTCGTTGGCCCGTTACTGAAACCCCTCCCCAAAGTGGTGATACTGATGCGCACTTGTGAATTATGCATTCGGAAATCGCTCTTTGCAACTCCTTCGAATAGCTGCTCCTTTTTAACCGCAACCCATAGATAATATGTGTGTCGGCGAGGTTCGCGTTCATGTCTATACCGCTCAAAATTTCGCTCGGGGAATAATGATTTACGCAATAGAACGCTTTTACCTACCTCTCAATAAAGTCCTGCACCAACCAATCGCTCCATTTTCGCACACGCATTCCATTACAGAATCTGCTTTACCTATCATTAGATTTTTGTTAGATATTTTTTAATTGTACTGCATATTTTAATTTTGGTGTTTAATTTCAGTACGTTCATCCACCAGCGGCCGAATATCAAGACCGCAGAATCTAGGAGTTCGATTCGATTTGATCTCATGCAAACGAATTTGCTGTATGGTTGGTTTGCGTAGTTTTCTCATTTGTAACATGTATATAAGCCATTTTCCCTTAAAATGTCCTCCATGAAGGCATCTCTCGATTCAGGTAGATAGCCCTTGTGATCTTTGCCATATTCGAGTAACATAACATTATAAGTAACATAACATTATATTCGAGTAACATAGTTATAGTAGTAGTAACATTATATCATAATAGAATATTGCCAAACTGCATAATGACAGCATTTAAGTTGTTAACGATAGCTACAGTAAGGTTCTCATTTTTTAGTACACACCTATTTTAGACTCAGCCTATGCAGAGGATTTATATTTCTGTTAAAAATGTGTAATATTTAACATTTTCCCCACCCGTTAATAATCCAGCCGTCTGCTATCTCTTAGATTCAGAAAACTAAACTAAGATCTTAACCAAACTCAAATCTATCGAATTCTTTTGTTTTCAACTGGTCAATATGTCATTTTAAAAAACTAAATAAAATAAACTCGTGTGAACTGTAAAACAAATTGTCCACAGACGCAAAACAGACGCAGACAGTTGTTGAAACTCGCATTTTTAGTCAAGATAGTAAGCTTCACATTAATATTTTCAGCGCACAGAACTTTACTAAACCTACAGAGATTAATTTACAACCGAGAATATACAAGTCTAAAGTAATTAATAGCAATCAAGTTAAATAATTAATAAGCACTGCAAATCACATATAGTAAGGAGTTAATAGCCAAAGTTAAGGTCACAGTTAGTCTCATTACAAAACAGGTAATAACCAAGCCTTTTCAAAAGCCTGTCTATGTTTAGTAAGTCATTTACTTTATTCTGGTGCAAATGGAGGAAATAAGTAAGCAGAGAAGAAAAGTAAATTATCATCCCCCTCTCAAAAAATTAATTTATTAACAAAAGTATTAAAATCTCATTAATGGAATTTTATTTTCTAAAATTTAGAGTAAATAAACACATATGCAAAAATAAAATATGCATAACCTTCAAACAATTTATATTATAAATAGGTTTAAAATACGATTTCAAAATCATTGGTTTTCACAACCTCCTCCGAAATCAAAACCTTGAAACTGTCATTATTAAATAAATAAATCTCCATCATAAGAGTAGTGCAATTTTGAAGTCTGTAATTGACAAGCATTAATTTTGATAATTTCCAAATTAAACCTTTGTGATGCTTTCGTTTCAAAAGAAAATATTTGGTTATTCAGGAATAAAAACAACTAAATATATGCAACAGAAAGGGAAGGATTAGAACTTTCTTCTTTTTATCAGTTATAAAATTAGTCGGATGACTAATAAGTTGTTCAACTTTTAAGACATTTTCTCTTCTATTTGAAAAATTCGTAATATACTTCTTAGAGATAGAATTAGAATTTCTAAGATATAGATATAGGGTATTTTCTCCCTCTTTTCTGTATGCCTTCGTGGTGTAACGGTAGCAGACTCGGCGCGTATTCGAGAGGTCCAGGATGGAGTCCCGGGGAGGACATTGCTCATATTTCACGTTTCCTGATAAAAAAAAAATCTAAGTTGCTCTACAATGGCGCCCGAGCTAAAAACAGGTGGTGAATGATGATTCTTCACCACCAGGATTTGGTCACTGGGTCTCCTAATCCCCAATCGCCCTTTAAAAGGGGGAGTGTGTAAGGTATCTTCTTTTTCCCTTTTGTACGCCTTCGTGATGTAACGGTAGCACACTCGACGCGTATTCGAGGGGTTCGAGCCCAGACGACAGCATTAAAAATAATCTAATGTCTCTCTACATTGTTTAGCGTTGTGGTAGGTCAAAGTAACGTAGCATCGAAAAACGCAAATTTTGCGTCAGGAGAGCGAGAAATTGTAATAGGGGTTTATTTGTAATCTTTGTTGGCTAATTCATCTTTTTACTACCTTGTGCGATGTAAAGGAAATATTCTAATCGCAAAAATGTCGAGTATCATATTTAGAAGGAAATATTCATTCTGGCCATTCCCGAATACATTTGGACGATATTTTTGTATGACGACTCTAAGTATGCACAGAATAAAGTCCTCTTTTTTTCCAAAACGGATTTAAAATGGAGTCAAAAAAAAAGGGGGGATATTTTTCGTAACGTTTTTTCGTTCGTACATATGTATGTATGTACCTCGCATAACTCAAAAATGATTAGCCGTAGAATATTGATATTTTAATGAATGTGAGTCTGCTATAACATCTGGTTATACACCTCACTTATTTTAAGCAGTACCAAACATATATGTATACCCGATCCTTTACTCGGCCTTTATTTTTGCAGTCGTTGGTCGTAATCATATATTTCCAGTTACAGAAGTTTTTTAAATATTGAAAATATTCATGTTTTGGCAATGTAAAATTAAAAATAATAATAATAGTAGTTTTCGACAAATAACGAAATCTAACTTTTCAAGCGGTCTCCCGGTTTCTGAAGTTTTACACACGTTTTGATAAAAAAAAAAAATATATATAAGAAATTTCTCTCTCGTATGAAAAAAATTCTCCGGAATGTTTAATTTCTTTAAATTTGCAATTTTTGATGTCGTTTTCAATTTGCCTTGAGGGCTCAATTAAAAGTTAAGAGTACTTCGAGGAAATAAGTTTGCAATAATGAAATGCAGCAGATTTTATTTTATTTATTCTTTTTTTTTCTGCTGCAATTCCCCAGAATGTAAGTAGTTTTTGTAAGTTAGATTCGTCTTTTTTTTTCGGGGGGGGGGGTTGGTTGTGTTGTTTTTTTTTCGGGGGGGGGGGTTGGAGGAAAGACATACTTCTCCAGTTTCAGCAAGTCCGTAATTTTAGTTTTTGATTTTAATCTCAACATTACAGACGTGGAGTATTTACGATGCTTCTTTCATATCTTTTTTATTTTCTCCAATTCGAACCAACAGATGGCGACACAGGTCGATTTATTTTTATCTACAAAATATGAATTTCAAACGACTGTATTTTGGTCATTATTAATAGCTCTCCTTGTTACTTCACTAATATACTATTCGGTAAAAAATCAATATATTCATGAACAGTAATTTACTATTGTATATCTCATTTTGACACTGCAAAAGCTGAGAATGGAATAAATGGGAAATTATTAATCCTAAAAATACAAACTTGCATTTAAAAAATGTGTAGTTCAAAATTTCTAGAAATGATTATTTTTAACAAACCCTGCGGAAGATTAAGATTCATAAATATATTATTCTGTAGCAAAGCTTGCGACACCCTTTAGATCACGAGTCACCTGCAAATTTTTAAATTCCTAGATCTTGTAGTTCTGATATTTTTGTTTTAAAATCTCATTCTTGCATTTACATCGATCATGTGCTTTCCGTGTAAAAAGTTTCAAACTTCCAGAGCTTCAAATCTTCTATATTCATTCTGCAAAAACCCTCGACATCAATTAAAAATGACGTACTATAAATAGAAATTACACTGCTCGATATTGAAAATGCAACACCAAGAAGGAGTGTTCAGAAAGCGATGAAATTTGGAAAAAGACAGAGACAACAAGCAGCAATAAGTGATCTTTATTTCAAAATGATAGTCAGAATACAGAGCGAGAACGGCGTCGGCTCACTAGGATGTAGGACCACCGCGCACAGCGATGCACGAAGAAACACGTCTAGGCATAGAGTCAATAAGAATGCGGATGGTGTACTGAGATATGGCTCTCTATTCCCTTTCAACCATTTGCCACAGTTCGTCTTCTGAACGAGGCAGGGGCAGAGTCTGCAAACGACGTCCAATCACATCCCACACATGTTCGATTGGTGACAGGTCAGGAGAGTGGGGTGGCCAGGGAAGCATCTGTATACCTTTTAGAGCATGTTGGCAGATGCGAGCACTGTGCGGTCGGGCGTTATCCTGCTGCAAAATTGCATTAGGCAGCCCCTGAAGGTAGGGGATTGCCACAGGGCGCAGTACATTATCCATTATCCAAGTATCGTTGGACTGTCATAGTGCCTTGAATACGAACTAGAGGTGACCTGGAATCGTTGGCAATAGCGCCCCAAACCATTATGCCATGTTGTCGCGCGGTGGGGCGTTCCGCAGTTACTGCCGGATTAGATCTGTCTCCACACACGTATGCGGCGACTGTCACTGCATAAACAGAAGCGTGACTCATCTGAGAACACGACGTTTCGCCATTCTGTCATCCACATCGCTCCAGTCCTGCACCATTCTAAACGTTGGCGTCTATGCTGTGGAGTCAATGGCAGTCTTCTTAACGGACGTCGTGAGTGCAGGCCGCGTTCAACCAATCGACGGGAAATGGTTCTCGTCGACACGGGAACATCCAGGGTATCTTGCACATGCTGCAGAATCGTGGTACTAGTGACTTGCGGGACCGCCACAGCTTGCCGGCGGATGCGTCGATCCACGCGTGCTGATGTCAGTCTGGCTGCACCTACACCCCTCCTTCTTCCCACATTTCCTTGTTCCAACCATGCTCACATCAATGTGGGTATCAGCTGCGATTTGACGTAAGGACCAACCCGCCCTTCCCAGTCCGATCACCGTAGCTCTCGTAAAATGGTCTATCTGCTGGAAGTGCCTTCGTTGACGGCGGCCTGGCATTCTCTCCTGTTACATGTATCTTCCGGGACAAAAACCAACCTTCGTCTATAATTCGTCTGGCAGAAATAACGACACGAATATTAGCCATTCTGCACGTTCCTTCCCTTACATCTTACATCACGTGCGTCGGAAAGCTGCGCATTTCACATCATTCGCATAACTCAGTGACGTGCGTCTACTCTAAAATTTGCATAAATTTCTGACCACTCCTTCTTGGTATTGCATTTTCAATGTCGAGCAGTGTATATTATTGTCGTTTGTAAGAGGTTTGTAACCTTCTAAGTGCATCAACAGCAGTGACTGTTGAGTAATATACAATCTATTTTCATGCTCTGAATATTCACCATTCGCATAACCGTCCTAAGATGTTTTTATTTATGACTAATTCAAGCATCCAATTTTATTTGGGTACAAACACGCTGCTGTAAAATAACGTCTGATATGCTCACATTTTACAGCAGAACATTTAATTTCAATATTTCTAAGATGTTCTTAAATTTGGATAGTGTTCAAAAAATGGGGAAAGTGCAGAATCACTCACTGGTTGGCGCGTTTTTAAGATCGGTATCCATGTACACATCGACCTATTTTCACTTAAAAAAAAATCCCAGAATTGCACAAACTTGTCATGCGCACTCCCTTTGTCCATGCACACATCGATCTATTTTCACTTAAAAAGTTAAAAGATGTTGATAAAAATGCAATTGTAAAAAGAGCCAAACAAGTGGGCGATTCTGCACTTCACCCCAAAAAATAATGGTCAGGTAACAAACTGGAAAAGCAAACTGCGGCTTGTGCACAAGACTTCAAAGAACTTCAATTTGCACATTTTCGCAATTTCAACTATACAGCTGCCGGTGATCATTTGAACGAAAATTTAGTCTCATGTCAAAACAGTCAGTTTCTATAAAAAATATCCTTACATGCAAATTGCAATATGATACCCGTTTTTTTTTAAGCATTAAGGGGTGTTAATCCAGAAGGGCTATTAATTTCGTTTTGGCATTTTGCGTTGGTTCACTATAAATGTCGGTTCACTTTTCAAATTGTTGCCACCAAATATTACAGCTCTGTGTTATATTTAAAGAAATTAATAATGAAGAATCTGCATAAATATTTCTTGCATTGTGATAAAACGACGGTACCTAGAGCCATCGAATTTTAAATAATGTAATCATCCCCTGAATATGGGCATCTGGAAGCTCGAATTTGAAATTTGAAATTTGTTTTATTATCGATTTCATATTTTGTGACACTTTAACGAATTTTTGATTGGCAAACTCAACGATTTAACGATTAAATTTATTCAGCTGAAAAAGTACTGAGACCTTAGACATATTATAATTTCAGAAAAACTCAGAAAGTAAGCCGTACAGAATTTAAAAAGCTCATTAAGTTCTAGGGATTGTTAGCATAATTTTCATTTTTTTAACGATAATCCAAGATTAACACTATGTACATATGGAATATTTTTATTATGCTTCCTTTATAAAGTTCTTTATAAAGCTGAGAGAAAAATAACTGCCGTCTTTTGCATTTCGATAATTTTCATTCAATATGTCGTTTGTATATTCATGTAAATAAACGCATTTAGCATAATATTTTATCTCATTTAAGTCGCATTTTTATTTATTCTTCCTTCACTTTTCTGTTTTATTTATTTCAGTGTGGGCTTCTTTATGAAAAAGGTGAATAGCAAGTTTAACTATTTCAACAATTATTTTTGCCTAATTTTTTATGCAAATATATTTTCTCCCTCCTTTCTGCATGCCTTCGTAGTGTAATGGTAGCACACTCGGCACATATTTGAGAGGTCTAGGTTCGAAACCCGGCGAGGGCACTGCACATTTTCTCCATCTTCTGCTTCAAAATAACTTTAGAGTAGACAAAATAACTTTAGAGTGACTTTTAGTCTTTAGAGTGGCGCCCGAACTAAAAGGTGGTATATGATGATTCTTCACCACCAGGATTTGGCGATTGGATCCCCTAATCCTCAGTTGCACTTTAACGCCCTTTAAGTATATAAGGTATTTTCTCCATCCTTCCAGCATGCCTTCGTGGTGTAACGGTTAGCACACTCGGCGCATATTCGAGAAGTCGAGCTTCGAGTCCCGGCGGCATATAAGCATTCTGTACCGCACCACGCACATAGGGAAAAATCCGTCCTCGCGATTGGATATGGCTTCTGATGACATCTTTTCCTCTACGCTTAGGAACGCCTTGACTTTGCTTGGGCTCGAGGGTACATCTCCATACCGTTTGTTTACATTTTGATAGCAGTACCGAAAAGATTATTACGTGCGTTATATTTCTGTTGCTATGAGATTACACGTTTTACAACATTGTAGTGTTGTTAATATAAAAAATGTAGCGATTGCTTTTCCTAGAGAGAAAAAGGTATTATTTCTTCTTGTGCTAACTCCGCAAATGTGTATTAAGTGCAGAGATTTTTAATAAATGTATTTTTAATTTAGAGCTCTTCACATTAATGGTGTTGTGATTATTAATTAATTATTTCGTGTTCATTGTATATCTATTATCTGATGATGCAATCTGCGAAAGCATGAGACAATTTTCGGAAATAGCAAAAAAGACATTGGGAGCTAACATTACACAAGTACACAACAAATATACAATGTCTATAATCAGTCTGAAAAAGCAAAATTTATTATTTTTGAAGTCAGACTAATATAGATTTAGAATAGAGATACGTTATAAATTGAATAATATTAAATAATTAAATAATAATTAAAGCCCATTTTTAATGTGTAACATTTGTTTGTACCTTTGCATAAAAATAGTGTTTGTCAGAGAAGAAAATTTCTTTTCTTATACACGTGTATTAAATTCAGCGACAGTACTGAAGGCACATTTTTCCTTCAGTTAAAGCAACAGATATATTAGAATGACATGGGCATTAACATAAAAATAACATAATAATTGCAAAGGAAATATTTTCTGCAATGTGAAAGAAACAGAATGCAACAAAATTGCAATAGTAATAATATACTTACTATCACACAATGCCTTTACAGTTGGATCGAGATCGTCCTGTTTTGGTTTCGCACTAAATACATTCACCTACTTATATAATCTAAGCACTTAATATAAGATCGCATCTGATATTAACAAAGATTTTATAATTTTATTATTCCATGAAATTTTATTATTCCATGTGCAGTGCAGCTATTTTTTTTGTTTCATTAAAAAAAAAAAAAAGAGAAAGCGATAATTTTCACTCTTCTGTGTCACTTACGTACGTTATTCAGCGAAAACAAACCCCGCCTAAACGTCATTACGCCAACAGAAAATGATGTCATCTGAAAGTATGTCCAATCGGAAGTACGGATTTTTCCCTATGCGCGTGGCGCAGTACAGAATGCTTATATGCGTCCCGGCGAGGGCATTGTTCACTTTACTCGTCTTCAGCTTCAGCAAGAACCTAATGACTCTACAACTTCATGACAAACTCACTCGTGAAACGGAATTTTATTTCTTATTTAAATCATTCAAAGATGCAATATTGGAATTTTTTTATTTCAATTCTTACATAACTAGTAAGCACAACAATATACATGGAAGAGATTCAGGCTAATGTAGCATACAAAACTTCGGAAAACACCCTTTAGACCATTAGAACCCTTAAATAAATGTATTTACCTAATGACATAAAATTTGCAGTTTCGACGACAATTGAAATTCCTTATTTAAAAAAAATTTCCCTTGAAGCAAAATAGTTTAAGCTTTTAAAGATAAGGGCCTTATGGCAGCTTCCTCTGGGCTACTATTAAAAAAAAAAGACAGTGTCAATTCCAAGCAAAAAAACAATGCCAATACCAAGCTTGTTACTCTCTTGTACGAAGCAAATGAAGTACTGCAATCAAGAAATTCTCCGAGTATCATATTTCAAAGAAAATATCCATTTTGACCTCTATAGAATGCAATTTAACGATGTCTTTGCATGACATCTGATAAAACTTACATCTAAAAATCGCTTTCGCTTTAGAATTCTAATTCAACATTCGAGCAAATAAAATAATCAAAGCTTCTTACCTGTCAGACGAGATCAATTCAATACAATATTCTATCCAATTTTATTGACGACACAAACAATACACGACGAAAAGAAAACTCTTATAATTAGAGTTACATATAGAGTTCGCACTTAACATCTTAGGGTTCAGCATTCTTCGCAGTCTCAATCGCGATTAATTTTTACTCAAAAAGAAGTCAGACGCACAGCGCCATCTGGCTCCTGTAATTATAGTTTCTACACACTGCCCCCCGAATGACCAGGGGTTCATTCAAAATTCACACTAATACAATTTTAAACAATGGAACTTCTTACAATGTTCAATTCAAACTATTAAAACATATAAAAGAAACTACACGTATTAACTAAATAAACAAAATCATTCACATTTAAACAATTTACAGAGTTACCTGTAACGAGGAATAACATGAATAGTAAATTGACAAATTTTAACATGTTAGCACTTTCATCAAAGAGCTGGAATAATCCTGTAAATATAGTACAAATTAATAAACATAAAAAACAAACTTATTCATTGATTTCGAGATTATATAAAAGTTGCACAGGTCGTTTAATGATTGATGTACCTGTTTTAATTTCACAAGACCTTACTTTTCCATCTCTGCCAGGAAATACTGCTACCACTCTTCCTAATTTCCAAAAATGTCTAGGTAACTTATCATCATTAATTAATACAATATCATTAACTTTAAATTCAATAATTTTACCTGTCGGCTCGACACAATGAAGAGATCTTAACATCAAAAGATATTCTTTTTTCCATTTATTCCAAAACATACTTACCAATCTTTCTCGATAATTAAATCTTTTAATTAACATTTTCCTATTGACTAAATTAGAATCAAAATTAAGCCTGGCAGGAGGTAAACTATTCACTCTGCGCCCTAAGATCATATGAGCTGGAGTTAGAGGCACAGGTTCCTGGAATTCAGAATAAACATAAGTTAAAGGACGAGAATTAAGCACACCTTCAATTTCAATAATTAGAGTCTCTAACTCGTCTCGATATAAAGTAGTTTTTCCTAAAGTTTTTCGTAAAGCTAGTTTCACAGATCGGATCAGTCTTTCATAGAAGCCACCCCACCACGCAGCTTTCTCAGCTATGTAGCACCATTGGATTTTGTGGGAGGCGTAAAAGTTTTTTACTGTTGGATGACTAATGACAGTCCACAAGTTTTTGAGTTCAAGTTCCGATCGTTTAAAAGTTTTTGCGTTATCAGTCAAAATTTGAGAACACAGACCTCGACGAGCAATAAATCGTCTAAACGCAAGAAGAAATGTTTCTGTGGTCATATTGCTAACAATCTCTAAATGAAGAGCTCGCGTTACTCCACAAGTAAATAAGACGATATAGTTTTTCACATCACTGTCTTTTGTATAAAGTGGTCCACCAAAGTCGATACCTACTACAGTAAAAGGAGGTAACTCTTCTGTTCGATTTACTGGTAAAGGAGCAGTAACTTGCACTCAAGGAAAGAAATGAATCGTTTGGACAAAATACATTTCCTTAGTATATTTTTAACAGTTTGTCTTCCTTTAATTATCCAGTATTTTTCGCGTATTTCTATCAAAGTTTCAGAAATTCCACCATGAAATACTTTGCTGTGTGCATCCCACACAATCAAATTTACGAAGGGATGTTTTGCAGGCATAATAATTGGATGTTTCAGAAGGAAGGTAAGTTTTGACTTCTGGAGTCTTCCATCAACATGCATTATCCCATCCTCATTAACAAAAGGATTTAGTTTCAAAATAGACGAAGTCTTTAAAATTGTTTTGCCCTGTGTTAAACAGGAAAGCTCTTCAGAAAAAACTTCTCTTTGAACTGTTTTTATCCAAATACTTTCTGAATCATTAAGTTCTTCAGCGCTTAGCTCTTTGCATCGCTTGGTTTTATTTCTTATGTTGTATATGAATCGGAGTACCCAACTGGTAACCCGGTATAATTTCTTCAAACTACTGTATTTATTCAATTCTAGTAAAGATGTCGCATTCGACTGAACTTCGCATACAAACGATGATGTTTCATCCAATTTAGTTCTTTTTTCGCAATTTACCTCAGGAGATATCTCTGGACACCTTTCATAATTAAAGCTCTTTGGCCACTCCTTTTTCTTCCATCGAAGCCATTCCGGACCTTACAGCCAAATAGGATTGGACATAAACTTTTCTACAGTCGCTCCTCGAGATACGTAATCTGCAGGATTATTTTTCCCTTTACAGTGATGCCAATCAGCAGGATCAGTTCTAGACTGGATTTCGGTTACTCGATTCGATACAAAAGGTTTCCATTTTGAAGCTTTCCCATTAACCCAGTGAAGAGCGATTAAGGAATCACTCCACAAATATACGTTAGAAACAGGAAATTTAAAATTTGTTTTCGAATATTGGAAAAGTCTAGAAGCAATAACAGCTCCCATTAGTTCAAGCCTCGGTAGTGTTAACCGTTTCAGTGGCGCAATTCTAGATTTCGCAGTGATGAAACTTGTATAAATATAATCGTTACTTAACACATAACGAAAGTAAGCAACTGCTCCGAAAGCTGTAGGACTAGCGTCTGAAATTATATGCAGTTCTAATTCTTTCACTGAATTCAATGGACAGGAAAAATACTTTCTTTCGATTGTCAAATCTTTCAAGAGATGAATCTGAGAGCACCAGTTTTCCCATTTTTCCTTCAGTGCAGTCGTTAATTCATCGTCCCATCCTAATCCAAGTTCCCATATTTCTTGCATTAATAATTTTATGAGAACAATAAATGGTGAAGCAATCCCCACAGGATCAAATAACTTCGACGCCGATTGAAGCACACTACGTTTTGAACTCTTCAAATCATCAATCATGTCAAGAAGGGGTTTCACATCTAATTTAAACGTATCTTCTTCCGTGTTCCATATTATGCCTAAAACCTTCAAAGGACGCTCATTAGCTTCCCTTACATCAGACATACCTCTTTCGTGCCATAATTTTCTCAACTAATCCGAGTTAGTATTAAACTTTCTTAAATTCATATTCGCATCTTTCAAAATTTTTACAGCACTCTGCGAAAGTTCTAAAGCTTTCTCTACGGTATTTGCTCCGTAAAAAAGATCATCCACATAAAGTGCCGAGTTAAGCATTTGAAAAGTTTCGCTTTGGTCATGTTTATATTTTCGTATGTGGTATTTAACAGTGGCAGCGAGGATAAACGGGCTTGATGTCACTCCAAAGGGCACGCGAGTCATTCGTAAAATTTTGTAAGTTTTCGAATCATTTTCATCTGGAAACCAAAAAAATCGTAAGTAATCTCTATCCTCTTCCGCTATTCCTATGGTCAAAAATGCTCCCTGAATATCACTGCTAAATGCGTATTCATATTCGCGAAATTGTAAGATGACATCTAAAATTTTGGGATTCAACGGTGGCCCAGGATTCAGACATTCATTAAGAGACTTGCACCCATTACTCTTTGACGATGCATCAAAAACCAGTCTAACTTTTGTAGTGTCCCTATCGGATCTTACAACAGCTGAATGAGGCATATAATAATTCCCTTCTAAGTCGGAAGGACATTCCTCGACGATATTCAGCTTTAATTGCTCCTTAACTATGTTCTTATATTCACTATAAACCCAATTATTTTTTTTCATTTTTACCCTCAAGTTGTTAAATCTTCGATTTGCTACCGCGAAGTTGTTGGGCAAGTTTTCTGGTTTTTCTTCCCAGAATAATTTAGTTGTATACATTCCATTTTCATACTTCAAATTATTTTCGAACTGAGAAATAACTTCCTCATTAAATTTGAAATTACAACTGTCTATATCATCTATCCCCATTGAGTCTAACTTCCAAAATTTTGTTAGGTTTTCATTCAATGTGGCGCAGCATTCAATTTTCATAATAGAAATGTTCTGATTCGAATTTAAATCTGATGGAGAGATTCGACCCTGAACAACCCTTCCGAACAGAGTGTCAATCAAATACAAAGATTTGTTTAATCGTTCCTTTTCTCCTGAATGTATATCCCAAAAGTATTGTGCTCCAATAAGCAGAGACAATTCATTGCCTAACGACTTACTTATGTTTGACAACGAAATGTTCTTTTTCATAAGTAACTGCTTTAGTTTATTGTGTGATACTTTAAACTGCGACCCAGAAATACAGTCAGTCAAAAGCGCTTCAATGGTTATTTTCTTTTCCGGATCATTTGAATTACAAAGAGTAAACTGTACTACATCATATGTTTTCTGTATTGGCACTCTAGAACCGAAAGTATAAACCGCTAGACTTTCTTGCCTAATAATCGGTAATTTCATTTCTACCGCTAATTCTTTTTTCAAAAAACATCTCTGTGACGCATTATCCAATAAAATATTTATCTCTTTATTTTTAGAACTACCCATTAATACTGCTGAGCAAGTTTCAAGTAGTATTTCGCAATCGCATTCATTTATACATGCAACCGATGAGAGAACCTTTTCCACGTCGCCGCTGTGACCAGACTCCAGTGGGGGGGAGGAAGCGATGACGGGTTCATCGCAGATCAGTTCGTTATGCATCCTGTGTTTACAAATTCCACAAACATTTTTTAATTTGCATTGCTTATATACATGTCCTTTAGAAAGACAGGAATAACACATACCATTTTTTCTGAGAGATAATTTTCGCTGTTCGATTGATAAGGGACAAGAAACAGAATCATGATCAATTTTAGGTTTTGTACAAAATATACATTTTTTCACATCAACAACAAATGCAGACGATGTAGGAAAGTTCGAATTTAATTTATTTTTCCCGCTGTAATCAACTTTGTTTTTATTAAACCTTCCATATTTTTGATTAGGTTTTTGCATAGAATTAAATTTAGTTTCCAATCGCGCATCTGAAGTGCTTAAATTAAAATCTCTACTTAATTGCTCGTTACGTTCGCGACACTGAATTTCTATCTTTAAAAATTCCAATAAATCAGATATTTCGTTTTCATTTTTTGAATGTGTTCTGCGAGAAAATTCTAACGATAAATCTTTGGGTATCGATTTTAACAACACTGGATACAATAGACAACTATAACTGTTAGGATTTATTCCGTTATTTTCTAATCCTCGAATATGTGTTTCGCATTCTGAATAAAGTCTACGCATCGATACAATATCGTATGATTTTTGTACTGGTCTTATGTTTAAAAGTCTTGACATATGTGCATCTATAATAATATCTTTTCGGCCAAATCGTTCTTTTAGTATGTTCAAGGCAATTTCATAGTTTTCAGAGCTCAAGGCTAAACCGCGTATAGCCACCTCAGCTTCGTCTGTTAAGTACGATTTTAAATAACTAAACTTCTCTACATTACTAAGACTCGTGTTTTTGTGGATAGCTACTTCAAATTGAGAATAAAATTCATTAAACCTTAATATATTGCCTTCGTATTTAGGTATTTGCAAGCGTGGAAGTTTTACTGTATTTTGTTGCTCACTTTTGGTTTCTGCAACATTCGTTCTTTCAATTTTTTGAATTTCGCTTTCTCTCGTTTTCAGGATTCTATTCGCACGAATTTTCCACGTAATAATATTATCTTTGTATTCTTGTTGTTTTTCAATTTCTTTTTCTATTTCGTCCGTTTCGCACAGTTTTAGAATTTCATCATCAAGATGTATCAAATTTGTTTCCTTATCTAAAAGTTTCGCTAAAAGTTCGTCAATTAAATCTACTGACCTTTCATCTTTCTTTATTTCGCATTCTAATAATTTCATAGTCTCAGTTGCCGCTCGTCTGACAGGGCCTCTAATCTTTTTCAAAGTTTCAATATTCCTTTTAACAATTTAAATTATTAAATTCGCTAAATATATTTATTCACTTCGCATAGTTCGCTTATCTAAAGACCCAGTCCCGGGTTTCGGCACCAAAAAAGATGATAAAACTTACATCTAAAAATCGCTTTCGCTTTAGAATTCTAATTCAACATTCGAGCAAATAAAATAATCAAAGCTTCTTACCTGTCAGACGAGATCAATTCAATACAATATTCTATCCAATTTTATTGACTACACAAACAATACACGACGAAAAGAAAACACTTATAATTAGAGTTACATATAGAGTTCGCACTTAAGATTTCATAGTTCATCATTCTTCGCAATCTCAATCGCAATTAAATTTAACTCAAAAGGAAGTCAGACGCACAGCGCCATCTGGCTCCTGTAATTATAGTTTCTACAACATCTGTACGTAAGGACAGAATAAACGACCCTTTTTCCCAAACGGATTATAAAATTGATTAAAAATGGATTCAGAAGAGATTTTTTGTGACATCTGTACATGCGTCCGTATCTATGTATGTATCTCGCATAACTAAAAACCGAGTAGCCTCAGATCGTTGATATTTTGTGCATAGGTCTTCTGTAACATGTAGTTGAGCACCTCCGTTTCTGGTTGCAATCGGCAGCACCAAAAGTATATAAATATGTACATATAGCCACTGTGTTTCTCTGCTCGGAGAGGTCATTTTTTTTATTCTTATAAGTTGGTAAATTGTGCATTTTTACTATAAAAAATGATTGAATTGCGTTGTTCTTATCTTCCGGTTAAGGTTTTTATGCCTTTAGTTAATATGCATGCAATGGTTGTAGAATTATCAACAATTTAAAAGTTGTTTAAGTGCGGCTAAGCTTATTTTTTTACCATAGCATCCGTATTTGTTTACATTTGAAACTTAACAGAATATTGAATTAAGGCAATTTCTGCACCTTCAGGATCTTTTCGCCGGGTGAGATCAAAAGTAAACTTTCAGTTTTGTACACCGAAAAATCTGCCTTCTTGCCCGTTGGCCGAATCGCTTGTTTTTGCGTAGAAACTCTAATTTTAATTGTGAAAATAGTTTTTCTTTTAAAAATTATTTTAACTGCGTTTGATGTGTTATGTCAATTTTTAGTGAAGATATTTTGAGGTGTTATGTATATTTGCCTTTCCGCGATGTGAGAAAGAATTGCTTGAATGAGAAATATATCTCTAATGAAATAAGTTCAAATGAAATGAAGCAAAAAAGCGTATAATTTAATATTCCGTACAAGGAAGTCATGTGGTGTACACATCAGATTTTTTTTTTTTACTTAATGTTGCAACTGCAATAATGCCCATTACATATATGGTCCTGAAGTACCAAAAAATTAGTACACAGCCTAATACTTGACATGTTTCCCATGGGAGTATAGAACTGCGAAACAAATTGAACTCCAAGAAGATGTGGATGTATTCTGTAAACAATAAACAGCATCCTGCCAGCAAAGCATCCGGAAATTTGCTGTTGTCTTAGTGGAAGATTTCTATGTCCTCCGTAGTGTTGTATGGCACCCACTTCATGGGACCCCATTTCGTTTCTTGCGCGTTCAAAGTTATTCATACCATCTTAGTTCTCTGTTCCCCGTAGTATTGTACTTCACCTTTCCTCAGGATAATGCATGTGGTTATGGGAAGACTCCAAAACTCTGTCTCCAATTGTAATATGATTTCTCTACAGTTGCGTAGCTGTGTATTTTCTTAATCGAAGAGAGCATGGAAGAGGGCAAAATTTCCTTTCTAAAGTGCACAGATCAAAATGAACGAGTGTAACACAGAATAGATGCGCGCATAACATTCAGCTTTTGTAGACTTTCAATAAGTTTTATGAATGCCGTCTAAACAAACGCATACGATTACGGAGCAATCACAGTTACACAGTCTTTTTTTGCTACAGGATCCATTACTTCATGAGATCTTCATACCTAGATCTTTCAAACTGCTTAAAACAAATGCGAGGGACCACAGAAGGCCATTCATAGTCATGTCCGAACTGCCGAGCAATGAATCTCTATCGAGCGTTCATCAGGAATACTGGGGTTGGAGAATACTCCGGTCCCTTCACATTATGTTCAGAATGTAAAGGGACGTTCCTTAGTCATAATGCCGATATGTGCTATCGTTTTCATATAAAATCTTTTTACGGCACCACTGCTGACATAAGATCAAAATTTTACCAAAACTGAAGTCTCAGGCGGCAGCATTCTATACGATGGAAGGAACAAGCTCGCATACCATTATGCTAAGTTGTAGATACATTAGGTACTTTATGAAAGCAGGAGTGATGAAAGCTAAGCAACCCTTTCGCCGGGAATCGAACCACGGACCTCTCGGTTACGCGTCGAGCATGCAGACCACTACACCACAAAGGCATTCGAAGATGGCGGGAGAAATACCCTTATACCGTGTCTTAATTATACAGAGAGCGAGTAGAAGAATGATGAGTTTTTCAAATGTAACTAATAAAATATTTTTACTTTTTTTAAAAAAATTCCAAAACGTGAGTTACTTTCTGAATAGCCCTCGCAATAATTCTAGTAAAACGTTCAGAACATGCTCCTTTGCTTACAAATACGCCTCTAAACAGCTTCTCCAAACAGGTTACAATGTTTTCTCTTAGACAGGTTATATTATTACAATGTTTGCTCTTGTGCGCCGTCACTGATTTCTAGTCTGCTCAAACGCAACAACGCCCTTTGTGACTTCTTCTCTCACTTATATATATGTAACGTCAGCGTTGGGGAAGTCTAACCTTGTTTCTCTACTGACCTTGAGCTTCTGCTACGTATCTCATCAGTTCCAATCAAACAATCAGAATTTAAATATAACCGACACCCGGCAGTTTAAAATCTCTCTCTTTTTTTTCCGTTGGTGTGCTAGAAAGAATTATTATTACTATTATAGATAAGTGAAAGCAGTTGGCTGAGTATGTTAAACCAGGAAGTGAAAACGCGGTGACGTTTTCCTTTCAAAAAAGGAAGAAAGATTTTTCCGCTAAAATTAACTGCAGAAGCATGAATATAACATTACCTTTTATGTTACTGGCGTAAGGCCAAAAAGCGGTGTTTGCTGCTCTTATCTGCGTTTGAAATCCAAATAGTTCATTAAGGGTTGTTTTTCTTAAACTATTTTGTTCTTTCCTGTTTAACGTAGCTATTCTGTGATACGGTTTTTAGGTTTGTCCGACCTGAGAAGTTAAGTCGGTATTTATTTATGATCCTTTTCGACTCTTACTAGCAACTCTGATGACATTGCCGAACTGGTTGACTAATTTAATCAGTGTTTGACTAATTTGAGTCAGTAAGTATCAAGAAGAAAATCGTTATTATCAATCCCAACCCAATCAGTCGCTTCAAGCCAAAACGTTTTCCGAACGTTATTTTTAACCAGATTTTTATTTCTACGAGACCTCATGCATATTATAATACTTAGAACCAGTGATTCTCTCTCTCTCTCTTTTTTTTTTTTTTTTATCGCGGCGCATTTTTAGAGATTTCAAAATTTGGCGGCACACAAAGAAAAAGACAAGTTAACAAGTTGTTTACTAACCTATTGTGTAAAACAATTTATGATAATAATTTTGAATTTAAAATAAAATAATATGTACTACAAAAACAGCAGTACGTTTTTTGAGGGATTCATTACAAGTTAAAAATACTTTTAATGAGAAATTCGAGCTTGATGTTTTTTTTGATAATTTCATTTATATTGGGTCTTAAAAATGACAATGCTACTCTCGTATCGTTTTCTACATTTAAACAGTCTCGATCTTTTAATCGCTTTTATGTTGGTTAATACTGAAAATCCGAATTCACGCAAATAAGACGTAGAAAATTGTAATAATATTTTTAAAGCTTTTTTGGCCATCGTGGGGTAATCGCATCTAATGTTAATCCAAAATTAATTAATTGATCCTTCCGAATATTATAAAATTAAATTTCGATTATTAGAAAGCGAAATTAGTTCTTCCTCTTCATTCAAAGTTAATTCAAATACAGAAGTATCCGTTATTACAGATGGATTACGAACCCCAACAATTTTTTTATATCTATATTTGGGAAGTAATAAATAATTCTCTTGACTAATTTTGTCAAATGGTTAATAACAATTTCACAGAATTAAATTCTTTTGGAACTGACTCAAATTATTCCGAATTGCCTTCCTGAGCTTTATTCTCCCATAAAGTTATTTGTTTTTGGAATCCCACCAGTTTACCTGTTGAGTTTAATACATTTTATTTCGGACCTTGCATACTTGAATTTATGTTATTAAAAGTAAAAAAAAATGTCTGATAAGTAAGCTAGTCTCCCATCTGCACCCATCAGAACTTCTCACTTTAAATTGTGTACTGAACGTGCGCGAAAATGCTTCGAAATGCGCTCTCCTCCACAGCACCCAAATCGGCTTGGATAAAACAACTGGCGCGCTTATTAAAGTCTTAAAAACCGAATTTGCCCAATTCTTATGTGTACCGTATACTTGGATTAAACCTATTTTGATTTTTACTACATACATTTCTAAAATTTGGCGGCATACAAAAGTGCCGCGGCACAGTGGTTGAGAATCACTGAGTTAGACAATGCAATCCTCGCCATATATACCAAATTACCTTCTTAAGTAAAATAAAAGCATATTTTACATGACAGTAATTAATTATCAATTACTTATATTTCTTTATAATATTTTCTTATACCTTGTAACATACTTGCCAATATATTTTTTAAATTTCTAGTGGCACAATGACATGATAACATAACAAAATACATAAATAAGATACATAAACAAAAAAAAAATACAGATGTAAAAGTCATTGACCCATATGCAATCTCGCAAATCAGTATCACTCAGTCTTAGATTTTTCACGAATTGGAATGCACCGCATAAGATTGTCTCTATCCACAATACCATTGCTGCATAGTGGGCAAGTTGGGTTTGGCAGGATACCAGTGCGAAACAGGTGTGCCGCCAAGCAGTCGTGTCAAGTGTTTAGTCCCAATGCCATTACAGTACGACGAAGCCAGTCAGCGATATTACCCTGAATAATCTTTAACAAACTTTTGGTAGAATTTCTACAATAAGTCTTGATGGCAGTTTAATACATTTGGCAGATGAAAGAAAAATCTCATTTTTAATCATCTGTGGAACCACTGGTCCCCTTTTAGCTAAAACAGCTAACCATTATTACCATCCACACCACAGTTAGCCGAGATCCAGTGGTGGGTAACGTAGATTTCTTGTCTCTTGAGCTGTTGCAAATAAATTCTACATTGTAATATATCTAAAGATGAAACTGCGGCATCAGAAGCAATAGCCTGAATAGCTGTCGAGTCCAGTATCAGAATCTCAATAGAAGTCAAATTTTTAATCAGAGGTTGTCGTAGCTATCTCGCCAAAAACAATTTCCAAAAATATGAGACGTAATAATATGAAAAGTATTAAGTTTTAAAATAAAATATAAATTTCATTTCTTAAAAGGTACATTCGTGAAATTAAATATGGTAAAAATTTTAGATTACCAATAATAGATTTTAAACAATGCCAAACACGTTGGAATTGGATTTTCAGGCCCTTCCTCATGCGCAGGATTAGTATAATCGGGTTTTCCAGATGAGCGAGTCACCCTTTATAAAAGAATCCATCCTCCTAGATAAACTATTCACCAAACATCAATGTTTCATCCCAACATCACAGGACATGAAGGTGTGTGCAATAACAGCAGAAAAAGTTGTCTGTCCGCCGGTCAAATCCGTGGCTTTCACCAGCAAAAAATCAGCTATCCACAAGGTATCGGCGTCAGAGTTTCATCTTAGTATCATAGGATATGAAAAGATGCGCAACAACGGTAGATATTTTTTCCGCTTACTTTATTTCAGAGATAAGAGGCTTCCATCTCAAAAATGCATCGATTTGATGTCAATATAGCAAACGTTTTGCTGCATTGCTGCAATATGTTCCAAGAGTCATATGCCAATAGCACTCGTATTTAGCATATCTGTCTCCAGACCTTCGAATCTTGAACATTTACCAGTTCTTTCAGACAAAAGTGTTACTGAGATATCTCTAGTTGTTCAGCTCATAACATCTAGTGATTTGTCAGCCATAATGTGAGAAGCAAGACATAGCGTTCTTGGAGAAGCTGCTTTTATTACCTCGTGATTAGTCACAGGAATTATGGAAAATGGGGATTGGGATATGTAGGTATAAGCTGGTTAGTTCAGTTGTTACTCTCCGTTACCAGTATACCTTTGTTCATCTGTCAGTCAATTATTTATTTTTTGATAGCGTCATTCACCAAAGGTTGCAATTTCATTACGAAAGAAATTACCTGTAGCTTTCGTGTTTGGTAATTGAATTGGTTACTTATTAAAAACGGCAGATGTAATTATGTCTGCATACGTAAACTAAAAAACAGGATTCACGGTTATGGAAAATATCTGTGATTTTTCTAGACCAGTTTTCTCTAAAAAAATTTCCACAGATGGCATAATTTAGCATAATAACTTGCTCATACTAATTTAAATTGCTGACATTATTCATAATATAAATCATAACAGTTTTTAGATTGTATACTGTTAAAAAAAAGTGGGGGGGACAGTTATATATCTCCCGTTCTACTGGGCCGATTGATGAAATTCAAACTACGTTTTTTATGTCTCGAAAGCCGACTAGATTTATGTATTCAAATATAAGTATTTTGACACAAAATGGGACTTTATGACATGCCAATTGTTTTCCATATTTTGATTCTATGACTCAAATTATGCCAAACTGCCAAGTTTTGTAAAAATCGCAAGAGTAGTTTTTCAATTTAGGATGTATTTATTAATATCTCTTTTTTTTATTACACTTACTTGATTACTTCTTTCACAGTGCGAAATTTAAGTTCATTCCAAATAAAATTCGCCTATTTTTTATGATTTATTTTTTAAATTTGTATTTTTAAATAATTTTTATAAATTTTTCGAAACCAAAATTTGAATTATAACCTATAAAACTTTTATCATCATCTTAAAGTAGATGTGTTTCTAAGCATACCTGCAAAGAATTAGATTTTTTTATTCAAAGTTTCCTAAGATATATGTGAATTTAAAATTTGGTATATTTGTTATAAGCGATAATAACGCCAAATGTGGTTTACGCACTTTGTTAAAATTATTTGAAAGTGTGAACGATGATCTTTTTTCCGCTCGTGTACAATAAAAAAAAAAGAAATGGAAAGGAAAATAGTTCGCTAAAAATTAAGAAGTTCGGCAGGTGAATTATTCCTGACGCAAACTGAAAAATATGCGTCAAGTTAAGTTTTTAAATTTCTCACCAAAAATAACAAAATTTAATATCTAGGCATAATTTGAGTCGTAGAATCGAAATATGGAAAAAGATTGGCATGCCATTTCAGAAAAAGTCCGATTTCGTGTCAAAATAGCCACATTAGAACAATGCTATATATAAATCTAATATAAGTCGCGCTTTCGAGACATGAGAAACGCAATTAGTATTTCATCAATCAGTAGAACGAATCAATCATCAAAATATGGAAACACCAAAATAAAAACTTATTGCTGTGATTAATATGGTGTAAGAAAGCCACTGACATCCAAAACAGCTTACATTCTTCTCAGAACGGATAAATAAAGGTCGTGTATTCCTTTGCCAAGGGAATCTTCCTGTAAAACGTTGGCAAGTTAAGTGAATGATGATAGCATTCACGCCGATTTCTGTCCAAAGTAACACATAAAGGCTCGATAATATTGATATCTGGTGTCTGTAGTAGCCATGGTAGATGTGAAAGTTCATGCTCATGCTCACAAAACCAGTCCTGGATGATGTGAGCTGAATGAACAGGAGCTCTGTAGTCTTGGAATACGGCATCACCAAATAGGAACAAAATTTGTATCATGGGATGAATGTGATCACCAAAATAGTAACATAATCCTCGGCAGAAATGTGACCTTGTACAATAATAATGCGTCCCATGAAATACCACAATATGGGTGTCCAAACCATGACCAAAACCCCGCCATATTTCACTCTCGGCAGTCCCTATAATACGCTTGGGACGGTGTTGTTAGCCAGATGTAAACATGCTCAAAAGTTTGAAACAGAGTGAAGCAAGACCCATTTGAACAAACAGCAGTCTTCCCTTGCTTTTATAGTCTAGGTCTTACGACGTTGGCGCTCCTTTTGCAAGCATTTTGATCACTGACGAGTGGCTTCTGAATTGCTGTTTGAAACATACCCTGCTTGTGGAGATATAAAACTGTCCCCTCTTTTTTGCGCTGTGTACATTAATTTAATTTTTATAATATTACTATGTTTATGTCGTAACAAAAAAAAACTGACTTTCAGTCCACAGCAACAGATTACTTTAAAACTCGATTCGCTTTAAGAAAAATGCACGTCGAGATGTTATCTGAGGTCTCATACATAATTGTCCTAAATGCATCCGTACTCGGAACCAGTGGAGCGTCTACCAGTTTCTAGGCGCCACGTGTCTGCATATATATGACTATATATATAGTCAGATTAATGCTTTTAAAGCTCAGACGTCAAAACGACAGAGGCCAGAAATTTAACACAGGAGTTATCTAAAATCACCTAATAAAATATCTGTTTCTGTTAGGATGTGATCCTGCATCAAATGATTTACCAGCTCAACTTAAGTCCTATTTTTTCTTACATGTGTCAGGCTTGAAACCTTTTAAGGCCTTACATTAAAAGGCTGAAAATAAGAACAGCAGATAAAAAAATGCTGAAATCTTCATTCTAATAATTATTAAAAGTGTCTGAAACGAATTTCAGTCACGTCTTGTTTCTTCTTATCTCTGACAGGTTCCTTCAACGGGGAATTCTTAGAATAATTTTAGTTTCCGAAGAAGGAAAACTAGTTGAAACATTTCTTTCGAATTAATGTCGAAGATCGGATTTTACCAATGAGGAATGTTCTTTAAGCTCTTTATTTTTAAATATGAAGAATAAGCATAAGCATTCAGGATTAAAACAGCTAAGTGTTGTATCATGTCATGCTTTCTAATGCCCACTCTTTTAAGCAATTTAAATAAAACCTCATCGAGCAGTTTATATTTTCCGTTTATGAATTATGCAGCTTGGCGAAACATAAAAGTTACATAACACTCGAGGAAATTCATATGTCACTCGAGTCGAATTGTCACTCACTCGAATTGTCATTAAAACATGACACTCGAGGAAATTCATATGTCCCCCTTCTCTCATATATAAGCCATTTAAGACACACGGTCGTCTTGAATAATTAAGTTTTTCCTTTATTAAATAATTTCACAATGCTGCACTTAATAACAATTTACGATGAAGTAATATCACAGCAATTTTTTCCCCTACAAATCTATTTAGATTAGATCAGATTGCAGCTTTTTATTGACTTTTTATTTTATTTTTAGTCCAAAAGGGCAATTTTTCCAAAAACACTATTAATTTCGTTTTGGCGTTTTACGTTGATTCACCAAAAGCGTTGTTTCACTTTTCAATTGTTACCAAATATTATCGCCCTGTATTATATTAAAAAAAAATTAAATAATGAAGAATCTGCGTAAATGTATGTACGCTTCTCGCACGGTGATAAAATAACGGTACCTAGAGCCATCCAATTTTGAACATTGAACTTTTCCATCCGAATATGGGCATCTGGAAGCCCAAATTTGAAATTTGGAATTTGTTTTATTATCAATTTCATATTTTGTAAAACTTTAACGAATTTTTGATCAACAAAGTCAAGTATTTCAAAGCGAGCCATGGCAACGTTGTACAGAAAAAAACATTTTTATCTCCAGCGCGCGACACTGTGTATCGGAAATTCTAAAGGTATGCTCATCCTGAAATTATTTTGCGATATTGTTCTTGAACTGAATTTTATGGTTTAAGTGCGAAGAACATGATATTTAATAAATAAAGGTAACACACAAAATGTTAAAAAAACAACCCTTTGGACGTAATTTAAAATATGAATGCCTACAGTTTTTTTTTTTTTCAATTCTTTGTTATTTTTTAAAATTGTTATTTTATTTCGATGATAAATTTTTCGAGGCAGATGACAAAAACAGCAATCTGAAGTATTATATTTATATATTACTTCAGATATAATATGATATATTTTTCTTTTTCTTGAAATTTTTATATTATCTAGCATTAGCTGCGTCAGCAGATAAAAAACGTTTTAATGTATTTATATTATATTATTGTGTCCGCGTATTTACCTCAAATTATGCCTTTGCTCATTTGTCCTTTGTGAATGCGTTTGTTGCATTTCGTTTACATCAATATTATTAATGCCACTGACACCTATATAGTGTAATACTATACCGTAACATTTAATTTTTAGTTACTTTATCAGGACTGAGTGTTCTGTGAAACATGGTAAAGGTTCTTCAACTAAGGTTCTTCTTCTCAGGTCCTGATCTGGAACAGGGAGCTGAATACAGCTATGTTCTGGTTGTAGATACTGTGCTTAAGAATAACTGCACTTGGAAGGGATTTAAAATCCTCATTTATTAAATCAATATTATTTACAAATCATTTCCCAACTCGGGAGGGATACAGAAAATAAAATGGATACAGAAAGTAAAAGACCGCACTTGGGTCGAACTTAAAAATCAAATAAATTTAAAACTAAACCTAAAATAGAACTTAAATCGAACTTTGCTTCGCAGAGCAATTCGCTGAAGTTGGCCTCTACCTGAAACGCACTTCGATTTGTTTTACAATGCAATCACGTAGCAAGCACTATGGCTTATAAATTTTAACTGCTAGCTGGTCAGGCGAACGTCGAGCAGAGTGACCGTCGTCTGAGACTGAAGCTCTCTCACGCGGAGAGGTTTCTACCTCCGGCTTAAATAGTACTTGGCTGTACTTCAAAATTAGCATAAGCTGAAACCGCGCGCTTCTTCTGACGGGAAGTTGAAACAGAGAGGAGATAGACAGATTTAAATTAAAATAAAACTTGGTTGGTTTAACTAAAACCTTACAACTTGTACGATGTAAAGGAAGTATCGCAATAGCAAAAAATTTCGAGTATCCTATTTCAACCGAAATATCCATTTTGGCCGTTCCCGAATCCATTTGGAAGTTATTTTGCGTGACGTCCGTATACACAGACTGAAAAAAGGAGTCTTTTTTTCCAAATGGATTTAAAATGAATTCAAAAGGAAATTTTTCGTAACGTCTGTACGTACGTATGTATATATACCACATAGTTGAAAAACCATTGCCCGTAGAACGCTGCAATTTTGTATTTGGGACTGCTTTAACATCTAGTTTGCACTTCCCTTTTTTATTGCGATCAGCAGTACTAAATGTACAACAGTAATGCAATGCCACATGCAGAAGAGGTACGTATGTATATAATATACGTACAATATATAGAGAGAGAGCGAGAAAGATGTAAAATATAAAATATCTAATCTATCTTTCAAAAAATAAATTAATAATAACCCTTTAACTTCCATTTTCATTCTAAAAATAACAGAGCAGTCATTTTTCTAACTAAACTCCTGCAGTTTTATCGATAAAACCTGAACCCAACATCTGGATAGGATGTCTATTAGAAATACATCTGTAATGAAATTCGAGGGAAAAGATTTAAATGAAGTTCAGCAAAAAATGTGTATAATTTAACAGACAGTACAAGGAAGTCACATCAGATATTTATTATTACAGAATTTCAGTACAGCAGTACACTCAAATACTTGTTCAAATAATTTATTCAAGTAGAGCATAAGTATTGAAAAGACAAAAGAAAAGAAATTCCAATTATCTTTTTCTTTATGCTCGCAAATTTTTTTAACGTATTCCAATTAAATTTAACTTCTTGAACTTCTTAATGCTTTCATCCTAGAGCTTAAAATGGAACTAAAAAGCTTTTTCCATTAAAAGGAAAAATCGATAACGACTGTCCCATTTCTTTTCCGCAAATTGATATCGTCTAGGAATGAAGTTCTCGGGCATTTCCGCTTTTATACTACTTAATGAAAGTTTTAAATCCTTTCGTCCATGAAAACGATGCTCGGTCAATAAGAAGGCGGTGATATCTTTTTATTTCTGAGCTAAAAACTTCCTATTTTCACAGATCAAGTCTATGGAGATATTGGTATAGATAAAGACATAAGATACGCTTGTTAATGTCTAGATGGAAGTATACATCACATACGCAATTATGAAATTAAAATACAATAGTTACATATTTTCACAAAGATGTAGTTCTAAGCGGCTATAAAACAGAACGATTTGCTGCCAAGTTTATATAACGTTTGAAACATATTTTTATTAATCATAATAATGCTACCAATGTCTGTAAAAGTTATCAGTTGAATACATTATTATTTTAAATCATATCAGTTAGAGATATATTATTAAAAGAGGACTAAACCAATAGACTTCAGAGTGACGGTAATTGGTATGATGTTGATAAAGCAAATTATTAAGAGTACGTTTACTTATTGTAAATCGCCAGTTTGTTAAATAACTGCGGTCACAGTTTGAAAGATAAATTAAAGATCTTATGCTATATTGAGCAGCAAGATTGGAATTGCCTCGTTGTTAAGCCGGGTGGAAATGACGGTGAAAATTTTATGTCTCGTACAGTCAGAAAATTTTTTAAGTTACGCGGACCGTAAATAGCCTAATAGTGTAATGTTATGTAATGTAATGTGCCATGATGTGATGTGATGTTATATGGTATTTTTCTCGCCTTCTTCGCATGCCTTCGTGGTGTAGTGGTACTTTTTCTGAAACGGCATGCCAATGTTTTTCCATATCTCGACTCAAATTACGTCAAAGTGCCAAGTTTTATAAAAATAGCACGAGAAGTTTTTAAAAAATTAGCTCTCAAAATTTTAATTCCTCCATGTTAATTGAATTTGGTTTTATATTTTTTTATATGTCTTTTTTTTATTAAACTTATATGATTCTTCCTTTCATATTTCGAAATTTAGGTCCATCTCAAATAAAACACGCCCGTTTTTTACGATTTATTTTTAAAATTTGTATTTTAAAATCATTGTTATATATTTATCGAAAAAAATTTGAACCATAAACCTGTAAAAGTTTTACCATTATCTTAAAGTAGATGTATTTCTAAGCACACCTGCAAAAAATTGGAGTTTTTATTATTCAAAATATCCTAAGATATACGTGAATTTACATATTGGCGGTTTCGAAATTTTGCATATTTGTTATAAGCTGTAATAACGCCAAATATGGTTTACTCACTGAGTTAAAATTATTTGAAAGTATGAACGATGACTTTTTTCAGCTCGTGTACAATGGAAAAAAGGAAAGGAAAATGCGGTGCTATAAATTAAGAGGTTCACCAAGTCAATTATTCTTGGCACAAACTGAAAAAAAATGCGCCAAGATAAATTTTTAAATTTCTCACCAAAAATTACAAAATCTAATATCTGGCCATAATTTGAGTCGTAGAATCGAAGTATAGAAAAAAAACGGTATGTGGTTGGAGAAAAAGTCCGATTTTGTGTCAAAATACCTATATTAGAAGAATCGCTATGTATAAATCTAATATATATTCGTTTCCAGACGTAGAATGGGAGATATAGAACTGGCCCCCTTTTTTTTTCTTTTTTTTTTGCGCAATGTACATTATATGCTTTGGTACGAAAAACATGCTTGCGTTTGGGTTAACAGAGAATTTTTTTTCAGGGAAATGTTACATTTCCATAAATATCTGCATGCATCATTGCTCATCAGCTTCTTCCCTCTTGTCGTCCCGTTACTAGGATTTTTTATCTCAGGTTAATAGTATGTGCCCATTAATGTATTGGAGCCTTTAATGGCTTAAGCTACAGCCACTTAAAGTTATACTAATAAAAAATACGCCAATGTTCTATTATTACGTAAAAGAAGGGTTTTTCTAACGCCATATGAACGTACCCAGACAACGATTAGTTATTTGCGAGGCATTTAACTAGGAATTTTGAATCCTCTTTTGACAGATAGTTTGCGTAAAAAGCATTTTAAGAATATTTGTAGTATTTTGTATTATTTTGTGCTACTGTTCATGGATTTCTATATTAACACTGGAAAAACATACGTATCACTTGATGATCTATTTTTAGATTTTCTTCTTCAGCAGCTTTTATGAATAGCTGTTCTATGAAAACAACAACTGTCTTTCTTCAGAACTGCAAAATTAAGATAAATAAATATAAATAAAAAATAAAATTCGCAACCAGCTTATACAGGGGGATTATAATTAACGTTCCACTTTCAAAAGGCTGAAAAAAAAGATCCACTAATCAGAATGACCTGAAATTTAACCTGAATATGCCTGAAGCAACGAGAATTTGTCTGGAGAAAGAAATAAAATAGTTCAAAATTTTATCAATAGATAGCGCTGCGCATCTCATAATATGCTAATTAAAAGACGTGACTCCAGTTTGATCACCAATTAATCATATTTAATATTTTCAATTTTATTTTAGGGAACACATTTATAAAATAGAAGGGGAATCGAAGCGAAAGTGATACAAGGAGTAATAAAGAGAAAAATAAAGCAAAACCTATCCAGTAAGATTAATATATTACAACGACATGTAGAAAACTTTTATTGTCAACCATGAACACTTCTAAAATAAATTGAATCACAAAAATTGAAGGAATTTGTTTCATTATTGTCGGATGAAAGAGGAGTGCGAGCGATCGCTTACTTATTCTCGATTACATAAAGTGACCGGATCTATCTCAGAAAATGTCTAATAGTCCCAAATTTTGAAAACACAAATTTCATATGATCATGGAATCAGAAGTATATGCTCAACAATCGCTAGGTTTCAGATATTCATTTTATCGAATATATACAAAGAGTTTTCGAAAGAATTTCATATGTTTATTACTTAATTAAATTATTTGCAGAATTTTTAATAGAGCACATTTAGAAAATATGGTGAGTGAAGAAAATAAAGGAAAATACGTGAAAGAAAGTTTAACATTTAGAAAAAATATCATGACGAAAAAGAGGCATCCCACAGCAAATAGTTCAGTGAAATCATGATGTATAACATTTACAAAGACTGACACAGTTGTAAAATTAAATCACTCTTTGAATGTAATACTAAACTGTGCAGTGAAATTTATTCCATTCTCAAAACAAACATGTTTATTTTAAACTTCTAAAAGCAATAATTCAGATTTGTTAAATGATAATAAGCATCATTTTAATAATAAAAGTATAAGTTGTTTTCTCTTTCCTTTCGTCACCCCTTCGTGGTGTAATTGGTAGTATACTCACTGCGTATTCGGGCGGTCTGAAGTTCGAATTCCGAGGCGAGGGCACTGCATCATATTTTTCACGTCTCCTGCCTCAAAAAAATCTAATGACTCTACAAGTGGTGTCCGAACTAAAATATGGTGGACGATAATTCGTAATTACCAGAATTTGGCGATTGGATCCCCTCACCCCCAGTAGCCCTTTAAAAGGGGAAGTATACAAGGTATCTTCTCCCTCCTTTCCGCATGACTTCCTGATATAATTGGAAGCATACTCGATGCGAAATCGGAAGGTCTGGAGCTCGAATCCCGGCGAGGGCTTTGCACATTTTTCAAGTCTCCTGCTTAAAGTGAAATTTTAAAGACAACTGCCTCTAAAAGTAATTATAATTTTTGAGAACATAAACATTATACGTTGAATGTCATCAATGATCACACTCTCCAAGCCGACTATTCACTGAAAATCCATTGAATTTGGAGCCATGGATAACCTGTTTGGGAAGTTCAGTTGGAATATGTGGAGAATGAAAATACATCCAGCTAAATGTAATGGAAAACAAGTGAAGTTGAGAAAGTCCGAATGGAGGACTTAATCTAAATAGTTTCCTCTTTATACGTTAGTTGAGTTATTCGTCGCTGTGCTCTTTGATTTATCAAATTATTTATAATAGTCTGATGCATTCAGTTATTTCTTACCAGTTAATTTGTCTGGCCTTTCATTGTTACAGGAAATAAAAGAAATAAATGACGACGAAATTTTCCTCTTGCGACTGAATTAATTCCAACTCGAGGAAAGGTTGTTGTTAGCATATAAGTACATATACGTTTTTTTCACAGAGTTAATCTACACATAGCTACGCAATTCCTGACTAAAAAAAACCTTGCAAAATATTTATCGGATCGATTTTAATTATTTTATTGTAATAATTTTTGCTACAAATTGCTTTTTGCCCTCTGCTACAAATCATTTCAAACACCTCTGCTGTGTAGAATCTAAACCGGCAAATGCAGAAGAGATTTCAGGATAACATTAAGAAGGATAGCAAATTTCCATTTTGCGAGTTTTTATAATAAGTTATTCTATTTTTATATTTTACTAGCTTTTACCCGCGGCTTCGCTCGCGTTGATGTTCTTAAATAAGTTTCAACTTGGCGTGAATTTTAAAAATACACTCCGTGTAAAATTTCAGTAAATATTGCCCAAAACCGGAAATTCTGAAGGATTTTAAATAATAAATAAAATTAAACAAATAAAAATTCATAAACGCTTACTTAATAAATGTTACGCTTTAACGCCTTCATTATTTGACCGATCATCTTCAAATTTTCAAGAAATATGTTTGATATATTAGAAAAGGTATGGCTATGAAATGTTTGCGTGGTTTAAGCCACGCACCTGCGGGCTCAGACAAACTTTTACATCGTTTAACTTATCGTTATGAAACTTTCAACATTCAATGTTTATGCAACGACAATCATTTTAAGCTATAAAACCTATTATATAGTTTAAGTTTCAACAGGTAAGTTACATTTTATAGCCTAAAACCTTTTCTAATATCAAAAATATTTCTTGAAAATTTCATGATGATCGGGTAAGTAATTAAGGCGTGAAAGCGTAACAAACAAACAAACTCACATTAGGATTTGTAATATTAGTCAGGATTAATTTAATTACGTTACTCGTGCCACGGCAATTTGAAGCAAACTAGAGAAATATAAAAGAAATCGATGCAGTGGAATTTAGAAGTTTATCAGATAACAGCTGGCTTGTTGAGTCTACCACACTGCTTATGTGTAACCTTAGTGTATGAAAGAGAAACGCTGCAGTTTGAAATATAAAATTCTACAAATTTTTATCTTAGATTAATGCTGCTTTTTCAGATAAATTCTTTGAACTTTAAAAAAAAAATCTGATGTGTGTACCACATACATGATTTCCTTGTACTTCATATTAAATTATACGCATTTTGCATTTCAACTTATTGGATTGAATTAAATCTACTTCGTCGATAGCGCATAAATCACAAAAAAATAAATGCACTCTTTAAAACTCACTATATTTGTTTACCATAGCGACATTCTGGCGCTAGGTTCACTTAACATCTCATTCATTTTGTAAGTCAGAATGCACAAAAATTATGTATATCATCTCAAGAACTATCTACTCGTTGCCACATGTTCTATTCAAATACTATAATAAATCTAAAACGAATCTAAAACTCAAAATATCTATATTAAAAATTACAAAGTAAATCTTAAACACTTATTTCTTCGAATAAATTCCAGAATGGATTAAGCATAATTTAATTCGCAATAATAAAAGAAGGCGTTATTATTCGTTGTCGCGAGGCTTAGTTTCTCTGGATGGGCAACAAATCCACTTTTCTGCTAAGTTTCAAATGTAAACAAATATGGCTGCTATGGTAAAAATAATTAGCCTTAGCCGCACTTAAACAACGTTTAAATTGTTGATAATTCTACAAATATTGCATGCAGATTTACCAAAGGCTTAAACACCTTAACCGGAAGATAAGAACAACATAATTCAATAATTTTTAAAGCAAAAAATGCACAATTTACCGACATGTAAGAATAAAAAAACTGAGCTCACTGAGCCGAGTAACAGAGTGGATAACTAATATACAAATATTTATATTCTTTTGGTGCGTCCGATTGCAACCAAAATAGGAGGTGCACATCTACATGTTATAGCAGTCCTATATACAAAATTTCAACCTTTTGAGGCTAGTCCTTTTTTTGAGCTGTAAGAGATACATGCATACATACGGACGTACGTACGTACGCACAGACGCCACGAAAAAATCTCTTCAGAATCCATTTTAAATGAATTTTATAAATTTTTTTGTGGAAAAAAAGTCGTTTATTCTGTCCTTACGTTTAGATCTGACGCAAAAGCATCGTTAACTTGCATTCGATAGCGGTCAAAATGGATATTTTCGTTGAAATACGATACCCGAAATTTTTCGCGATTAAAATACTTCCTTTTTACTTCGTACAAGGAACTAAAAAGGACCTTATTCGAATGTAGCAAAAATCTTTTGCTTTATATATATATATATATATATATATCCTCTATATAGACTAAATCAAATAAATTCATTTTAATACAGAAAGGAATAGTCCTTATGTCTTTTCTCGAACAAAAGAAATCAGAGAAGTAAGAAATTAGTAAGACAAGCCTTTTAAACACTTGAGAAAATCTTTGTTAGAATAAAACTGATAACTAAATCAGGAAGTTGAGAAATTTCAATGAATGTAGTTTAATTTGAGGAGACCTGATTCCCCGAGAATTTTTCTGCATAACTTTATGAAATTTCGTAGAGTCATTAGGTTTTTTTTAACGCGGGAGATGTGAAAAATGAGCAATGCCCTCGCCGGAATTCGAACCTGGACCTCTCGAATAGCGTCGAGTGTGTTACCTTTACACCACGAAAGCATGCTGGAAGGAGGGAGAAAATACCTTATAACTTAATTAATATAATAGCTGAGAGACCAACAATCATGACTGGTTCGGAACTTTACAGGTCTGCGCAAAAGAAATTTTGTAAATAAAATTTTGCACAACTGAAGCAATTTTACAGCATTCGTAAAAATGTAAATTTTGCAAGCAAATTTAAACAATAACAGCATGAAACAGACTAATCAAGTCTTTTCTTTTAAATTCCCGTAAAAGTATGAAATGCATCCTATAAGAAATAAGGACTAAAGTTAATTTAACGACAATCTAAAACGTACTTTATGAACTATTTAATCATATAAAAATGGAAATAATACATCTGAATATAGAGCTAAAATTTTTAAGGACAGCTTTAATTTAAATTTCGATTTATTTCTTTGAATTCATATGGAAGCCTAACTTTGTATTACGTAGCTATTATCCTGATTTAGGCGTATTCATATAACTTAATTTCGCCTTAAACCCTGAATAAATTGAGCATTAGAGAGTGATTTACTGAGCTGGGCAAATATAAGTCAACAGGTAACAGATGAGAACAAGTCCGACACCCGGACGGTTTGCATATTAGTAGTATATTTTGTTAAAATTTCCCATTTCTTTCAAGTAACAAAATTTCAGGGACAACAGATTGTTCAAACTACAAGTGCGATAATTTAATTCCTTAAAAATAACTTAAATACATATGAAATTATGCATTAGTGAGCGTTTGTCCCTAATAAGTGCTCCTCTTATTTGTCTGTGCTTAAATTAATTGGCATTTCAGTTTCTTGAAATAGGCAAGAAACTGGAGGCTGATTTATAAAAACGGAAACCCATTTCAGTTAAACTTTTGATGGATGTATTTTACAAACTCAACTTTAACATCTACGAAAATCCTGACGTATCCTCAGGTCGACGAATGTTTATCTTTGACTCGGATGCACGTAATGAAAGCGTCTGTGCTCCTTTGTCTCAAGAAATAAATGGTCATCTTTTTCTGGAGCATCTTTCTATTAAAGCCGGAGATAAATTACTGAGGCTAAAGAGTTTGTAGGGATTAATATTTATTTTAAATAACCAGTTAATTTTAATTTTAAGTTACTTTCCTATAAGCCTTCATTCCCCTAATTGCCAGTGTCAGAATATTTAAATTTAGTAGCGCGCGCAAGAAATACAAATTCAACTAGTGGAAGAATAAGTTAAATATCGACGTTCCAATAGAGAAAGAGAGAGTGCGGGAAATTGCCGTGTGTGCAAACTTCTGTTTAGCAGTTATTGCTGGTGGACGAGGCTTAAAAGTCTTGCTGCCACTAGACTCATTTGCGCGTTGTAAGCTGCAGGATTATATGAGCCCTATAGGGAAATTCTACTATTTGTGAATATCTCTTATTTTAAGTTTGATTCTACTGTTTCAGTTACCGCCCAAGTTGAGGAGTAGTATGTTAGCGTCAAGTTGACGTATTGTAAATAAGTTAAAGAGTTTAATAAAGGGCAGTTTTAACCCTTCCTCTGTGCAATCACTATTTCTCAAGATTCTACGCAACAGAAGGAGAGTAGAACGTTACAAGTTAAAACCGTAGAACGTTTTCACTATTATTTCTAGGAGAAAATTCCCACTCCGCATAGATCATGTATCGTTGATCTAGTTCTTATATTTGAAGAATCCCAGGGGCCAAATTGCCAGATGGATACAGAGACTGCAGGAATATGACATCAATATCCGTCATCGGAAAGAATCGTGAAACGGAAACGCCTATGCCCCTGTCTAGAAAACCCTGACCAGAAAGCTGCCGATACTGTTTCAGGATCCAGGAGAAGAGCGAGGTGTTTAATCCGGTCGTATGTTAAGTTACAACTTCAACATCATCATACCTAGACTCGTGGAGTGAAGAAGAAGTCAGGAAAGACCAGTAAGAAGACTATGACATTAAAGCCATAACTGACCTAATGGAGTCTTCAAATAAGAAACCTACCTGGAAGGACATTTTGATCTATAATCCTACGACAAAACAATCTTAGGCTCTCTGGGATACACTCCATACTCGAAAATACCTCTTGTACCGGAAATTCGAATCGGTTGATGGAAAGACATTCTGATGGGAGCTGATACTTCCAAGATCCCGGATCTTAAAGTATAGCAGTCTTAAGAGGACTACCTAGCAGTCAAACAGAAGGCCACTTCGGACTAATGATGACTTTGCTTAGAGTTCCAAAGCGCTTTTACTGGAGTAAAGCTAGGGCTGACATTCAAAAGTAGTGCCAATCTTGCGATACCTGTACGGCCGAAAAGGACCAAAGAAACGCAGCCAAGGAAAGCTACAGCGTTTCAATGTAGTAGCGTCTTTTGAACGCATCGCCTTCGATATCCTAGGATCTCTGCCACGATCTGCTGATATCGGCAAATGCATCCTCGTTGTCTCCTGATTACTTTACAAAATGGCCTGAAGCGTAGCCTGTCTCTGACCAGGAGGCTGTTATTGTAACAGAGCTAATGATACAGCACTAAATTTCCAGGTTTAGAATGTCTCTTCAATTACATTCTGATCAAGGAAGGAATTTTATTTTGGCAGCCATTAAAGATATGTAAACTAATCGGCACAGAAAAACTCCAAATGATACCTTTACATCCACAGTCAAATGGCATGGTAAAGAAATTTAATTGAACCATCCTTAATAACCTCTCGCTGTTGGTTTCCAGAAACCAACAGGACTGGGATCAGAAGTTATCTCTGTTTTTATCGGCCTACCGCAGTGCTCTCCAGGAGACTATAGGCCAGTGGCTCTTCGGTTGCGACCTTCGTTTGACTTTTCATCTCTTACTCGGTCGCTCTCCGGATGCGCATTCATCGCCTCAGGAGTACATTCAACATCTCCAGTTTGAAGTGATACACAGTTTTGCACGAGAGCGAGTCGTCTAGGCGATGATGAAGATGAAAGCCCACTATGACACAGGAGCTACAGGGCATCGATTCAACGAAGGCGACAATGGGTGGCTATGAAATCCAGTTCGACAGAAAGGATTTCTCCTGAACTACAGTCACCCTGGGATGATCTGTACATATTCCTAAACATACTGAACGACATCAGTCATCAAATTCTAAGCTTAAAGTCGTTCATTAAGCCTATAGTATGTAGTTCTCACAATGTGTATAATGTAAACAGTGTACAAAGACCATTGCCCCATGTGTATATAAATCTGTAAATGCATGCATTTATTTATTTATTGATTTAGTATTTTATTATCAATATGTTATTTATGGAAATCATTATTTTAATACTACATTTAGTATTCAGTTATTTATTTTTCTAAGTATAATTTCCTGTCCAGGAATTGTAATGCATGGGACATGCAGTCCTTGGGAAGAGGAGTATGCTACGTATTTTGTGTACATGTAAATAATTGTAGTGCAAGTATATGTAAATTTTAGTATCGCTCGTATAATGTAACATTAAAAGCATCAGAATGCAAAACATCGCTGGAAAAATAAGGTTACAGGAGTAAGTCCATTTAACATTGAGATGCCAAGCTGGCAATAATTAGTGTCTAATATTTGTCGCCAAATTTGGCAAGAAATTGCCAAAATTCGCGAAGCTTGGAAACCATTTGGCAACATTTTGTCCATCCCTGTGTAACTGTAGTTGATCCAGTCCCTATTTAACTGTAACTGCTCATGCTTCGCAGCAATTTAATGAAACTGTTTAGTAAAAATCAAATTCAAATTAAAACTTAGACTAGCTGCCTAAAACTACACAACTGAATTTTAATCTAAGCTGGCTCAATAACTCTACCGGCATAACAAATTCAAACGTCGGCAGCGATAACGCAAAGTCGAATAATTACAAATCATCAGAGCTTTCAGAAACTAACATCGCGTGCACGCGCAGACCAGAAAGTCTCTCTGTCTTAAATTCTAAAAACCTTAGTTTAAACGCTAGCTAACTGATTTGTATTCTGGTGAAGGAACGGAAAGGAGAAGTTATAGTAAAGGCTGAAATTATAAATAACTGGTCAATTTAAAGAATAACCTTGAAACTAACTTTATTATGTACCAATGTATACTTTTTTTTGAGCAGACGTTCTAGGGAACTTTAGTTAAGCCTACTGCAGGTCAGTATCCTCACGGGAAAGAACCTTGTTGAACGCAGACATCAATCTGACCGAACTTGACCCACATGAGGAACTACCACCGATGCTGACCAGCGCCCTGCGTGTCCGTCGATGAACGGTCTGCCGATCAATTACAAACGAAGGAAAAAGTTTTACACGCAGGCAAAAGGCTTTCTACGAAGGGAAAATTTCATTAAATATATGGATAAAGGAAGATATGCGAGTAAATAGCATTCCGAAGTTATCAACAGTGAAGTATTGTCATTGAAACGTTTTTCTGCGCTTTTCTGCCATTGAAAAGAACAATGAAATAATGGACCTTGGAAGCTTCAAGGCGAGTATTAAGGTAAGACCAAGGTAAAACGAGAGTGGCGTTTTGTACAATAAAAGAAAAATATGGACAGATGTAATAACTCTGATTGCATTCACAATGCAGATGGCGTTAGAGTCGTGATTCTGACAATTACAAAGACTACCGAATGTGTGCTCGAAAACATTTCATTTGGATGGCAGCATGTCCCTCGAATGATCACTCGTTGAAGGACGTAATAAAGTTGAATCTCCAACGCACTTGTGGAGCAGATTTGCCATTTTATTTGCGTAGAGTATTTTTAACTCATTGTAAGTTATGTACATTGATTTATATTTGAAAAGCAAAAGGTTATTTCATTAAAAAACATTATTATTTTTTTTACTTCTTGCCACTAGCGAATTACGATTGCCATTGTGTTAGGAGCTTAACATGTAAGACTAAAACAAACTAGTTTAAATACCCATAGGGATAGAATATCTGAAAGTAGACCTGATTCGATACCAATTCTCTGCTGCTATAGAGGAATTGAATATAAATTTAGTCATATATTATTGAATATAAATTTAATCATTTAGGCTTTCATTCCTCTATTATTATGGGTATTAGTCAGCTTATTTTATTGTGGTAAAGCAGGCGAAGATTGCCTAAGGAAAGGATGCCTTCGTGGAGAATTTTCTAAGGCAAACTGACAGGGAGAAAACTACAAAAACACCCATATAGCCAGCCAGATATTTGAACCCGGGTCGAAATACTAACGCTCAGCGACTGATCGAACGCTGTTGAGTCTTATGGGTACCGAAATTACGTAAAATGAAAGTTCGCGGATATTTTTAAAAGTACGTTTTACGGTCATAAATATGCTCCATATATAAAATGCACTGTAGTAAGTCACAATGTACACTCACGTTTGTGAAAATTGCAACACCAAGAAGGAATCGTCATAATTGAATGCAATTTAATACACAGTTGAGTGGTAGTGGTACAAATAAATGATTAAATGTTCAAAGCAAACAAACAAGAACAAGAGATCAGAATCAGTATTTTGTGTGGCCACCACGCGCCGCAATAAGTGCTGCTACACGACGTGGCATGGAGTCAAACAAAGTTTGAATGTCTGACTGAGGAAGAGCATTCCATATCGTTTGTACGCGTACCCAAAGTTCGTCTGCAGACGCAACAGGACGAGGATCACGAGCAAGACGCCGACCAATGACATCCCACACATGTTCAATTGGCGACATATCCGGGGAACACGCAGGCCAAGGAAGAAGCTGTACCTGCTGCGCTGCAAAGAAGGATTTAACAATCCGAGCAGTATGAGGGCGGGCATTGTCCTGTTGAAATACAGCGCCTGGCAAGCTTTGAAGGAAGGGAACAGCTTCGGGCTGTAGAACTTCACGGATATACCGGTTGCTGTTCAGATTGCCCACAATTCGTAGCAATTGAGATCGTCTATGATATGCTATGGCGCCCCAGACCATAACTCCGGGTGTTCGTCCACTGTGGCGTTCGATAATGCACTCCGGAAGGTGGCGTTCACCGGCATAGCGTCTGACACGAATGCGGCCATCATGGTACCACAAATTAAAGCGGGATTCGTCAGAAAACACGACATGCTGCCAATCAGCACGCCAGTCTCTATGCTGATTGGCCCATTGTAGCCGCAGGCGGCGATGGTCGTGCGTTAGGGGGATCCTGTATAAAGGAGTCCGTGCGCGCAGTCCACACTGCAGCAGACGTCTACGAATTGATGAAGCACACAATGAAACACCTGTAGCTATTGACCACAGTGCTGCCAATTGTCTAGAGGAAGCTGTACGGTCCGTCCGCGCCATGCGGACCAGGTGTCTATCATCGCGAGCTGACGTCACATTTCGGGGTCCACTCCCGGATTTCCGAGTTGTCCGACACTCGTCCGTCCACTGCTTCCAAACGCGCATCACTGTGCTGCTGTTACGCTGCACACGAGAGGCTACTGCACGATACGACAATCCAGCTTCACGAAGGCCGATGATTCTCCCTCGTTCAAACTCTGTAAGTTGTTCAAATCTCGCTCTCTTTCGTCGACGAGGCATAAGTACAGATTGAGTTAACGTTTACCACTAGCAGATAACCACCGATAACCATACACGCCTCGCTACAGCCGTCTATTTATTCGGATCCATCAGCCGTTCAGAGGGCGCTGCTCAGCATACGCATGCGCTACGGATTTGCAATTCTAATCATTTGCATATCATGCGCTACTTTGCATTTCCTGAAAATTTCAGCTCACTCGCGTAAGTCCTTCATGGTGTTGCAATTTTCACAAACGTGAGTGTATATAGACTGTTCAGTTTGGAGACTACACTCACATCAGTTAAATGGAATCAGTTAAATTTCGCCATTAAAAACAAGGACACACGTTTAGCTACTAACGAATTTTTTCCAGGCCTGAAGAACTTTTTTCCAGGTTTGGGGTCCATAAAATTCTGACAGAATCTTATGGATACCCAGTCTTATAGGTTATTTGGATCGTGGCGAAGCACATAAAAGACTAAACTACGTATAGGAATGGCTGCCTTTGTGGGGGACAAAAATTTATTCTTTCCACAAGAAATAAATCAAAATGCTGAAATATTTCTTCAGAGATATTCGCACAACATCACAATATCTCAAACATTTAGCAAAACTCAATTCAAAACAGATAAACTCATTCTATCTCACAGCGAACAGTAACAGCATTAAGTAAACAAACAGCATTCGCTTTAAACAGCTACAACTACGACTGAGATGATCCAAGGATCCAAGGATTAATTATTACGGAGTGCCTAGGGTAAAGAACCCACTACCTCCAAGGACCTCTAAAGGTCCTCCTATTTTACCTCTTAAGGAAAAATAAAAAGGAAGTCAACATGACTTGAGAAAAATTACAGAGACAAAAAGAATAACTTATAAAAATATTATAAGTTCGGAAAAATTAAGCAGCGATTAGCTAGACTCGATCTCGGGACCTTTCGGTCTCGAGGTCTAAGCTAGGGAGAATGCAGAATTTTTTGGTATTTTAAGGTTTTTAATAATTGTTTTGGGGGTATTTTATAATTTTTTAACAAGAATACAACACCAAAGATAAAGCAGATAGGAAATATTTTACGATTAATAGGCTCCTTGGTCACATGGATTATAATATAGTTATATGCTAGTAGTGTAATGTCTACTTACCGGTGAATGGCAGATTAAATCTGCGGTAAATGATGTGATATTTAAAAGAAACAGATCGATAATCATGTGTGAGGCATATCTGGAGCAGCTGAGTGAACGGCGTCGTAGCTGGATCTGAAGGCTGGGGTGACGAGTCTAACGGTGTTTGGTACACCCGGGTAACTGGGCTAGAAGCCCTACCCCATGTAGAATGATTAGAAAGTTACGAATGATAAACCAGAGTAACCATAGCTTAGATTTAGATTTTTTTTAATATGTGTAATTTTAAGAGAATTATTCTGTGTAGCACTAAACTGTAAATTTATATATAAATGATATGCCAGTTAATAAATTTTGACTGTGTTCGTGAATTATTTTCAGGTATAACATCTAACTGCAGGCCAGAAAGCCATAGAGCTGGTGATGATAAGCTGAAAAGCAAAAGTTAGTATGTACATAGAGCAAGTGCCAGAGTGATGGTGCCAAAAAGTGAGAGAATAGAGCGACAGAGAGGTTGTTGGTAGTAGCTCATTAACAAGAAGCTAGTAATTATTGCAGGTAAGTTAGCATAAATAGTTAACTATATGATATAAGCAATAATATACAATAACGCATGAAATAGAATGTAAACAATATGAAGGGAACACAATAAAGCATGAGATATGAATGTTAAATACAACCATGCTTGACATAGGATGTTAGTTACAAAGCAGTGGGGGTTACAATAGCACAGGGGTTACATGATCCACACGTTAAGTATGGCAAGAGGCCTGTCTTTATTGTGTAGGTCATTATAGTCATAATTGGCAATTTTAATTGCCGGATTATTGATTGTAAGTTGCTTTTCGTGAAATTTTTTTGCAATTTTATAGTAAAATGACCTTAGTACAGAGATACCCAGTTCCTCATGTATTTTATTGTTTCTGATAAAGCACTGGGCATTAACAATCTGCCTGAGGGTGGAGTTCTGTGCAATTTGTAATTTCCCCCTATATCTATTGCAGGAATAAGCCCATACAGGACATGCGTAACATAACAGGGGACGCAGAATGGATTTATAAATAAGTAGTTTGTTATCAACAGACAAAACAGAGTTTCGAACAATTAAGGGGAAGAGTCTAGCTTTACGTGTCCGAAATTTTTAAGACTAGCTCTAATGTGTGGGATCCATGAAAGTGTCTTACTGAGGATCACCCCAAGGTAAGGGACTTGCTTGGCCCAGGGAATAGTTACCATACAAGTGCAGATTTTGTTTGAACTTTTGCTTCCTGGTAAATAGGATGGCATGGGTTTTGCTGATGTTGACTTGGATTTTCCATTGGATAAGCCAAGTCTCTAATGCATGTAAGTAATTCTGCAGGTGTTGGATAACCGAATCAGCAAATGCACTTTGGGAAAGGATCGCTGTGTCGTCTGCATACATGGCAAGTGTAGTGTTTTGTGTTGTGAGCATGTCGTTCACGTAGATATTAAAGTAAGTGGGGCCTAGTAGGGACCCTTGCGGGACCCCAGCCCCTATGGGATGTTTTGTGGAATTTGTACCAGATACATGAACGACAAAGTTTCTACCTGTGAGGTAGGACTTGGTGATGCTTGTAATGTAACCTGGGAGACCCAGGTTGTGTAGTTTGTAGGTGAGAGCCTCCAACCATACTCTGTCGAAAGCCTTGGCGATATCAAGAAATACTCCACCGGTGACTTTGTGGGCTTTCATACCTTCTGAGATCATCTCCACGACTCTGTAGAGCTGATTTGTGGTTCCCAGGTTCTTCTTGAATCCAAATTGGCAGGGAATGATTACGTTGGAGTTTTCAAGATGATCTTAGTATCGTAGCTTCAAATATTTTGCTGAGTGAAGAGAGTAAGCTTATTGGTCTGTAGGAGTCAGGACTGGTAGATGGTTTGCCAGGTTTCAAGATTGGAATAACTTTTGCTATTTTCCAAGTGCTGGGAAAGTATTGGAGTTGGAACATTCTATTGAAGACTCTGCATAGCATGAAGATTATTTTGCAAGGAAACCTCTTTAACATTTCGTTAGTGATCCCATCCAGCCCAGGGCTCTTTTTCTTCTTAAGCTTATTGATATAGCCTACTACCTCCAAAGGCATAACTGGAGGAATGTTGTTTGTGTCTGGATTTGGCATGAGAGTGGTATGGAAGTTGTGAACAAGGGTTTCTGTTGTAGAGTCATGTATGTTGTTTGTGGAAAACTGAGATTCCAGGAGCTCAGCTAATAATTCTGCTTTCTCAATTTCGGTGTAATGGATCCTCTGGGGGCCTTTAAGGGGCGGAATTTTGTTGTGGCATTTTGTATACCTAGATATTGCCTTCCACATGGAGTTGTCCCCTGCAGAGAGGGAATTTAGGTAGCTAGTCCAGTTGTCTTGTGCCTGTGCATGTGTAAGAGACTTGACTGCATTGCATAGCCTATTGAAATATTGTTTGTCCTCCCGACTGCGGGTCTTCTAGAATTTTCTTCTGGCAGCATTACGTTGTTTGATGAGATTGGCCAGCTCTCTGGTCCTTTTTACTTTTCTTTTGGTTATTTCCTCTTTGGCATCGTTACGAGCAGTGATGACTTTTTTTGTTAACTCCTGAATGAAACTATCAATGTTATGCCCCGTTTGTATCGTAGGTAGTGTATAGCGTATGTTGTTGAGAGCTTTGAAAAATTTTTGCCAGTTGGTGCAAAAGGCTCTATTGTCTGGTGTGGTATAACTACTGATGTCGAGAATCATTCTAACCGGATTGTGGTCAGATGAGAGTTCGCCAAGCAAGAAGAAGTCGATGATTCCTGTGGAACCAGTGATATACCGTGTTGGTGTTTTTGGAGCTGCTATTTGCAATCCAGCCGTGTTGGCCAAGTTAAAGATTACACGTCCAGTGTCGTTTGAGTTGTAGCAGTTCCAAGGACGGTGTCGTGCATTTAAGTCTCCACCAATAATTATGTGTTTACCAAGTGTGAGTAGGATTTGTAGATCAGCCCGGACTGCCTGAACATTACGCCCTGGGGGTATGTAGGTGGAGACGAAAGTGTATGTTGTGGATGTGTTTGTTATGAGTGCAATGGCTGAGGCCTCAAGGACCGAGAGCTGTGGTATTGTAATTACATAGTGCGGAATACAGCGTTTAATCAGAAGTGCAATTCCTCCCCCTCTAGGTGGGGAGGTTGTAGGTGGCCTATTGGATCTTTGCACAGCATAATTTTGTACAAAGATGGGAGTATCAGGGCCAAGCTTGTGTTCTTGTAGGTACATAATATCAGGGTTATACTCATTTATAAACTCATGAATTTTTTGGGACAATCCATTCGCATTCCATGTAATGATATTCAAATGGTTAAAGACGTTATTCATGGTTGGTGTTTACATTATATCCAAAAATTTCTTCAAACAATTCAAATAATAAAAACAATTTATCAATTGTATTACTGGTCGTCTGTATTTCAGGCATTTTGGTAGATATTTTTTTCAATACATTCATCAAGGAAACACCTTTGAACATATTCATCAATTCTTTCAAAAATTTTGCAATTCCCATGAGGCCTGCCATGCTGACATCATTGGAGCTATTTACATTTTTACTTTTGTTATTTACAATATTATTATTTACATTAGGACCAGTCCTGTCACTTGGTGTAGATTTTTCATCATATTTAACAGTTTTGTTACCAGTGATACTGGCATAAGAAACGCCTGGTTTTACATGAGCAGATTTGGATATTGATGTATCCCCTGCAGGGGCATTTGGTGCAGGATTAGAGTCCTTAATATTGCTCACATTTTTAGAAGATTGCAATACTGGAAACTTCGGGCACCCCTGGTAATTCGCCGGGTGACCCTCTATAAGGTATTTCTCCCGCTTTCTTCGCATGCCTTCTTGGTGTAGTGGTCTGCATGCTCGACGCGTAACCGAGAGGTCCGTGGTTCGCTTCCCGGCGAAGACGTTGCTCATTTTTCATGTCTGATGCTTCGAAATAACCTAATGTCTCTACACCTCTTGCAAACTGTTGCAACAGCGAACTTTATCGATGAATTTACTGGTAAAAGTTTCAGTTTTGTGCCCTCCAGCACACTTCACGCACCTGGGCTTAAGTTTGCAATTGTCTGAGAATTGTCTGGGGGGGGTGGATCGTCGTCTTTTAACAGGAGGGAAGATTCCGTACTCCCGTCCAATCAAAGACTGTGGTCGTTTTGAGGAGCTTGGGATCGACGAATCGTAGGCAGGCAGCATTTGTAAAGCACGATTATCAATCTGTTCAATTTTGGCAAACAAATTTTGACTAAGTCTTTTAATTAATACATCAATAGATTTAATGTTAAGGTCCGAATGAATCACGTCATTACGAACATACCAGGGTGCATTAAGGGCTAAACGAAGAGTCTTCTTCTGAAAGGTTTGAAGTTTTAATATATGTGTCTTAGATGCAGCGTCTCAGATGGTGCAGGCATACATAAAAATTGGTCGAATAATACAACTGAGAGGAGGTGTTTCAATTCGGCTTTTATAAGCTTTTGAATTAGCACGAGATCATTCTTTTACTTTCTCGATTCTTCTGGGTTACAAAAGCAATTACGAGATATCTATTTATTAAATATGATTGTATTTTGACTTTTCCGGCTGGGCTTTCTCTTACAATTCGTCACACGCTGCATTGCACGGAAAAATAAAACAATTTTAATTACAATTATAAATAAATATGAAATCCGTTAACAATACTTATGCACGTACATGCAGATATCATGAAAAAGTCTTTTCTTAATCCATTTAAAATCCATTTCGAAAAAAAATATCCGTTTGGGGAAAAAAAGTCCTTTATTCTGTTCGTAGGTACAGGTGTCACGCGAAAACATCGTTCAAATGGATTCGAGAGGGGTCGAAATGGATATTTTCATTGAAATATGATATCCGAAATTTTTAACCATTACAATACTTCCTGTGCTCATGCAGGGAAGTAAAAAGAGGTTCCTTATCAAAAACCTGCCTTGCCCGAAGAATTTTATGTTAAAGATAGGTTATAAATCACAAGAGATGGAAAATAAATTGAAATATAAAAATCATAGCAGACACAAAGGAAAGAAAGGGGCATTAGAAGAAAAAGTAATCTCTTTATTTCAGGTCATTTACATTATCTATTTCTTTGCGATTAACTCCAATAAATGAGTTTCTATTATCAAATGTTAAATAATGTCATTCGTAAATATCTGTGTCAGTTATGATTTAATCATGAGTCTTTTAGATTTGTTGACAACGAACGAGTCACTGAAGCGTTTCTACTCATTTTCTTCCAGTTATGCAAACCTCACTCTCCTCAATTCATTCGGGTATTTACAAACGTGTTTTTAACGGTTGTGCTAAAGGTATATCTTCCGAATTTAACCATTTGATAGTTAACATTTTAGAGTTATTATTATTTTAATTAACCAGTTACTACGATTTAGATTTTTTCTGCATCGTCTCCTTTTCCGTTTCCTCGCCAGAAATGTAAATCGGTTTAGAAAGTATTTAAGATGGTGCTTCTGGATGCCTCTCGATGACACGTTAGTTAGTTTCGATAGCTCTGAAAAGATTGTAATTAATCGACTTTGTGTTACAGCTGCTGTCATTTAAATTTTTACGCCGGTTGAAGTTCTGAGCCAGCTTAGTGTCAGAGTTAAACTCTGTAGTCCTGACTATTAGCTTACATTTTAAAAGTTTGACTGTTACTTTAAGTTGCATCGTTACAGGTGTGGCTGATTATGTAAGCACGAGACATCCATTTAAAGAAAAACGTTTGTTTTAAACCTTTTCAAAACTGGAATTCATTTCATACACAGCGGTAATTTGCTTAACGTCTGTCGGGAGTTCTGATGCTAGTTTATGCTCCCAAAGAAAGTCGAACTCTGTAACATATCTGAAAAGGATTTTTTACAATATATTTTAACCGTGTTTGCATGAAGAACAGTGTTTTCGATTTGCTTTCTCTTATCATTAAAAAAAAATCTGAAAGGTTTCAGATTTTGAATTGCGTCCAAAGGAGCGTTTTTTAACGTTTTATTTGTTAGTTTTATTTATTAAATATCATGATTTTCGCACTTAAACCATAAAATTCAGTTCAACATCAATACCGCAAAATAATTTCAAAATGAGCATATCTTTAGAATTTCCCATACACAGTATTGCGCACTGAACATAAAAATGTGTTTTCTGTACAACTTTGTCATTGCTCGCTTTTAAATCATTGAGTTTGCTCATCAAAAATTGGTTAAAATTTTATCAAATATGAAATAGGTACTAATAAAACAAATTCCAAATTCGGGCTTCCAGATACGCATATTCGGGTGAAAACGTACGTTATTCAAAATTGGATGGCTCTAGGTACCGTTGTTTTATCACATTTGGAGAAATATACATACATTTAGGCAGATTCTTCATCATTTAATTTCTTTAAATATAATACAGGGCGATGACTTTTGGTGGCAACAATTTGAAAAGTGATACAGCCGTTTATAGTGATTCAACGCAAAATCGCAAAACGAAAACAATGGTCCTTCAGTGACAAAGAAAAATATGACAATGAAAATATGTTTGTAGATTCATTAACCTTTCCTTTTATTAAAAACGAGCCACTCGAGAGCGTAGTTCACAAATTATTTTTTCCGATTAAACAAAAAGAGTTTCTATAATCAAATAATATATACCAGAACATCCTTCCAAACATAATTCTTAGTCGTTTAGCATTAAATATTTTTGAAACTTGAATACTACGATAAATTCATAAAAATTCAGTAAAAAATAAATATCTGGCGTTATAATATACGCCATTTTACTTGACATTTTTCTGCACAATAATGATTTCTTTTTATCATAATTTATATATTTTAAAAAAAGAATAATAATCATAACAAACTGTCAATAATTAATTATTAACAGTTAAGTACATTGTAATTGAATTTTTCCTTTGTTGGGTCATTGTTACCGTAAGCGTTACTCTTAACTAGTTAAACAATTAAACTTTCACGAATTCTGCGTAGTGCAATTAAAATTTAAAATATTTTTAAAAGTTTTATTCGGCCAATTAGCTAATTATTTAATTAGTTAATTAAATATTACTTTTTAGTTAAAATGTTAAATTAATTTTCCTTCAGAAAAAACCATTATTTTTTTACTTTCAACTGTAAAATTTACTCGGTATTACGAAGAGTGCCGGTAAAACTAGAACACAAAAACGCATAAAGTGATTGTTTTCAAAATAAACATTTCAGAGCCTGATGTGTAAAAAATTAAAACACACAGCTCTCTAAATGCACCTTGTTTATTGAAATGATGCTTCAAATGCAATAGTTGCAATGTGATTATTTTGCATATCAAGATAGGCTTCGAAAAATTAATTATCTGTGTTCATTTACCCATGCATTTATTTATTACGCTATTTGTGACAACTTATCATAAGAAGTTGTAATAAATATATCTATCGCAGCTTCTTTCATTCTTTAAAAGGTATCTCTCAAAAAAAGTGGACAGAAGTTTTTTAGGGTTACCAGACTTTGCTCTTAGAACCTTGATAAAGTATCGTTTTTAGGTTCATTGCTCTGATGTTCCGGTTAACCGGTTCTTCTCTGTTTAAAAATCATCTGACTGGTTCATTCTAGAAATGAATAACCGGTTCGAAAAAAATTCCAATTAATCTAAGTCCATGTTGTGCAGCATTCTCGCAAAGAGAGTATCGCGAAAATTCTTCATATCCATTAATGATATCATGAGAAGAATTTATAAAGGCCATTTTCAAACATATATGCATGGGGATCTCCCCTCCTCTTCTACGCATACACGAAAGGGAAAAAAAAATATGTGCCTTCGCTCTCTGACAAAATGCTCCCAATCTCTCGTATAAACAATGATTCACCGCCAAGGACAGATATAAAGAGAAGTGACTCCAAAAAACCTTGACTGATCCACGCATCATACCCTTGATCTTTTCAGAAAGGTCAAGCCTTCGCCTCGCACATTCTTCACCGATAACCGTAACTGCGGGGCCCAAAGGGTGAACGGTCTTATCTCTTGAGGCCGGAGGGGGGACCCGCGATTTTAGGGTGGAGAGATTTATTTTTGTCTTAACGGCCACACGGGCGTCGTCTGGATGGACTCATCGGGGGCCCCCCGACGAAATTGTTATTCCAAAGGATGGGCCTCCGACCTAAGAAACAGCTGCTCAGACTACAGGGGCCAGAAAGTCGCAAATTTACAATATCAGAAGCCGCCCAGAACGATACAAACTTGCAATAAGCGGAAACCAAGAAAACTGCATCATTTCAGTAACTATTAAGATGCGATTATTGATGCATTTGAAAATCTTTTCTTAATATTACAATGAAACCTGAATTATGAAATAATAATTAATTAATGTTTATTATAAATTAAAATTTTATATTTTCACTGCCAAATGAATTATAAGATATTAAGTAAAATTAACGTTTAATTAAATTTGTTTTTTAATTAAAACTGAAGCAAAGTTACAATTTTTTATTTTCCTCTCCCTTAACCTATTAAGCTTCCTAACTGGAAAACATGAGAATTATCCACAGGTTACCTAATTATCTACGATTGTATTTGAAATTAATGGAAGTTAATTTAAATTAATTAATTGTTTGATTTTTCAAATTTAATAGATCAAAAAATATTTCTGTTCGAGTATAGCCTCCCAGAAAATTCGATTTTGCTTTTTAGAACAAGGAGATTGTTCTAGAGTAATGCATCAGATTATTCCTTCCATTAAAAAAAAATCTGATGTGTACACCACATGACTTGCTTGTACGGAATATTTAATTATACGCATTCACAGACGATTTAGTATTTCTCCTTCAATTAATTCAGCTCTCACTTCGCGACAAGGCAAAGATGCATAAAAACTCAAAATACATACATTAAAAAATACGCAGTAAATATTAAACTTATTTTCTCGAATAAATACCAGACTGGATTAAGCATGATTTAATTCGCAATAATAAAAGACGGCGTTACTTTTTTAGTTTCTCTTGATTGGCAACAAATCCGATATTTTCTTAAGTTTCAAATGTAAACAAATACACAGTTCAGTCACATTAATGTGACCATCTGTCAAAAGCCAGAATAACCACCTTTCGCAGAGCGGACTGCTGCGAGACGTGCAGGAAGAGAGTCACATAGGTCCCTGAAGGTGTTCTCTGGGATGTTGAGCCATGCCGACTCTAATGCCGTGGCCAGCTGCGCTAGATTACGCGGTTGAGGATCCATGGCGCGAACATCTCGATCGAGATGGTCCCACAGATGCTCGATTGGGTTTAAGTCAGGTGAGTTTGCTGGCCAGGGGAGGACGGTAAACTCATCCTGGTGCTCTTCGAACCACGCACGTACACTGGCAGCTGTATGGCACCTCGCATTGTCCTGCTGGAAGATGCCATCATCCTGAGGAAAAACAATGCGCATGTAGGGGTGAACATGGTCCGCAAGGACAGATGCGTACTTGTATTGATCCATTGTGCCTTCCACAATGATCAGTGAACCTAGAGAATGCCAGGAAAACATTCCCCAGACCATAATGCTCCCGCCTCCAGCTTGGACCGTTCCGGCAATGGTTGCAGGGTGGTTCCTTTCAGAGGTTTCACGCCTTATACGCCAACGTCCATCTGTCCGATGGAGCATAAAACGCGATTCATCCGAAAACGCAACCTGTCGCCACTCAGTGGACGTCCAGCTGCTGTACTGGCGTGCAAATTCTAGCCTTCGCCGTCGATGAACAGCAGTCAGCATAGGTGCACGAACCAGGCGTCTGCTTCGGAGGCCCAGACGCAGCAATGTTCGCTGAATAGTACTTTGGGAGACACTTTTGGTAGCCCCTTGGTTCATTTTGGTGGTCAGTTGCTCAACGGTAGCCCGTCTATCTGCCCGAACGCATCTCCGCAACCGTCGTTCGCCTCTGTCATCTATGGCCCGTGGTGCACCACATTTGCCACGTCGCTGATTTTGGACAGTCCCATTTTGCCATGCACGGTACACTTTTACCACGGCGGCACGCGAACAGTTCACAAACTCAGCCGTTTCGGAAATGCTTCCACCCTTGGCCCGAAAGCCAATGATCATGCCCTTTTGGAAGTCAGATAAATCGCTTCGTTTCTGCATTACGCCAACGATTGAAATGTTTTCCGAAGCCCTCACACACCCTTTATATACGCTCAACTGCACTGTGCTGCCACCTGCCTTCTGTGATTGGTTATTTAACTCTGACATGGAAAGTACGTGGTGTCACATTAATGTGACTGGACTGTGTATGTCCGCCTTGAGAAAAATGATTATGCTTAGCCGCACTTAAACAACTTTTAAATTGGTGAGAATTCTACAAATCTTGCATGCAGATTTACCAAAGGCATAAAAACCTTAACCGGAAGATAACAACTACATAATTCAATGATTTTTAAAGCAAAAGATGCACAATTTACCAACATATAAGAATAAAAACACTGGGCTCACTGAGCCGAGTAACAGAGTGGATGATATTTATACATAAATTTATATACTTTTGGTGCGGCCGATTGCAACCAAAATAGCAGGTACACATCTGCATGTTATAGCAGTCCTATATACAAAGTGTCAACGTTTTTGAGTTATGCGATATACATACATACATACGTACGGACAGACGCCACGAAAAAATCTCTTCAGAATCCATTTTAAATCAGTTTTATAATTTTTGGAGTGCAAAAGAGTCCTTTATTTTGTTCTTACGTACGAATATCACTCAAAAACATTGTTAAATTGCATTCGATAGCGGCTAGAATAGACATTTTCGTTGAAATATGATACCCGAAAATTTTCGCGATTACGAAAATTAATTATCTGTGCTTTTTACTTCGTACAACGAAGTAAACGAAGAACCAGATTTTTACTTCCTGCAACGAAGTAAAAATCTGGTATCTAAGTAGTAAATACTTTTTATCTAAAGGTAATAATATAACCACATGGAAATTACTATATTTACTATAAAATAAAAGCCCCTCGAATAACCTAATTACAGTTAAAGAAATAAAAATGTAGGTGTATATCTGATGAGAGTATAGTTCTCATGACTATTCGTTTGATTCTGATTAGAAGGAAAGGTAAGCTCCATAATTAAATGCAACATTTTACTTCGGTATGAAAGGAAATATTGGGAAAAGTCAGTGATGCATTGTTAGCCATTTGCTTTCAGACACATCAGTGATCAATATAGTGCATGCAGGCCTAAACTAAAATGCTGGCTCTTATAATTAGCGGTAGTTATGCAGTATATACCTATAACAATTATCTGTTTTGTCTCTTTAGTTTTTGAACAGAGTAATTATACTGTAGAGTGTGATAATTAAATTCCTTCTCTCATTCTGCAATTTTATTACATTTTAAATCTAAAACTATAGCAAAGAAGTGGATTATGTTATTTTTGATCAAATGCGGTATTACGAAAATCCAGAGATTATCATTAGTTTCAAACGCTTTAATCAACCGATCTATTATAGAATTTCTAATAAATTAATTATAAAATAGCAGTAAAATTATAAATAGATAAAATAACTGCTATTAAAACTATAATTAAACAAAGTAAAGTGTTAAAATTAAAATGAAAAAAATCTGATGTGTACACCACATGACTTCCTTGTATGGAATATTCAATTATACGCATTTTTTACTGCATTTCATCTTATTTTCTCGAATTCCATGAGAGAGATATTTCTCATTCAATTAATTTAGTTTTCCCTTCGCGACAAAGGAAAAAATACAAAAAAACCTCAACATATCTTTATTAAAAATTGATAAATGTAGAAAAATATAAAACATAAATACAATAGTAGTAGCTCACGGTATTCATGCGGCGGAAGTGATGTCACAGAAAAGGGGCGTGGCAAGAAGCACTTTTTAAGTAAAAGTTTCAGCATAGAACCAATTACAAATCTATCGCTATAGTAGTCACCGTCTGTTTGTCAAGTATTTATTTATTTTAATATGAGCCCGTTAGCTTTACGCAAATACAAACGATATACTATTAAATGCAAATTGTGAATGGCAACGATATTTAATTTCAGTTTATTGTCGTCATAAAAAGAATATTCTTTAAATTTATATATTAGAACGTGAGATTCTTTCCACTTGTTCGGTAGAAATGTGTGTTGTAAATAAAAATATCTTTAACTGAGAATTTTTTATATGTAACATTTTTTTATTAAAGCCTTTGGGAAGCTTGAGACTCAAATATAAATAGTTTAGCAGAAAATTTGGTGAAGTTTTAGAACGCATCTCACAATAATTAATTAAACGTACAATAGCCATATCAAGTAGAAAAACGATATTACAGTGAGATTATTATTAAATAGGAAAGACAACAATGTCATGACGGTAAACAGGATTCAAAATTAGGCTTAGGGTGTCATGTACGAAGGAAAATTAGAAATTTTTTGTTGACTTATCGTAATTAATTTTGAGGCTGTTTTCGAATATAAGTAATTTTTCTTCTTCTGCACTAGCTCGTGCTTTAAACATAAGATTTATATCAATAGCTTTAATTTAAAATATACTACTACATCTAAAAATTATCAACAAAATCGTTGTAATGGCTGTAATCGCTGATTTAAAGACCGTGCATGACATACAGATAAAATTGCAAAACTTTGTTTACGTTTTTTACGTGAATGGCTTTCTACGTGTATTCAAGGAGAAGATAAATATCGTCACGAAACATGGCATGTGAAAATCTACATCATTCCGTACCGGGGTAGAAAATGTGGAGCATGAAGCCTTAAATAGACAAAATAGAGATTTATTTATTGCAGCTTCGTATAAAACTAGGTTTAGTTATACTAAAGTTACAAGATATTTCTATGAAAGATCCAGTAAAAAAAAAAAAAAGTCCTTTTGTATTCAATAAACGTACACTGCGCAGAAAAAAAAAGGGGGGGACAATTTTATATCCTCCGTTCTATTGGGCCGATTGACGCAATTCAAACTGCGTTTTTCTTGTCTCGAAAGCGCGACTTGGGATATATACTAGATTTATATATAGCAATGTCCTAATATAGGTATGTTGACACAAAATCGAACTTTTTCTGAAATGACATGATAATTGTTTTTCCATATTTCGATTCTACGACTCAAACTTACGCTTAAATATTAAATTTTGTCAAATTTGGTGCGAAATTTGCGGAGAAATTCAAAAATTTATCTTGGCGTATTTTTTCAGTTTTCGCCAAGAATAATTTATTTGGGAGAACTTCTTAATTTGTAACAACCTATTTTCTTTTTCGTTTTTTCATTGTAGACAAGCGGAAAAAAGTCATCATTCGTTATTCCAAATAATTTTAACAAAGTGCGTATTATTTTTTGGCGTTATTATCGCTGAAAAAAGATGCCAAATTTCAGAACGCTCCAATATGTAAATTCATGTATATCTTAGAAAATTTTGAAGGAAAAACTCCAATTTTTTGCGCGTGTGCCTAGAAATACATCTAGTTTAAGATGATGTTAAAATTTGTTTTCGAAAGATTTATGAGAAATTTTTAAAAGTACAAATTTTAAAGATAAACCATAAGAAACGTGCAAATTATATTTGGATTAAACCTAAATTTTGAATTCTGGAAGAAAGAATCAAGTACGTTTAATAAAAAAAAGAGACATTAATAAATATATATCAAATTTAATGAACGTGGAGGAGCTAACATTTTGAGATCTAATTTTTTAAAACGTACTCGTGCGATTTTTACAAAACTTGACAGTTTGGTATATTTTGAGTCGTGGAATCGAAAAATGGAAAAACATTGGGAATGTCATTTCAGAAAAAGGTTCGATTTTCTGTCAAAATACCTCTATTAGAACAACGCTAAATATAAATCTAACACGTGCCCTAAGTCGCCGTTTCTTGACATGAAAAACGCAATTTGAATTTCGTCCATCGGCCCGGTAGAACGGGAGACGTAGACCTGTTATTTTTTTTTCCCAGTCTACATTTAGAAAGCATGTCAAGTCTTCATCCAGCATATAACTTATATATAGCGAAAGTCTTCATCCAGTAGATACCTGATTAGACCAAATCCTCCTACGGAACGTATGGAGCGACGCTAACAATATTCATGTGAACTATCTGAAAATCTAATCGTCTACTTGGGACGCTGCACTGAAATCCGGAACTGTCTCAGGATGCCTGGACGCTCTTTGCCAAAGGTACGGGTAAAGAATGGGATGAATTCTGCTATCTGAAAGGTAAGTTTTCTTTCACAAATGAACATAAGAAAAAACAAAAAAAATTCTATCGCACAGTGAAGTAAACAAGTTTCTGAAATCTGATTTAAGGAATCATTTATACGAAACATAGAAAAGAATCTAGGATGCATTTTAAAGCGCACGCTACAACATTTGTGGAAATATGAATCTGAAAAATTATGGCCATTTCTTTAATTTGCTCGAAAGAGAACCACGCCGATGTAAAATTTAAAATTTGGAAAAAAAAGCAACCTTAAACTTTCGCATTGCTACTGGAAAAAACTAAATTATTTCACTCTAGTTTATTTCAAAAACCGTGCTAGTCTAAGGATATTTTTACGTCCTTGTACGAAGTAAAGGAAGAAAAATATTGTAAGGTATTATAATCACGAAAATCGAAGAAAGGCATAGTAATCACCAAAAAATCCGGGTATCATATTTCGACGAAAATTTCCATTTTGACCGCTATCGAATGCAATTTAACGATGTTTTTGCGTGACATCTGTATGTTAGGACAGAATGAAGAACTCTTTTTTTTTCCAAACGAATTATAAAACTGATTTAAAATGGATTCGGAAGAGATTTTTTTCGTGGCGTACGTATGTATGCATCTGGCATAACTCAAAAACGAGTAGCCTCGGAACATTGAAATTTGTATATAGGACTGCTATAACATATAGTTCTGCACCTCTCTTTTTGGTTGCAATCGGCCGCGCCAAAAGTATATATATATACATATATACCCACTCTGTTATTCGGCTCGGTGAGCTCAGTTTTTTTTCCTAATGTGATGGTAAATTACGCATGTTTTTGCTTTAAAAATGGTTGAATTACGTTGTTCTTATCTTCCGGTTAAGATTTTTATACCTTTAGTTAATGAGCACGCAGTAGTTGTAGAATTATCAACAATTTAAAGGTCGTTTAAGTGCGGCTAAGCCTAACTTTTGTTTACCGTAGCAGCCATATTTGTTTACATTTGAAACTTAGCAGAATAGTGAATTCAGTTTCTGCACCTTTCACCTGCCAAGTGGGACCAAAATTAAACTAATTTTTGTGTACCGAAAAATCTGTCTTGTTAATCGAAATTGTACTGAAAAATCTGCCTGCTAGCCGACTTGCTTGTTTTCGCGTAGAAAGTTTAATTTTAATTGTAAGAATTTTTTTTATTGTTTTAACTGTATTTGCTGTTTTATTTTGTTTTTCTATATTTTTAAATTTTTAATGAAGATATTTTCAGGTTTTATGTATTTTTGCCTTGTCGCGAGCTGAGAACAGAATTAATTGAATGAGAAATATATCGCTAATGAAATTCTAGCAAATAACTGTTTCATATTAGCAGTAAATAGTGTCGTCAATCTTTCTCGGATAGAGGAGAATGTTTACGGGTAGCGCATCGCATTAGGTACGCGACGCTGAATCGTCTGTGAAAAACTGTTTCTTTTTTATTTGTTTAATTTCTTTCGTAGATCGTTTTAGATTTATTATGGTGTTTCAATAGAACATGTGGCAACGATTGGATAATTCTTCAGATGATATAATTTTTGTGCATTCTGAGTTATAAAATGAATGAGATGTAACGCTGTTAAGTGAACCTAGTGCCAGAGTGTCGCTATAGTAAACAAATACAGTGAATTTTAAAGAGTGAATTCATTCTATTTTGGTTTATTCGTTATCGACGAAGTAGATTTAATTCAATTCAATGAAATTGCAGGAAAAAATGGGTATAATTTAATATTCCGTAGAAGGAATTCATGCGGTGTCCACATCAGATTTTTTTTTTCTTTGCCAAACTTTAAGCGTTATTTTGAACTCTGAATAATAGTCACTCAAGTTGCACTTTATTCATTCTTAATTCTATATTTTGCTGAAAAATTTGGAACCTTTTTTTTTTTGTTTGACTTCGAAATTAGTATTTGGAAGCTATTTCAAAATGGAGAATATGAAGAATGTGGGAAAGCGCACATGCCTTTTCAAGATATTTTCCTTTTGAAAAGGAAATACATATTTGGGGAGATGGAAATGGAACCTTTTCGATGGTTCAGTACTGTTAGACTCTTTCGAGGAACCCAAATGGAATCTGCAAAGTAAAAGTAAACGAAAAGTTAGCGTTTTTTGTAATTCAGTTTATGTGAAGTGGAGACACTTATGATCAGCTAAATTTTCATAGATGAAGTGTTAAGATAAAAAATGAATAATCATCAACTCTAAAATAACTTTTTAATTTCCTTTATTCTTTCGACACTGATGGCCGAAAACTAAGATTCAAACTTAAATTCGAGAGTTTATACAAGCTATAAAAATTGGCCAAAAATGTTGCAGCGGGTGATAGAATGTATAATAATATTTGCACAACTTTTATATATGTGCTGCATATTTTTAAAAAAAATAACAAATTTAAACTATCAAAAAAATAAAAATGTTTATAGTATTAGTAAATTTTAATTTAATGTATTATATTTCTTATAAGAGCTTTACGCGGTCTGTACTTCCTTAGGATAGTTTCACTGGGTCTGTTCATGTAGAACTATGAAAACTAATTTCGGGCATTACAAAATATTACTCTCAAAGTGATCTCTAACTCTTTCTGGTTTTTTAGGAAATAAAAAAGACATGCTGATCTTAAATGCATACTGTATTGATAATTGAATCAGCGAGAATACAAATACCAAGCAAACTTCATGCAAAAAGTCTCTAATTAAAACTTACCATTACAATTTCATTATTAATCTCTAATTAAAATTGCAGAGACATTAGGTAATTTCGAAGCAGGAGACAGAAAAATGGGTAGGCTTCGCCGGGACTCAAACCACAGGCCTCTCGAATACGCACCGAGCGTGCTGACCACTACACCACAAAGGCATGCGAAGGAGGCGAGAGAAATACCTTACATACTTCCCCTTTTAAAGGGCGACTGGGGATTAGAGGACCCAATCGCCAAATCTTGATGGCGGAGAATCATCATTTACCATCTTTTTTAGTTCGTGAGCCACTTGTAGCGACGTTAGGTTATTTCGAAGCAGGAGACAGAAAAATGAGCAATGTCTTCTCAGGGACTCGAACCACGGACCTCTCGAATACGCGCCGAGCGTGTTGACCACGAAGACATGCGAAAAAGGCGGGAGAAATACCTTATAAACTTACCATTAGGATTTCAATCAAAATATCAGCTTGTAGAATCTCGTATTTTTTGGTAACATAAACTAACAAGCTCTAAAAAGACTTTATGAGAAAGTATCCTCACGTCTTAACAGAAGAAGTGTGTAAAGACCCTTTATTCAATCCCGTATAGTTGAACAGATGGCCCCACTGAGGCTTACATAAAGCCAACACTTCGGGCTTAACTCAAACAGGTAATGTTGAACTTAAATAAAATGCGGTTAAACTAGCCTAACGGCTTACAGGGTTATTTAACGCGCAGGAAAGCTCCGACTCGTAGAAGCCGGCGGAAACAAGCTTAATGGCTAGAAGCACCAACGCCACAGAATCAAATCGCTATTTATTCAGAGTAACGACGTGGCTACAAGCAAGCATAGCACGCTCTCAAATAACCTTCCAAAAGCTTCCCTTAAATGCACTTCTTTCTGTCTTAATATGAATGCACACGCGCTACCTGATTAGCATTCCGGCCGAAAACGAGAAATTCTGGGTGAAAACGAGACTGACAAGAAAGTTGCTTTGACGAAAAATTAACTGTTAGTCAAAATTAAAAAATCTCCACAAGCTGCAAATTCTTTATATCCCCAAAGTTTTTACGTTTTTTTTTAATTCAGTAACCGTTTTAATTGTTTTTCCAACTGAATAGAGCAGAGGTCCTCAACCGGTGGTGCGCGAAGAAGCAAAGTATTTTTAACTCTTAAATTCAAAAATTAAAACCCCAATATCCTGACTGAGTTCTTTCTCTAAAACTCGTAAATTTATGCTATCTGAGCTTTGTTGAAGAGTGCTGGTGGTAACAGTACTTTGTAGTGGCGGTACTAAATTGTTTTAAATTTTTGTTTAGATGGTACGCTTTAGGCAAAAGGTTGAGAACCGCTGGAATAGAGCTTCTGGACTACTTTTAGCTTGTGTCAATTCTTAACGACGTATTTACCATCTTGCGTTAATTTTCCGTAGCAATCGAAACTCTTTAAACCCCACCGTACAAGAGCTATAGCCTTTTAAGCCCAGGGGATCCATTAAATGCTTACCATTGCATTTGATTCCAAAAATGAAAAGAAAATAAACCGATATTGTAGAATTTAAGAACAAAAAACGATTAAATATTTCTCCTGTCGACTTTTCGATAGCCAGTTCGTGCTCAAAGGCACATTCCTTTGATTAAGGTATTCTAATAATACTTTTGAAAAGAAATGTGATAAACAGATAATAGCAGATATTAGAGAGCGCTGAATCAATGAAGCTGCTTTCAAGTATCGTCACGTAATGAGAATCGTCTGGGTAGGGAAAAAAAAAAAAAACTTGCGCAATTTTTAAAGACACACAAGTCTTGCGAAATCCTAGTTTACTGGAAAATTCCAGCCCTTAGAATGTTTTATATCCATCAAAGTTTAATGACACCTTGAAAAACCTAGCCCCCTCCGTGGCAGGATTATACACTTTTCACTGCAAATCACAGTGCGCTGATTTACACTGCAATTGCGTGTGCAGGTGTGTATTCCAACGGCAGCACGTGTTAAGAACAATTAATATAAAAAAGAAAATTTGTAGAGCATTGCCCTTTCAGTTTCTAATTTACGAAACGAATACACGAGGCAGTTTTTTAAAGCAGTAGTTATTAAAAACTAGATTTTTAGTCCAAAGGGACTTTCGTCCCTTAAGGACTATTGTTTTCGTTTTGCGATTATGCGTTGAATCACTATAAACGGCTGTATCACTTATTAAATTGTTGCCACCAAAAGTCATCGCTCTGTATTATATTTAAAGAAATTAAATAATGAAGGATCTGCATAAATGTATGTATATTTCTCCAAACGTGATAAAACAACGGTACCTAGAGCCATTCAATTTTGAATTACGTACGTTTCCACCCGAATATGCGCGTCTGGAAGCCCGAAATTGAAATTTCTTTTATTAGCTACTTCATATTTTGTAAAAATTTAGCGAATTTTTGATGAACAAACTCAAACGGTTTAAAAACGAGTAATGGTAACACTCTACGGGAAAAAAACTTTTTATCTAAAGCGCGCGGAACTGTGTATCAGAAATTCCAAAGATAGACTCATTTTAAAATTATTTCGCGATATTGCTTTTGAACTGAATTTTAAGTGCCAAGAACATGATATTTAATAAGTAAAGGTAACACATAAAACGTTAAAAAAAACGCCCCTTTGGGCGTAATTTAAAATCTAAAACCTTCCAGTTTTTTTTTTTTTTTTTTTTTTTTTTTTTTTTACAGAATTGGTGGTTTTCAGATTTACAACCTAAGAAATCCGTTTAGAACTCTTGGTTCACCATTGAATTTTGATGAAAATTTAGCAGACGAAGTATTTCCTCCGAAATTATTCAAAATGTACTTTATAAAGTATTTATACCGCCTTCTTAGCATGCTTTTGTGGTGTAATGGTCAGCACACTCGGCGCGTATTCGAAACGTCCGAGTCCCTGCGAGGGCATTGCTCATTTTTCATGACTCCTGCTTCAAAAAAAAATCCTAATGACTCTACAGTGGCGTCCGATGATGATTCTGCACCACAGGATTTGGCGATTTGTTTCCCTAATCCCCACTCGCCCTTTAAAAGGGGGAGTACATAAGGTATTTCTCCCGGTCAGCATACTCGGCGCGTATTCGAGAGGTCCGAGGTTCGAGTTCCGGCGAGAGCATTGCTCATTTTTCATGTCTCCTGCTTGGAAGAAATCCTAATGACACTACAACTTCAGTAGCTAAAATAACAGATTAATTAATACTGTAATCATAAATTTCGATAGTATTAACACACAAATATACAAATATTACAAATGAATAAAATGAATCACGTATAATTAAAAAGCGTTTCTCTCTGTTTTTCAGATGTTTGACATTTCGCAAGCGTTACCACGTGTTTTTAGTACAGGCGCCCTCGCTTTATTTTGCGAAAGATAATGATAAGCTCCTATTTTAATCTCATTGCCTGTTTATAACACTGATGCGTTTAAAACTGATCTTTTTAGATGAAAGAATTTGAACAATTTCTATATTGCTACGAATTTTGAATTTAGATAGATAATTTCAGTAGATTTATAATTAAAATTGTTGTATTTTCCCGTTCAATGCAGCTCGAGACAAATTTTAAGAAAAAACTGTGCCGGAAACGTGAAAATACAGGAGCACGGGCATTTAACATTGAGTAAATGGAATTTTGGTAATGTATATTTAAATTAAATAAACGTAATTGAACACCATGTTAGCTGTAGCCGTAATTCCATCCTCTTATTGCTTTCCAGTAATTTCGAAAAACAGAAAGTACTAGAAATTTCTCGCGACCAGTTAAAAACTACAAAAGACTGGACAGAGGATATCTGGAGTGCCCCCTGTTGCTTAGTTACTGTTGTTGCGAGTTGTTTAGTTCTGCGTGAACTGAGATATCAGATTTAGCTTTCTCTTTGGATGCGCTTTGTACTGCGTTGTATTTAACGTTTTTAGTAGTTTGAAGTATAACTACTGATTACACTGCTTAGTATTGTAATGAATGTATGAATATCTCTGAGGAAAATTCCGGAGTTCTGATATATTTGTGTTGATAAGAATAAATTTTACAAAATTCTTATTCTACATGTGCGTTCAATCTATTACGAACTCCTACGAATCCAACAATGTTTTCCTTAAATGTATGAATTTAATTTAAATTTTTCATTTCGAGTGTATTTAATTCGACGTAAGTTCGTAAAATAAGAATGAGTACGTAAAACTTCTTAAAGAAAGGATAAGTGCGTAAGTAAGTTTTTAAAAGGTACACTGCGCACAAAAAAAAATGGAGCAGTTCTATATCTCCCGTTCTACTGAGCCGACGTCAAATTGCGTTTTTCATGTCTCGAAAGCGCGACTTAGGATATATATTAGATTTATATATAGCATTTTTTTAACATAGATATTTTGACACAAAATGGGTCTTTTTCTGAAATAACATACCAGTTTTTCTCATATTTCTATTCTGCGACTCAAATCATGCCTATATATTAAATTTTGTAAAATTTGATGCGAAATTTAAGGAGAAATTCAAAAATTTAATTTGGGGAATTTTTTTTCAGATTGCGCAAGATTGATCAGATTGTGATCGTATGAATACAAATTGCGATAAGACATTAATACTTGATCCTTGTCCTTCTGTTTCCCTTACTACAGTTCTTGAATCTCTCACTACTGTGTCTCCGATTAGTCAATGCTTCTTCGTCATTGCACCACCTTTAATTTCAATGTGCTTCTTCACGTTTCGTTTCCGTGGTTGAACTCATATTGTATAGAGGGTGTATCAGAAAAGTGGTGACAAACTTTCAGGAGAGATAGAGTACACTTAAACGATGGGGAATCACATAGCAATGCATGGTCGGAAACGCTTTCCTGGCGCAGTAGTGACGACACAAAGCGTAAAAAAGAAAGGACACAAACAGTGAAACGAGACGTGTTTTATTATGTTTAATACAGCAGGAAACAACAAAAAAGAACAAAAACAAACAACGATCGTCATTAAAGAAGGTTTTCGAAATTACGACCCCGGATCGTTATCCTTAGCCTCACTTATCTGGTGCATGGAAGATCTGCATCAGGAATGGAGGATCTCATGGAAGATGTATAACGCACGGTTCCTGCATCACGGTCCGGGTCGTAATTTCAAAAGCCTTCTTTGATGATGATCGTTGTCTCTTTATGTTGTCTTTTCTTTGTTTTTGTTGTACTCGGAATAATAAACATGTTTTCTCACTCCGTTCGTGTCATTTCGTTCTTGACTTTTGTATCGTCACTATCGCGCTAGGAAAGCATTTCCGATCATGCATTCCTATGTGATTTCCTCTCGTCTAGATTATCGTCTATCTCTCCTGAAAGTTTGTCGCCGCTGTACTGATACAACCTGTATAAGTTAAAGCTTCTTTAAAAGCTTAGGAACGATCAATTATTTTTTTCCAAATAAATATATTACAACTTCTTTGTTGTATGCTGTTTTGGCTTATGCATGGTTTCACCGGATGTAGGATTTTATTTATTTTTATTAATAGTTGTTGTTGTTTCAAATCCCCTCGGGGCCGGAAAGCCTACACCAAGTCCAAGAGACCTTGCCGCACAAGCAAATCGCAGATGTCGTCCTGCTCAGCCGACAGCTGTCTCAGGGAGACGCCTATATAATCCAGTAGGTGAGAGGGAGAAGCAGGGAGGTAACAGGCACACGAAAGGAAGGTCTCTTCTGCCTCTTTGAATTTCATGCATGCCGACTTCTGAATCTGGCCATGGCCGTTTGGATAGCCCTAGATCTTTTACCCCCTTGGAGGAGCCTGTAACCCCTAGAGGACGCTTTCCCAGGTGGCGGATCAGGGAATGCCTCTATTGGTTTTCCAATAGGTGGTAGAAGGGAAATAAAATACCTTTCGTGGGCCAACAGGCATAGAGGTCTAGTCAGTCTTCAGCCCTCGTGGTACCTCGCCTCAAATGAAGCTGCATATTCCCCTTCGCCATGGACCAGCCGCATATTGTTATTAATAGTTATTTTAATTTGTGAGCCTTTTCTGCTTTCTTTTATTCCACTCGCGTTTCCTCGCCAGAATGTAAATGAGTGAATGAGAGTATTTAAACTGTTGGAGCGAAAAGTTTAGATACAGCGTGATTCGCTCTTGTGAGAGCACGTTGCTGTTTTCTTCCAGTTGTTAACCTTCCGCTAAGCATTCTTGCCGCCAAAATATTCTGCCGGTGTAGGTTTCTGAGTCAACCTGTTAGCTTAAATTGAATTGTGTAATCTCGCATTGTAGAGACATTAGGTATTTTTTGAGAGCAGGAGAGTTGAAAAATGAGCAATGCCCTCGCCGGAACTCGAACACAGACCTCTCGAAACACGCGTAGAGTGTGCTGACCACTACACCACGAAGGAATGTTAAGAAGGTGGGAGAAATACCTTATAGCACTACTCTTTACCTTTAAAACCTTTGAATTTAGTGTTACATTACCTTTTAAATTTTCACCGCAACTAGTCAGTGTTTGTAAATACGTAAATCCATGCCGTCTGTTAATTATATTGTGTTCAATAAAAGGGTCTTTTACACCCTTCCCCTGGTTGTGTTCATCTTCAAACCCGTGCGAGAATTCGCAAGGATCGACACTTAGGTAGATCTAGCCACATTTTATGATAGCTAAACGAACTATGCATAGACCACTTTTATTGAATAGAATTGACTGAGAGAAAGTCTCTATGTGGCACAATAATTTCGCTCAGGCTTTTTTACTAAAATGGGCAATAACACATTTCCTGTCTCTTTTTTGTGGTTATTCTTTTCCTTCTTGGCATTCTCATAAAGAATTAAATCATATTCAAACTAGAAATAAGCCAATATTGTGGATGTGAGGAGATTTTTCAGTTCTTTAAACGATTCTTCATATTCATTAGCTCATCACCTAAATGATGGAGAGACTTTCCAACAATAGAAAATATTTTAATAAACCAATAATTAATTCTGGAATTCATCGATCCAGAAAACTTCTTAACAGATGAATGTCTTGAGGGTGTAGCAGTCGAGAAGAACGTTGAGGCTTCGATCAAGCTTCTCAAGAAGTGAGTTCTGAATTTCTACGAGATTGATATGTTCAAGGTAGTTATGCCCCTCCGAAGCAATCTGAAATTTTAAGGAATGGGCTTTAAATTAGTGTCTCTCAATTTCTTCAATACGTCGCTGATATTTGCAAACACTAGCCAAACATCTGTTAGAGTACTTTCCTCATACACCAGACAGTCTTTGCAGAACGGTCCTTGCAAAAGTGCTTCCATTTGATGTTCAGATGTCTCTGGAACATTAAAGCCCATCATTTTCAGTAGTTATACCCGCTATACGATATGCTGTAAGATATGCAATATTCCCTGTACGATGGTAAATGCAAATTAGATTCATAATGTCTCTTTTGATTTACCAACTACTTTTCAAGTCTATGAATAAAACTCTTTTATTTCCTAAGAGCGTGTCTAAAATTTCATCAATCCAAGTACATATGATACTCATCTTTCTTTATGTAATTCAGTATGAAAGCTCGTGTGCTAACTAAGACGGGAATTTCTGAGAATCTTCTACAAGAATCTAAAACAGTCAAAGCCTCTTGGTGAGCCATAATATAAGTTTCCAGCTATTAACTGAAATAACCTACAAAAGACGAGTTGTGTTTGCTGACATCAGTTATTCGAGATCTGAAAATTACCAAGCGATTTTCTCAGAATATGTTCCAACACTGTTGGTGTTGTAATTACCTTCATTTATGTGCTTTTAAACCATTTCATGCTCTACTTGCATCACTAGATTTGCGCAACTTCTTCACATTTACTTCATCTTGTCCTGGAGGAAACGTTCTCGTACTTTTTAGAGTATCTGTCCTAAAGTTATAACGATATGGTCGCCGGTAAAGTTTCTGCCAAGCTCTGAAAGAAAACGAGGTATTTAAGAACTTGGTGAAAGATGCTAAATAAAACTGCTCTCAGTAGTGGCAAAGAACTGCATCTCGCAGGCATCCGAGGTCTACAAAACATTACCCAGTAGCTTTGATTATCTAACTGAATACTACACTGGTGAAATAAATTAAGAGAATTTCCATATTTTATCGAATTGCATGAAAAGAACTGACATCACTCTTCACAATCAGTAGTTACACTTCAAACTGCCGAGGACGTTAAATATATCTGAATGCAAAGCTCA
>KK113543.1:404072-425802 GCA_000611955.2 Stegodyphus mimosarum | reverse complement strand
CGAAGCTAACACGGAGATATTTTTAACAACTGAGAAACTCATGCTGTCTCCGGTCTTATACAGATTTCACCAGCGCCGAGAAATGTGTAGTACTTCTCGGAATGACTGAAAGGCGTATGAGGGCCGGGTACGATTCCAGTTGCACAAAGCATCAACTACAGTTATTCAGTTACAATATCCATTGCAGTAATGCAGGGACTGGAGTAACATGCCACCTACCGGTCGTCTAGCAACATTTGGCGATTTGGAGAGAAATATTAGTCACCCAAAACGTTGCCCATCGCCAAAATTAGCGAGATAGTCATTTACTCAGTGTTAAATAGGCTTGCCTCTGTATTCTTATTTTTCAGGCAGAGCATCGCTTCTCTCAGCTTTTCATGTTACATTACACAAAAAAATACAACAATTTCACATATGATTTCACTATAATAAATAAAATAAAGAGCACTTAAAAAGGTCCTAAAAAAGTTCCGGTTAAAAAAATTTCGATCAAGCAGAGTGCTATCTTCTGTAACCAGAACCTCCGATTTTATTGACGTAGGTAACAATATGTTCCTTTAATATAGAAAGCAGTTAACATTACTTCTTTCTCACACCGGGGTTCACCTTAAGTGACTTTATCACTGTGACCATTAAATTGACTGCAAATATGTCACCTGATATAAAAAATTCGCAGTTCGCCCACTCCAGTCGAAATCATTATCATATATGGGAGGTTGGGGTGGGGAGATGTTGCAGAAAATATTTTCTGCGAAATACTCTACTTCCTTCTTGGAACAGTGACGTCAGGTTAGTCGATCAAAGTTCAAGGGTGCTTATGCAAATAAATGAGTGCAGTCACCATCTGTCGCTTAACAAAAAAAAAAGCTAATCGAATATTGCATTGTTATTCTTTTCGACACCCAAGGTTGTCAGATTAAAATTCTGAACAATAGTAACGAAAGGCTAGAAAAATTTATTTGATTTCTTTTCAATTTCCTTGAGCCTTCACCCGGATAACAAGTCATCCTCAATACTCCCTGTTGATCTAACTTAAATTCATTTTTCATATCTCTTTTTAGAAGGCAAACTTAACTTGCTACGTCATTTTTAGCTTCAACACTCTATCTATTACTTTTTTGTTTTCCATCTTATTTGCTACACACTCTGACGCCAATGAAACAGAAACCTTTGAGATTCTCATTTCAATGCGTGCTAGGAATGAAATATGCAATTTTTTTTATGCCATGGTTAGAATGTTAGTATAAGTAAGGTGTAAGAGTGCTTTTCACGATGAATGAAGTAAAATGGGGAAAACGGCAGATCTTTCACCGTTTGAGAAAGGGTTTATTGTTGGTGCCCGTTTAGCAGAGACCTCGATTTCGAAGAAAGCAAATCGCACTAGGTTCTCAAAAGCAGCCATATCAAAGGTTTTCAAAAGTTGGAATCAGAACCCGCAGTCCTTCTCTAGAAGACGTAATTGCGGTTCGAGCACAGTTTTCCAAGAGAGTGATCGACGGCGTCTCCGACGAATTGTACGGCAGAACAGGGACTCTACTGTGCTTCAACTGACACAGATCGTCAACCAAGGCTCTTCCCAACATGTTTCAGCTCGAATAAAGCGTAGAGAATTGCAGACGATATGTATTCGATTCAAGTTCTGACTTCGTTTAATATCCAATTTATTTCACTTCACAAACATAGAGAGATTAAGGAGGCTATTTACATACAGAGTTTAACATAATGATCTAATGATCCGTACATCACGAAGATGAATAACATTTGATAACTTACGTATCGTATCTTAAATGCTGCGAAGATAGAACGGGAATTCCCCGATCGCTTAATTCAAAAACAGACCTGGTTGCCAGATTCATAGATCGAAATTATGAAAAATTAAATATTAGCAAACAGGAAATAGTAAACTTCATAGGAGTGGCAACATCCTCCCACCTTTTGTATTGCAGGCAAATTTACCTTAAAGCAATACAAAACGAAATAATACACATATATAGCAGATATAAATTGTAATACATGAAATGAAGTTGAACTAAGAATTATAAACATGTGAAATGACATTAAAAAACAATAAATATATAAACTGGCATTATAGTTATTAAGTACTAGGGAAAAAAGTCAATAATAGTTCATAAGTCCATGCGTTTTACAGGTACTACTCGGCGACCACTTCGAGTTACCCTTATATTTTTAGGAACCTCGTTTTCACATGACTCTGTCTCTGGTGCAGTCTCGGTTTTCTGAGACATTTTTATGAAGTTGTCGGCAGAAGTAAGCTCCAAAGGGAAGATTCGTTGAAGGGGTCGTATGATTTCACCATTGGCTACTCGTAGTTTCGCAACACGTTCAATATTGTCTTTGCCAGGAAACAGTTCAATTACCTGTGCTAAAGGCCAATTTATCCTATTTGGGTTCTTTGACTCCACTAGGACAATTTCTCCTGGAGAAATCGTCTTTCTCCGTGAAGATGACTTTGGACTTCTTACTAATTCTCCTAGATATTCTTTATAGAAACGTTTTCGTAGATTTAGCCGTAAGTTATGAAGGTAACGTACACGTTTCAATAAATGCTGAGAGTCAATTAAGTCCAAATCAACAGTTTCTCGCTCGCCTAAATCTTGAATAAAGTGAGCAGGCGTAAGAGGTCTCAGTTCGTTAGGATCGTCTGACAAATATGTCAGTGGTCGTCCATTTATTGTGGCCTCACAGTCAGTGAGCAATGTCAACATTTCTTCATATGTGACACAGGATTTTCCTAAACACTTTCGAAGAAGTTCCTTGATACAACGAACCATTCTTTCCCAAAATCCACCGTACCATGGGGCAGACGGAGGGCTAAATATCCATTTGATTTTCACTAAAGCACATTCCCTTTGAATGAAATCCCACATCTTTGGCAGCTCAAAATTTTGGAGGTTTAACGTGACCATATTGACCACTTGTTTTTTCTTACCTAGTCCTAAAATTGTCCAACCTAATAAAGTTTCCACGGCTGAAATACCAGATGTAAGTACTTCAATTCTTCCTGTCAAAATGCTTCCAAGTACGTCAGCTCCTAGAAGAATTCTTATAGGTGGCGAATCTCTTCCGACATCTGTCAGTTTTATTCCTCGAGAAGCAAGTTCAACAAGTAATGTTTCATCACGTATTCTGGGTAACGTAGAGCAAATCTTCGGTTGATCGAGCAGAGACATTGAAGTAGAATACTTTCGATCTAAACTTTCAATGGTTACAACATATTTCGTATGCTCAGCAGCCGGAGTAATTCCTCCGCCAAACAGTCCTTGAGATAACATTTCCTTTCCGGAAGGGGAAAGATTTAATTCAGCAGCTAAGCTCTTCTCAATATAGGAACGATGTGATCCATCATCCATTAAGGCTCGTGCACAGATTTCCTTGCCTCTGTGCCGTAGTCTGATCATGATTGTTTTCAAATAAATTTCACGTTCTGAGGGAAGATTTGTCAACAGCGTCTTGGTAGATTTTTGCTTTTCTTCTGCGACTTTGTCCTTTGATGAAGAGTTAATATCTTTACCTAAATCTGGGCAAAGTAACGCGTAATGCCTCCGTCCACAAATCAAACATTTTACACTACTGTGACACCCTTTTGCCATATGACCAGGCTTAAGGCAAACAAGGCAGCATTTCCGTCGCATAACTTGGGACTTTCTGTCATCGTAATTTATTGTCGACAATTTTTGACAATCCTGACTTGGATGAGGACGGTCACAGAATATACAACTAATTTTTCTTCCAGATGTGTTCGAAATTAGAGTAGCAGCAGTAGGTTCATCTCGTTGAACTGGTTTTTGGAATTCCTTTCGTTTCGTACCACTTCCGAACGCATTTTCTGCTAAAACCCGATGCTCTTCACCCTCTACTTCATGACGTAAGAAAGACATCAAATTTTCCAGAATCTTCTCCTTTGCGAGGATTTGTTCTCCTTCCTCGACTTCTCTGTTGAGTCTATATCTGTCCCAAGCCTTTAGAATTTCAGTCGGAAGACATGATTCCACAACAGGATACAGCATTGCTGCGTAATTCGATGTTGTCACACCCAATGTCTCTAACGCTCGTAGATAGGAACCAAGTTTATCGTATAAATCAGCTAACTTGATGACTGATTTGTTATTTACTAATGCCAAAAGATCTCGAATGTAAACTTCAATCAATAAGTCCTTTCTGCCAAATCGGGACTTTAAATGTTCAATAACTTTCGCGTAGTTATCCTTAGAAGGTGGGTAACTTTCCGCTATATCGCGTGCTTTAGTTTTTGGTTTTAACGAAGAAAGCAGATACTGAAATTTATCTTCTTCTCTTAAATTTTCATCTTCATGAACTCGAGAAAACTGACCCCAAAATGCAACCCATGATCTAGGCATAAGATCATACTCCTTAAGACGTAATTTGGGAAGTTTTAAGTTATCAGATGCAACCTTATTAGAAATTACAGATTTACTTTCATTATATTGATTATAATTCTTCTCGTATATAACTCGTACTTCAGTAAATTTATCTCTGTAAGATTCCATTGCATCATACTCTTCATCCGTAAAACTAATTAATTTTTTAATTTCTTCATCTACTTTAAATAAACGCTCTGCTTTCTCAACAACTTTGCAAAACTGTACGTGAATGTCCTTTTCAACATCAATTTTACGATGAATATCATTAAACGTATTCGCCGCTGTGGTAAAGAGACGGCGTAAATTAGTTCTTTCACCTCGTAACTTAGTTTCCAGTTTTGCTTGCTCAGCCTCAGTCTGTGTTTTTTCTGAAGTCATGTTTTACTTACACGTATATCAAACGTATTTCTTAAACGTATATAACGTATTTCGAATGTAAACGTACTTCTTAAACGTATGTAACTATTACATGAACATAAAAACCTCTACACGAAACAAAACTTTTATAAATAACTCAGAAGCAATCAAAAGTTAAATAAATTCAGAAATTAACTTGTTTACCTTCATTAAAGTAACTTGAATTTAGCCACTTCTGATTTCTCAGTGCAGAGTACAGTTCTGTCGTTCGGACGCCACTTATATTCGACTCAAGTTCTGACTTCGTTTAATATCCAATTTATTTCACTTCACAAACATAGAGAGATTAAAGAGGCTATTTACATACAGAGTTTAACATAATGATCTAATGATCCGTACATCACGAAAATGAATAACATTTGATAACTTACGTATCGTATCTTAAATGCTGCGAAGATAGAACGGGAATTCCCCGATCGCTTAATTCAAAAACAGACCTGGTTGCCAGATTCATAGATCGAAATTATGAAAAATTAAAAATTAGCAAACAGGAAATAGTAAACTTCATAGGAGTGGCAACAATATGAATGCATAGTCGGGTGCCTGTGAAAGACCATTCATTTGTGCCCGACAGCAAGAATTCGTTTGCAGTGGTGCCGGGGAACAAGACACTAGACATCTCAGGATTGGAAAAGGGTAATGTGGTCGGATGAATCACGCTAGACCTTATTTCGCACTGATGGAAGACGTCGAATTTGGCAAGAACTCCTTGAAGCCATCTTGCCTTATTCGCTCTGGGCAAGGGTCTGGTGGGAGTATCAAGATATGGCGCATGTTCTACTGGCATGAAAGTGGTGTCTTGGTGTTCCTCGAGGGTAAAGAAACAACCATGAGATACCTAGATATATTGGCAGATCAAATGTACCCTGCAATGTTGCATTTTTACTCGGATGGCGGCGGATACATCATGGACGATAATGCAACTATAGATCGAGCCAGAAATGTTCAAAATGGGTTCGCTGAATATCAGTCATATCTCAAACCTTCCCTGCCCTCCAACACTTGGAATTCAACACCTTCCCTAGCCACCGTATAACCCGGATCTTAACCCATAGAAAATATGTGGAATATGGTGGAAAGACGCATCCGACAACACTCTCCTCTTCCATTTAATTCTAAAAAAAGCTGCATACCCAATGCATGGTATTCTCTGGACGTAAATGCACTCCAGAAGCATGTAAATGAAACAAAGCAGTTATCGGTGCAAAAGGTGGTCCAATAAAATATTGATTTTTGGTTTCTTATTCAGTGGCCAGTGTGTGTAATTTCATTCTCTTGAATTTAGTTGTGAAACTAGTAAATGTTTATTATGAAAGGTGACGGTCAAAATCACAAACTGTATAAAATCTCGAATTCTTAAAAATATACTCTATATACTAATGTTTGAAGAATACGAAAAGCCACTATGCGTCCGTCCTGCTGCACACTGAAATAAGATGGTTATTTCGTGTCGCTGACATGTGCACAAAAGTGCAACCACTAGTGTCTCGTTAAACTTTAAAAAAATGCAATGTTTTAATTTAGGGAAATATAATACAGTGAAGTATAGCTGAATGAAAATAAATTAAATTTCAGTTGTCTTTTATAAAGAGTAATAAAATTTTCAAGTAAGAAGTAATGAGCGGTTGAACTGAACTGCGATGATTAACTTGCAGAAACCCAATTTATTCTAAAGACTTTCATGATGTTCTCAGGAATAATGTAAAATATCTCTTGGTATACAAACTGGTATGTTTTACTAAATTTGGAAGAACTTTGACGCATGCATAATTTCTGACAATATTTTTTTTACGGCGGGCACTCGCATTTCTAGCATTGACCACTCCTAAGGCCGAAAGTTGCGGCCATTTTATTCTGAAGGACCTAATAAGCGGCTACCGTTACCTCCTATGAGAAGACAGACAATTTACATCCATGCCTTCTCCGGGATTCGAACCCGGACCCTTCGGCATCGCAGTACGCTGTACTAACCACTATACCGTCTGGGCGGCACTTCTGACAATATCACGTTGAGAATAAATTGAGGTACTATGGTAAATTTAAAAATTTTAAGCTATAATTTCATTTCATAGATACTAGTTTAGATATCTTCTTATTTTAATTTCTCTTACTAGCTTTTTTTTTTTTCATACATATGCAATAGGCAGATAGCCTAACCTAAACCTACCCACGTAATAGAGTTCTTAAGTAGTCCACCAGCGACCGAGCGGTAAAGTCGCTGAACACTGGTAGCTCCCGAACACCGGAGTTCGAATCCCGGACAACGGGCAGGCTGCTTAGGCTTTTCCGTGGTTTTCCCTATGTGTTGTGGGGTTACACCCTACAACCCATAGGGAAGCTTAGAGACGTAGACCAAAGGCAAACGCGCGCTAGTCAGAAACTCTGGCTCTCTAACGAAGTCAGTAAAACATCGACTTAAATACTACTCTTACTCATTTGCATTAAACGCGTTTCTTAAAATACATTCTAGTAGGAAATTGTAACCTGAAGCTAGAAGAGGTAGGAAAGAGGCATAAACTTAAAATGACTGAAATAAAAATTAAGATAAACCTTACAGTATAAAGTGTATTCGAGCCAGCTTCACTTAGAAAATCCTCTACGAAGGCATCACTCTCTCGAGCAAAATCCTCCCCTATCGCAAGCTAAAAGGTTTCGGAATCCCTGATACTTGTTATATCTAAAGCTGAAAGGCGTTTTAAACACAGCTACAGCGAACCACTTCAAGTAGGTAAGCAGACTTGGTAAAGGAAAAGAGAATAGCAGCGAAAATGAACCAAATTCAAAGAGAAATACGGTAACGTAGCATTTCAAATTAGAGAAAAAAAAGAGGCAAACTTAACTTGGTGCAGATTTTGAGCGAAACTCTATTGATTTCCAGGGCGATCAGATACAAGTTCCTCTTCTTCCGGATAAAAAAAATGACCATTTCTACCTTTTTCAAAATCTAAGGTTCCTTTCTCCTTTTTGTGTAATTTTAAATTAGTCTTTTTACAAGATTATTTCAAGAATTCAAGAAAAAGTAAGTAATCGAGGAGAAAGGAAATGAAAAATAAGGAAAGTGGAGAAATTTCACAAATGTTTATGAAGACGTACCTAATTCTTTGGAAAATGCAATCCCCCGAGTCAAGAATAGAATAGTGGTAGTGAAAAATAAATTATCCACCAAAGCTCCAACGGAAACTAAAAGTTTTAAAATGTGTAGATTCATAACGAATTTACAATATATTTATGAGTTAAAAAAATTAAAATTTGGGGGCAGATTTTACTCGTAAACTAAATTAGATTTACGATCATTTTAAAACAAATTAAAACGTTATACGTAAATAAAATAATTTCTTCTTCTTTCATATTTTAATTTTATGTTTATACATAAATCTTAAAGGCATGTCTTAAAGATGTCTTCCCCGTCACATTTTAAACAGTCGCAAGTGTGGCTGCTACTGTAGACGTCTAAAGGCATCGTCACATGTCTGAGCCATGTACCATACAGAATCTCGGTAGCTACACATCTCAGTAATCCTTGCCATATGCCATATAGAATGGAACGTAATAGAATGCTACGTAAATCTCGGCACATGGAATTAATTTTATCAATAGTCATTTAATTTAAAGACAGCAATTTTTCCAGAGACATATCGAAGTTTTCATCGAAAGCACCGAGCGTCGCCCGCTGAATTACTGACCTTGATTGATTTGGTATCATAAAAATTCATAAATTTCACATTAAATAAAAAGTTTATCCATTTTTCCCCGGAAGAAAAGCCCACAAAATAAAACAGCGATGCCGAAGGGTCCGGGTTGGAATCCCGGAGAAGGCATGGATGTAACTTGTCTTCAGAATAAAATGGCCGCAACTTTCGGCCTTAGGAGTGGTCAATGCTAGAAAAGCGAGTGCCCACCGTAAAAAAAATATTGTCAGAAATTATGCATGCGTCAAAGTTCTTCCAAATTTAGTAAAACATACCAGTTTGTATACCAAGAGATATTTTACATTATTCCTGAGAACATCATGAAAGTCTTTAGAATAAATTGGGTTTCTGCAAGTTAATCATCGCAGTTCAGTTCAACCGCTCATTACTTCTTACTTGAAAATTTTATTACTCTTTATAAAAGACAATTGAAATTTAATTTATTTTCATTCAGCTATACTTCACTGTATTATATTTCCCTAAATTAAAACATTGCATTTTTTTAAAGTTTAACGAGACACTAGTGGTTGCACTTTTGTGCACATGTCAGCGACACGAAATAACCATCTTATTTCAGTGTGCAGCAGGAAGGACTCATAGTTGCTTTTCGTATTCTTGAAACATTAGTATATAGAGTATATTTTTAAGAATTCGAGATTTTATACAGTTTGGGATTTTGACCGTCACCTTTCATAATAAACATTTACTAGTTTCACAACTAAGTTCAAGAGAATGAAATTTCACATCCAAAATTTGCTTGTGTCGAACAAAATCTGATATTTATTAAATTCCCTAGATTGTTTACGGGAATTTAGCAACTAATTTAGATTGATATCATTAGCTTATTTTATTTTACTCTTGAATGTTTCTTTCGATTATTTGTATCGCCTTTTCTTTAAACTACTTTATTAGCCCAAAGGTGCAATTTTCCCAGAAGGGCTATTACTTTCGTTTTGGCATTTTGCATCGAGTCACTTTTCAAATTGTTGCCACTAAAAATTAGAGCCCTGTATTATATTTAAAGGAATTAAATAATGAAGAATCTGCATGAATCTATATATGTGTTCTCGTACTGTGAAAAAACAATGATACCTAAAGACATCTAATTTTGAATAACGTAGTCCCCCATTCGAATATGGGCATCTGGAAGCCCAAATTTGGAATTTGTTTTATTATCTATTTCATATTTTGTCAGACTTTAAAGGATTTTTGATGAGCAAACTCAACGCTTTCAAAGTGAGTAATGGCAACACGGTACGAAAAAAAAAACATTTTAATCTCCAGCTCGTGAGACTCTCTATCGGACATTCTAAAGTTATGCTGTTTTTAAATATTTTGTGATATTGCTGTTGAATTGAATTTTATGTAGTTTTAAGTACGAAGAATATACTATTTGATAAATAAAGGTTGTAGAGACATTAGGTATTTAGAAGCAGGAGACGAGAAAAATGAGCAACGCCTTCGCCGGGAATCGAGCCACGGACCTCTCGGTTACGCGTCGAGGAGTGCTGACCACTACACCACGAAGACATGGGAAGAAGGTGGGAGAAATACCTTATAAGGTAACACCCAAAACGTTTAAAAAACTCCCTTTCTGCGTAATATAAAATCTGAAAGCTTTCGGATTTTATTTAATTTGAATGAATTTATTTTATATTATTACATTAAAAGACCCTTCTTGTTAGAAGGAACGTTGCTGATACCTTTTGTTACTTAAATTTAAAAAAAAAAATTCTTTTTTGCATTGAATTCTATTCTGTAATCGAATTAAATTGTTTCTCTAACAAATAAGAAATATTTTAATAAAACAAATGTTGCTGGCATTTTAATCCTGACTTTTATACATAGTTTTTTACATTGCATTTTTCTACGCTGTGTTTTATTTATTTCTGCGTTTGTGCACACGAGAAGAAATAACAAAGTTAAAAACAAAATTTTTTATAGCTTTCCTTTTCATAAGAAAAACCTTTTGTATCGTTATTAAATTGTGTATTACTACTTTCATCCGATGCAAATTTTATGCATCACTTCAAATTCTTTTCTTCGCATTGTTGGAATGAAATCGCTACCTAGAATTTTAATAAAATATATTTTTCTTGTTCAATTCTGAAGAAAACGCTCTGCTAAATAGAAACAATATTATTGTGTCGACATTTAGAATAAAAAGAAATAAAACGATTAGTCGTCTGCTAGAAATTCTTGAAGTAAACTCTACTACAACTATTTTACCTGCAGCAGTCGCGTCTCTGTTTATTAAATTCTGGAAGCTAATGTGTCGGGTTATTACGAGTAATATCTCTGTAGCTTTACCATTTGCGTCACTTAGATGCGCAATGGATAATAAAGTTGTCTTTCTTTTCAAACGCAAGTCACATACTCAGTATTTATTTGTGAAGCAAACAGTAACAAATGCGATATTCTTCTTGTAACCGTTCAGACTTCCAAAGATAGATTTCTCTTTTCTTCTCTGATTATTCCTAGAATTTGTACATTTTTTAAAGATCTTTAAACGATTCATATCGTAAATACAAACTGATTTGAATTAAATTACATCCAAAAATATTTACTTATTTTACTATGCTTAGCTTTAAGCGGGGTCTACAGACTTTGCAGGAATTTGCATTTGTCCGAGAGCTAGAATATATTTCCGTTTCCCGCGAAAAAACTTTCCCCAAATCCAAAAGAAAAACTACTATAATTCCTTGTTTTATAAGGCTCTTTTCAACATGCATAGGTAGTGTGTTCACTTGCCTCTCAATCATTCTTATTTCCAATTCTCCAAAATATTATTCTCTTTCATGATTATCCAAAAAGGCTTAGTAAAGTTTGCGAATTAGAGCTAATATGTCGTATTAGAATATTATGCGTCATAGGCGTCTTAGAATACTAAAAAGAAAAGTTTATTATAAGACACCATTTTACCAAGTACTTCTGCACGATGATCTTCCATGATCTTTTATCATGGATCTGTGTGAATAGAGTAAATCAGTGGGAGATTGAATAATTTACAAAAGTAAAAAAAATCAATGAAAGCTCTGTTATAGTTGTTGTCCTTCTGGTGCACAAATTTCTTAAATTAAAAATTAAACATTTAAGAAATTAAAATTTTTTTTTTATTTTTATCCCTATAAATGTTTATACTTATATTACTCGAATACTTCTGATTAAATTCAGAAGCATTGTGTCATGGAGTACCGTTCCGTGAACCTTCCAGGTTTATCATGTCTCTAGCACTGTTCAACTTTCTAGATGAATTCGGTACAATGTGTTTTGCTGAAAATCCTTTACCTCATTGAAACCTCTTTCTGAACGATCTACATTGTTGCCAATTGACAAGCTGCGGTGAAATATCGTCTCCGTAAAACTGGGTTAGGGTTAATAGAAAGTGGCAGAGGAATGCAGAGTTGACTGCTTTGGTGCGATATCACCCATCTGGCGATAACTGGCGATATTCCATACACGGAGCTAGAACATTCTAGAGCTCATTCTTAGCAGTTTTCTCGGAAATATTCAAGAAGGTAGATTAAAGTTATATATATCCTGCCTGTACGCGGAGTAGTAGAGTAGAGTGTTCTGAATTCAGAGATTAGCTTAAGAGCCATCAGCCGAGTCGGGAGCTGTACTTTAATGCTTTGCCATAAACTGTCTTCACCGTTATAGCCTGAAGACTGTTGCTGATTGTTTCACCGTGTTCATCGTAGTTTTTCGACGACTGTAAACGTGTCTTTGGAACTGTCTTGTGTAATACTAGCGAATAAATTGTGTTTTGATTCTTTATTAAGTGTTATCGTCAAATACTCCAAATCCACGAACGCATAGAACGCAACAGTACTTTTCCAAGAAAACGTCATTATTCTCATTCACCGTTTAATCAACTATTATCCCTGTGCGGTTAACATCACTCTGAGTATTGAATTGGTATCACACTAGTAGGACTGCAAAATTCTGATCGTTGGGTCGTTGCATTGATTTTCTATCTGTTGATTCTGTTTTCTATCTGTCTATTCCAGAAGCAAAATTTCTAAACTTTTCAGTTTTTCTTAGCAGGTCAAATATTTAGACGTCTCGTTTTACATCAACTAACTTCATTTAAATGGCATACTAGTCAGAGGAGATGTTAAAAAATATGCATTATCCGAAGTAGTATCTTAACCCTTTTTGTTTTTCAGGAACATGGTAAGTTTAATTTCTGCATTGTGAATGGGGAATCAAGTTTTTCCGAGTTTCTAATGTGTTTTGAGTGACTTTTCCCTCGAAATATTAAAATGCTTTAAACTGTTTAGTGAAGCTGGGAATGTGGAGAATTCTGAGTATAGAAAATTATCGTTATTTGTGCTCGTAACTCAAGTCAAATGTTAACATAATAAAAAGGGAAAAGTTTTAAGAGAAAGAAAGATAGGATCCATATAGATGTATAATATTTTACTACTAATTAACGAGTTATTATTTTGTCTGTTCTGTACTTCTGCGTTTCGTATTATTCTTGGCGCAAACTGAAAAAAATTGCGCCAAGATAAATTCTTCAATTTCTCTATAAATTTCGCACCAAATTTTACAAAATTTAATATTTAGGCATAATTTGAGTCGTAGAATCAAAATATGAAAAAAAACTTGGTATGGCTTTTCGGAAAAAGTCCGATTTTGTGTCAAAATACGTATATTAGAACAATGCTATTTATAAATCTAAACATATCCTACGTCACGCTTTCGAGACATGAAAAACGCAAGTAGTTGAATGTCGTCAATCCGGCCAGTAGATCGGCAGATATAAAACTGTCCCTTTTTTTTTCTTTGCGCAGTGTACTACAATATTACCCAAGTTAAACTAATTCCTGTGATGCTTCTGAGCATGGGCGAAAACTCTCAGTCCATTTGCTTGAAAGAGTAGCCAATTTTACAGAAATATATCAGTTTATTTTATGTTTTTGTTAAGATGTTGTAACGTATTTTGCAGTTTTTATCGAAATAACAACTTCTTAGTAAATCATGAACTTTACTCTCAATTCACGAAGAGAGATAATTTAAATACAATTTCTAAATGTTACAGGTTTACACTCCTGCTTATTATAACAGTTTCTTCCTCTATCAATTTTTCATACATCAGCTACTCCTAAAACTTTCGGGACAACCAGTTTTTAACACTTTTCTCGTTGCTCAGCAACGGTTACACGAAACAAATATGGCATTGCCACTCCGATAGTAAGGATAATAAATGTAATCATTTTTAAATAATAAAATATTACAATGTACTGGTTATCGTTTCTTACATACTATAGGGCACAAAAGCGACCGACATGTGAATCTGAAATCTGGAAAAGGTTCAGATTTTAACAGTCACCCTAAAACTTTTGTAAAGTTTAATGCGGGTGGTTTATCAGTAGAGATTATCGATAGAAATAGCCCAGAATGAATAGCGAAACATTATATAGTATACTAGATGAATATACATTTAGACTAACGTGGGAACGTTGTATATATGTTACTTTTCAAAAGTGATATATCAGTATTTAAAAAGTGAAAAGATATATAACGTAATTCCATAAAAATATTTTAATGTTTTTAATTAGTAAAAACATAATATAAAAATGTAGAAAAGTAATATTTTTAAGAGCGGCTTTTTAAACAGCTCAGTTTCTTAATAACAGACAGAATAAATCCGAAAGACAAATAAATATCTTGCAATTTGCAGAATAGCTATATCCTGGAATAAAAAGTGAAGCAGCGCATTTACATTGGAGTACATTTGAAGGAAATCAACGCAATATCATGTTTCGAGATTAATAGCTCTTTTCGGTTCAAAAAACGATTGGAGCATTTTCAGCGAATAATAAAGAAAGAACGTCAGCGTTTACAAGGGACCAGGAAATCTTAGATACATTCCTACCTTCCCAAAATGAGAACCGAACTTTCATGCAGAGAGTCCTACCATTTCTGAGCGATATACATACGTAATGTGTGATAACTAAAGTATTCGTTGTGCTCGGAACTGTAAATGAAACATGTGCTTATCAATACTGAAGGCTATGAAATGCGTCAAAATCAGCAGCCAATAATGCACAGTGTTTTTTTCCCGCTTTCCTAAATGTGTAAACGTATCTGTCTAGTTGTAGCTTTTAATCGTGGCGCACAGTCAATATTCAGTGTATTGGCCAGGCGATATCAATAAAGTTTTTTTTAATCTCCGAATATCTGAAGATATCGCTAAATAAGTATCGGTTCCAGTAAATAATAACACGAAGAGGATTTTATCGGCCATTTTGAACAGTAATAAAATATTTCTACTTCAAAAATGTTTATAACTTAGTTCAGTACTAGAATTTAAAGCTAGCAGTAATTTTTTCTAACAACTGGCAGTATACCCTTGAATGGAAATCTTTAATTATTCTTTATATTTTAAAGAAAATACAAAATAGGAAAGGAACAGATTTTTAAAAGTCCATGCGATTTCGCAGTGTCAAGGCATATGGAAGGCACTCGGTAACTTAATTCGATCATGAAAATAACTTAGTAATTGTACTGTACTGGTACAATTAGTAAGTACAATTAGTATTAGTGCGTACTGGTTCGTAATAACTTAGTAATTGTTCTGTATTAGTACAATTAGTATTAGTGCGTACTGGTTCGTAATAACTGCGTACTGGGTTTTTCTTCAACGATATTTGTACAATATCGCAGTATCACGCAATATAATCAGTAGCCATATTTTAAACTACTAAAAGCATTAAACAGAACGCAATCCAAAGCGCAGAGAAAGCTAATCCTATCTCAAAATTACAGCAGCTAAGTAAACAACAACAGCTTACTTAAAACAATTACTGAGCTGAGATGTTTCTCTCCGGCTTTTATAGCTTTTTAAATCAGCCGCACGTGAGAGTTCTAGCAATTTCTGTAAAACAAAAAGAGTAGAATTAAGGTTACAGCTAATATACGAGTCAATTACATTTATTCAAATTATCAATTACCTTTATTCAATGTTAAATGCACGTGCTCTTGTATTTTCACTTTTCCGGCATAGCTTTCTCTTAAAGTATTTCACGCGCTGCGTTGCACGGGGAAATAAAATAATTTTAATTATAATTCTATCAAAAATATCTAACTAAATGCCAAATTCCTAACAGTACTTTAGAATGTTGTTCTCAGAGTACGCCATAAACTGTAGTCACGCAATTATGTCAGATTTAAGTAAATTGTTGGCTTAAAAAAAATAAAAACGATTTTAGAAATCAAACAAAAAGTTTTTAAACGGTCATCTCTCTTAATTAATTTGTATTTTTGAATGTTGAGCGAATTCATTAAGATATATTTTTACGATCACGTCCAATGAAGTAATATTTTCTCTGATTATAGTTTTAATCAGTCCCCATTTAAAATATGCCATGTAATCATGCATAAAACTGTGCATAAAAAAAATTTCTGTTTGTAGAATAAAGAGCAACTGAAGAACTGTATAATAACAAGGCCATCATTCTCAAAGATTATGCAACAGAAAATACGACCGAGGATTATAATACACAAAACTGAAAACTCTCGAAAGTAAGAGGCCTAAAAATTGTTATATAATTTTTACTTCCTTGTACGCATTAAAAAGGAAGTATAGTAATCGCGAAAAGTTTCTGGTATCATATTTCAACAAAAATATCCATTTTGACCTTTATCGAATGCAATTTAACGACTTTTTGCGTGACATCTGTGCTTGAAGACAAAATAAAGGACTCTTTTTCCCCAAGCGAATTATGAAACTGATTTAAAATGGACTCAGAGATTTGTTCGCGGCGTCTGTGCGTATGTAAGTACGCATGTATGTATCTCGCATAACTTAAAAACGAGTAACCTCAGAACGTGGAAATTTTGTATATAGGACTGCTATAACATGCAGATGTGCACCTCCTATGTTGGTTGCAATCGGCCGCGCCAATTCTAATATATGTGTATATATATATATATACACTCTGTTACTCGGCTCGGTGAGCTCAGTTTCTTTATTCTTATATGTTTGTAAATTGGGCACTTGTTGTTTTAAAAATGATTAAATTATGTTGTTCTTATCTTCCGGTTAAGGATTTTATGCCTTTACTTAACCTGCATGTTATAGTTGTAGAATTATCAATAATTTAAAAGTTGTTCAAGTGCGGCTAAGCCTAATTTTTTGGTCATAGCAGCCATATTTGTTTACATTTGATGGTTAGCAGAATAGCGGATTTGTTGCCAAACTAGAGAAACTAAGCTTCGCAGTGAGAAAGGTAACGCCTTCTTTTATGATTGCTAATTAAATCATGCTTGATCCGTTCTCGAACTTATTGGAGAAAATAAGTGTTTAAGATTTACTTCGTAATTTTTAATATAGATATTTTTGTGTTATGTATTTTTGCCTCGTCGCGAAGTGAGAACTGAATTAATTCAATGAGAAATATATCTCTAATGAAATTGTAGGAAAATGCGTATAGTTTAATATTCCGTACAGGGAAGTCATGTGGTGTACACATCAGGTTTTTTAGGATTGGAAAGTCATCAGCAATGTAGAATGTAAATTTTATTCTTTACAGGAGTTGCAGATAAAAAAATCCAACAAAGATCACATCAATGCATCTCTCATGAAGTGCTTTCTTTGAACGTGAAGAAGTATTCTTCTTCGTAGAAAAACACAAGGAAACATTAAAAAAAAAAAACCCTTGGGCACATAATATACTGCGACATGGAAGAATGGACTGTTTGGAGAAAATACTGACTGAAATTAGGCGCATCTGCATCTTGGCAGCCATTTTTTTCACACTGTATTATTTTTTATAAATAAGTTTCAAATTCGAAAAACAAAGTAACATTTCACCAGTGATTACATATAAACCAGTTTTACGTGAATACGTAATTAAATCTCAATGAGACTCATTGAACCAAGAAAATTATTTGAAAAATTTATAATTTATCTACAAGTAGTTTTTTATTAGAAAAAAAGCATATTTTCTTCATCGAAATGAATCTTTCAGCTATCGACGACTAAAATGACTTGCACTGCGTATAGACAGTTTCCTTACGTCAATACAAAGGAATATCCAGGAAATACTCTTGACAACGGATATATAACGTTTTTCCGAGAAAGGTTTCATTTGGTTTAGCATCTATTTCATTTCCTTCATTTTCTGCTTCCATTTCGTACCAAGGCAAAGAATGTTCCAGTTGTGAAGAACGATTTGTACTTACTTCTTACCTGATATAGTTGCGTCTTCACAACCAAGAAATAAGAAATATTCATTATCCGCGAAACAGTTGATTTATTACTCACGGTTTAGTAGTTGATAAATTGTTTTCGAAATTAAAGAAGTAAATGTTTATAATTTACTAAACGAGCATCATCTGAAAACAGTTCGTAGCATGATGAAATACAGCATCGCACACCTTGGGGTTACTGTCTTCTCGTAACAGTCTTAACCTTAAGTACAACAAACACGCTTGCCTTATTCGGAAGAATGCGCATTGAAGCGAGAGATCGATCTTAATTCCCACGCCCCTGAGAAGTTTATTTAAAGCTATTAAAATTGTTTTAAACGGCATTTTATCCAGAAATAAAACAAATAATGCATTTTTAAAGGAGGGATTATATATAAAATATTTTTTTTGCAAAGTGTATAGTTAGTACAAACAGAAGATAGCCGGGGATGGGGGACATTTATTTCTTCCTCATTTTTAAGTGACAATATAAAGTTAAAAAAATAGAACAATAAAAAAATCGGAAATTTTTTGTATTTTAAATTACATCCAAAGTGACGTTTTTTTTAACGTTTTGTGTGTTACCTTTATTTATTAAACATCATGTTCTTCGCACTTAAACCATAAAATTCAGATTAACAGCAATATCGCAAAATAATTTTAAAATGAAATGCAACATCGTATTGTCATTTTATTTAATGTTAGTAGTATCTCCCTGTAAGTTACTGATGATGAATAAAGTTTAATCATATTTATTATGTATATTGCGTTATATAAAACAGAGGGCGCAAACTCAAATGCACTCGGCCCGCATGCGCGCCATCTGTAAACACCTGACGGGCCATAAAAAATTATTAACAAAATAAGGAATATTTAAATAAATTTTAAATTCCGATTACTAAGTTTTTTTTCCGAAACATAACATAAACAATAATAATATCGCAAAGGGAAAAAAAGTCAAACACATTTATTCTCTACCTGAAATCTAAAGCATTTTTGTTACTCAAATTCTGTAATTTTATGAGGACATTGTTCAAAAGTAGCGGAGAGCCCGCGAACTAATGGCTCAAGCTCTAATGTTTGGCATTTGTAAAATAAAATAATAAAAGAATGAACATTTTATAATTCAAATATATCGACAGCTAAATATTAAATTTTCAGACTGACGTTTACTTAAAATACTTGTAAAATGTTTAATTAATCATTAAACTTACTTTAATTTAACCTTAAAGAAAACTTTGCCTTTTCAGAGAGAAAAAGTTCCAAGTAAGACAAAACTTGAAGATAAACAACGACAACTTAGTCTCTTACTCTTATGCATTAAATGTTTCATCGCTACGTGGATTTCTATCCATGCATATTTTATGTAAATAATTATAAAGTTCTTTAATGCCTTACTACAGTTTGACATTTGATGGCGTTTTCATTTTGATAAAGTTTGTAGCATCGGAGAGAAATTATTATAAATTATCTTTATCGCAAAATGCAGACGCCCATCGCAACACCGTTGAAAACACGGTACTTTTCCCAGTTGAAAACTAACAGGGATTTTCTGTTATTAGTTTCAAACTGTGAAAAAATGCTGTTTACATTTAAATGCATTTCTGAACGAAGCTATCATTCTTAATGCAAAAATTTGTAACTGATCTTATTTATTTTCTGTTTGACCATTGATTGCATTCGGTCTTGCTCATGGTTTTATGTAATCGTGGCAGATCTTGTAGCAAACTGCTCACAGATACGGAGAGATAATTGTTTAATAATCTCAGTTTTATTCGTATGCTGCGTCACAAATCTATCTTCGTAAAGCTATAAATAGCTAAGAATTGTAAAATAAAGTTATAAGTGCATTATTGATTTCATCGATCACCGATTAGAAATATCTTTGGTTCAAAACAGTTTGCCAACGTTTTTGTTTTGTGCTTTTAAATTCTAATTTGACTTTAAATAGAAAAATTTTAAAAATTGTAAAATTTCCAAATATTTTAGAATTCCACGGTTTAAAAAATTACCTAGAAACGATTTGAGATACGTACCATCGCTTAAAACGTTTGTTTGCAAAAATGACTCATTTCGATCACGGATGTTATAATTTCTGCATCTCTGAAATTTTTAATTACAATGTTATAGAATGTATGTAATTTGTATAAAATGGAGGTTTATTTATTTACCTTGAATGCTACGCATTTTAAACCAACTTGTTCATCTGTGGTCGAGAAGTGTATTATTCGATCGCAGTTAAACACGCCTGCAAGAATCATTAGTATTTCATGCTGACTGTATTTCCTTGAATCTAAAAAACTTCAATAAATTGAATCAAGTCTGACTCCTAGAAGAAACTCAAATGACTTAGAGTTTATTGTAAATCCGTTGCAAAGTATCAATAACAAGATAAGAAATAATATTTTTTCTCCTTTCTTCTTTTATAGATCCATTTTCTTTATCATTACACGTTCACACAGGCCTGGGGTGCAAGGGGGAAACTTAAATGGATTTAGGGACCACGGGCCTCTCAGAGGGCCCAGACTGCCTGATCAAATTTTTCCTGGGGCACTAAAGTAGATAAGTTTGCCATTTAAGTTAGGAAAAAAAAGGGGCAGTTGAGGCCCTTTTCTCGGCTCCCGACGGCAATGCTTTTAGTGAATACTGCCTTTTTATATAATCTAAACTAAACGTTAAATGCGATATTTTTTAGTCCGAAGGGGCTTTGTCCCTGAAAGACTATTGTTTTCGTTTTGCGATTTTGCGTCGGAAACATTGAAAGTTTGAATCCCTTTTCAAACTGTTGCCACCAAATCTTGCAGCCCTGTATTATATTTAAAGGATTTAAATAGTGAAAAATGTGCATAAATGTATGTGTATTTCTCCAAATGGGATAAAATAACGGTACCTAGAGCCATCCAATTTTGAATAATGTACGTTTTCACCCGAATAGGCGCATCTGGAAGTCCAAATTTGGAATTTGGAATGTATTTTATTTTCTATTTCATATTTTGTAAAACTTAAACGAATTTTTGATGAACAAACTCAAACGATTTAAAAGCGAGCAATGGCAACACTCTACGGGGGGGAACACTTTTTTTATCTCCAGCGCGCGGAATTTTGTATCGGAAATTCTAAAGATATGCTCATTTTAAAATATATTTTGCGATATTGCTGTTGAACCGAATTTTATGGTTTAAGTGCGAAGAACATGATATTTAGTAAATAAAGGTAATACACAAAACGTTAAAAAAATGCCCCTTTGGACGTAATTTAAAATCTAAAACCTTTCATTTTTTTTTGGTGTGTGTGTGTGTGTGTGTGTGTGCGTGCGTGCGTGCGTGTGTGTATGTGTGTGTGTGTTCTTTGTTTCATCTTAAAATTTCTAACAAGTGCTCAGATTTTCCTCAAATTAGAGTTCTCATGGCTCTGTATAAGTAATACTTTCTTGTGTATTAGTGAAATAGCGTACAGTTTTAGTTAGCTAATCACTTTGTTTGCTTCAGTTTTATCGATTTATTTTCTTTTGTATTGCTCTATTCCAGCCCCATTCCGGAAGAATCAAATTTTAATCAAATGCATTTTTAAAACAATAAGAAACAGAAAGAATTAGATTTCGAAGATAATCTTATAAGGTATCATCTTATAAAATATAAGGTATTTATACTTATAAGTTATGCTAAGAAGACTCCAGCCCTCTTAGCATGCCTTCGTGGTTTAGTGGTTCGCGTATCGAAAGGTCCGTGGTTCGAGTCCCGGCGAGGACATTGCTCAGTTTGCATGTCTCCTGCTTCGAAATAGCGTAATGTCTCCACAGTGTCGCTCGAACTAAAAAAGTGGTGCAAGATGATTTTCCATCACGAGGAGTTGGCGAATAGACCTTCTAATCCCCAGTCGCCCTTTAAAAGGGGGGAACATATAAGGTATTTCTCCCGGCTTCTTAGCATGCCATCGTGGTGTTAATTATTTAATAATAATAATATTTATTATATTTTATTATTATTATTTATTATATTTATTTATTTTTATTATTATGTA
>KK113543.1:376725-395129 GCA_000611955.2 Stegodyphus mimosarum | reverse complement strand
TTTTTTTTTTTTTTTTTTTTTTGTATTTAACAAATTTCATTAATTTTTTTTTATTAATTTAGTTTTGGATTTTTTTTGTATTTAACAAAATATTGCAAAGCATGCGAAGGCTATTTCCTTAACAGAAGGGATGTTTTCATGAAAGAATTTCACGAAGAGTAATGTTGATATTAAGACAATACATTGTAAGGTCTTTATTTTATTCTAACCAATTATTTTTAGTGTTCCTTTCCTTTCCCTCCTAGTTTGAGTTTCTTGCCGGAATGCAAATTTGTTATGACGTTAGATGCAAATCTATATGTATTCCAGGAGCAGTATTTAAGCTGCGTTTCAAAAGTTCAAAAAGAGTAGCAGCGGACTTAGTTTCGAGTTTAGGCTCGTGTTAGAATTTAGCGTGTCTGAATTTAGGCGATGTTAAACACCCGTCAGATCTGTACTAATATTTTTAGGCTCGGCTTTGCTCTGAGCAGCCGATTGAGCGTTTCGTTAAGCTAAGGAGCCAGTCGTTAGATATCTTAATTTATTAGTGATTTCCGTTAAATTCACGTTTAGCCCCAAGTTGTTGTGATATGTGAACACGAAGTGCGTGTGTCTGTTTTAATTTAGTTTAAATGAAAAGGTAATTTAAAACCTTTCTTCTGTAGCAGTTATTCTTCAAGGCATAGCGAGAATTCGCTACTTTGTCTTCTGCATAGAGTCCAAGTTATATGCTACCTAAGAAAAACCAGAGACTCTATAACATTAGGATGCATGTTCACTAGATTAGTATTTTGCATCTTGCGTTATAAAACACGTTTTTCCAAAAATTTTACATTTCGTATTGAAATCTAAACGTCCCCCTTTTATTTCATAGGTTAGGAATAAAAGCATTGTCAAAAACCTGCAAATTATCAGAAAGCAAACTTACAAGGCCTTTTAATTAATTTTTAATGCACTTTCATTATTCAAAATGTAAATGACTATCTATTTACTACGTGGTATTTTTTTCGAAAAAATTAAAATACACGCTTTGCATAAATTTACAGCTTATGATGAAAGTAATACGAATTGTGATTGTTATTGACAAAGAGCGTCACAACAACGAGTCCACAAAACCTGCAGAAACACTAAAATGTTTCCTTCAAATAAAACGTTTCTTGACAGTGCGTTTAAGAGCTGAGGAAATAAACCTAAAAAAAGATCTGAAATTTCTTTTTATCTCTTACTTGTTTTCTGAGCTCCTTATATCTTTCAAAAATATAAATCTAGGAAAAGTCTCGCTTAGAGCGATTCATTAATCCCTTGATTAAAAGCACAATCATTACACTCAGTCTCTGTCATTGTCACTGAACTGTGCATATCGCGGCATTTGTGTCAAGTAAAGTTTTTCTGCATTGCATCTCTACTGCCACATTTCTTTAATTATCGTGCTCACATGATTATTCTCGATGATGCGATGAATGAATGTCATCTTGGCGGTGTACTGCATATACATCTTCGAAATACACGTGCACGTTAGATTCCATGATACCTTAAAATTGTGGGTGTTTCTTTTTTCTCCTGAAATTTTAGAAGAAATATGGTACTGTAAAAAAGTTTCAAATATTCGTATTAAAGGCAACCGCAGCCCATCCGGATATTCGAAAAAAAAACGGATAACTGAGTTTTATACTAATGTTGCGATAACTTCTTGTTAAACTTTTGGAGTAACAGCTGAAGTAAGAGCAGAAACCAGGCAGGAGAAGGGTTAAAAGAACCCTTTATTAAAATTCTTTAAAATTCCCAATGCGTCGACTCGACGCTAACAAACTACACTTCGCTTGGGCGGTAACTCAACTAACAAGAACTAAACTAAAAATTCAAAAATATGAACAGACAGTAGAGTTTTTTTAGCAGGGCTCAGATAATCATGTTATCCAAAACCACGTCGAAGTCTCGTGGCAGCAGAGTAGTGGTTGTTACGCCACTTTAAACAGCAATAAATGCAGAATCAGAGGCTCACGCTACAAAAGTACAATGCTTGGCCACTCTTTCTTACTTTCCCTTCAAGTACTGAGCATTTAAACCTTTTTCTCCTAAAGCTAGAATTTGCATTCCTTCGCGCGCGCTATCATATTTAAATATGCTGCATTGACAATTAGGGGAATGAAGGTTTATAGAAAAGCGTAAATTTAAACTTAATCGGTTAGTGAAAATAATTATAAATCCCTACAATGTAGGGCAAATGTGTATTATTTACTCTAATGAAAATAAGCGTATTTTATTTTTTTTTTCGTTCTTAGTTTTATTTTAGCAAAGATAACAAGGTAAGGTATTTATTTTGATTGCCCAGTTTTTTCGAATCTATACTGTCATCTTTGCATTTTCTTGTCAGAATGCACATTATCTGGTGTGTATTTAAGTGAGGGTCCGAGATTGTTTTAGATAGAGCGAGTTCTGCCTGCTGAAGCCCACGTTACTAGTTGCTATTCTACGATAAGCATTCCTGTCTGCGGCGTTGCTTTATTCTAGCTGATTGTGCTGTCGCGCCGATGCAGGTTGAGGGCCAAGTTCCGCGTTTAAATATTTCAGAGTTGCCTTTGGCTGAGAACTACTCAAATTTAGCTTCAATTTAAAATTCTTCTTTTCAGTTCGCGCCATAAATGCTGGCTGATTTGTACGCATCAGGTGTGTCTTTCTGTTCCGCTTTCTCAGTTCCTAATAAAAGAGCCTTTTACACCCTTCTTAAAGTTCTGTTTCATCTGAGACATAACGATAAGTCAGTTACGCATCTGTTCAAGGATTTGCCCAAGTTACACTTAGTTACAGTCACGGTTTCTACAGATTATGTAGTTATAAATGAAAATATTTTATTAAAATACAACACAATTTCATAGGCAAAAGCAATGAAATTATATTCATTTCCGTATTCCCTATTTTTATTCACTAGAAACACAAATCTATTCTCCTGTAGTCGTTCATCCCTATAAATACTGGAAACGCTTCGAATCTCGACGAACGGGCCGGCTGCATTGATATTTTGGCAGCTTTCTTCTAGTTAATATAAATGTACGAGCTGGATTTCCTTAGAAAGTCCTCTACGAAGGCATTCATCTCGTCAGACAAGTAGCTCTCACGTGCTTAGCCGTAAGTAACGAAATATAATTCCTTAGCATTTCAGCTAAAATAAAACAGAGAAACCAGCTTTCAGTTATATAGATTCTAAAACCAAATACAAAATCATGTTTTTAGTTTTCCAAAAATTAAAGGAAATTTATATTTCATTTGCTGCAAACGAAATACGCAGCATATTTCTGTTGAACTAAAATTAAATTATTTCTTTTTATTAATGTAAAATAATAAGCTAAACAATATAGTATATAAAATAACTTTTTTGCATATACAAATCTGCAATTTCATTCGTAATTTTAATACTTTGCTCCCGTTCTACACCTACCGTATTCTCTTATCTGAATTAATTTCATCTTCAAAGCTATGTATTACACTGAAATATTCTCCATGTTATTTAAATTAACGGAAAAGTTATAAACATCTAAATAAGTCAGCAACGAGCTTAATTTTGCTTAATCTAAGAAAAACAAGTATTAAGGTTGTAAGATCCACTTGTTTATCTTCTGATGTGACAGCTGAAGTACGTGTAGAAACTACGCAGGAGAAGGGTAAAAAGGTTTCTTTATTAACTGTTTAAAATTCACAGTGCGTCGACTCGACGCTAACACACTACGCCTCACTCGGGCGGTAACTCAGATAACTAAACTAAAAATTCGAAGATAGTAACAAGTGGTAGAATTACTCTACAGGGTTCAGATAATCTTGTTACCTAAATCCGCGTCGAAACGTAATAGCTGTTACGCTACTTTAACCAGTAATAAATGCAGAAACAGAAGCTCAAGCTACAGAAGTACATCGCTTGTCCAAACTCTCTAACTTTCCCTTCTAGAACTCGGCATTTCTCTCCTCGAGGTAGAATTTGCATTACTTCACGCGCGCTACCAAATTTAAATATTCTGGCATCGACAGTTAGGGGAATGAAGGCTGATAGGAAAGAAAATATAGCTTAAACTAAACAGGTTATTTAAAATAAATATAAATCACTACAATGTAAACGGAGGATATCGAGAGTGAGACCGATCAACATCCTTTTATACTGAAAAACTTTATTAAAACATTTCTCTCGACTTTATTTATTATCTGAATGCAATATCCATCTCTTAAATACTCCGAATCTATGTTCTGTTCTTTATATTAATTATAAACAATGTCAAATAAAGGTACTCCCCGTTTCCTTTTTGAAATTTTTCGCTTCCAGAATTTTCCGCATTTTTTCAGAAGGGTGTGTTCAAGCTGCATGAAATTGACGCGAATCGTGCGATAACAAGATTAGCATATTGGCTATACTGAGTGTTAGTGGATGTTAAATAATTATCACCAACGCTGTAGACTAAACATCCTAACTTCGAAGAAAAACATCTGGCGTTAGGTGTGTACTTACTCAGACATCAAATTTTAGTCTCTGAATTAATGCTGCTTCTGCAAACGAAGCTTCGAAATATTAGTCAGCATTTTAACGAAACCGTCATGAAAGAAATATTTGTTTGTACTGTTAATTGACGAGCGTGACTCAAACCGCAATGATGGTGAAGAAAAATGTTAGAATGTATGATCAAGTCTGTGATGTTACTGCGTCGACATACACTGTTCGTATAAAGGTTTACTTATAAGTCACTCAACGAATGCAAAGTTTATTTACTGATTCGTGTTGCTGAACTAGAGGGACAAATTATTTCAGTGAGCAATCAAAATAAACTCGCTTTGATATTTCGACGCTTTTTTAAAATTTTAACCTTGAAACGATAAAGTCGATTTTCATTTTTGCCTCTTAACAAAATCTCGATAACATTCGGCATCTTCGTGAAGCATCACAACTGAAGAATAATAAAGCTCCAATTAATGAAATGCAGGTTTAACAGAAATTCTGCTGCCGAACTGTTGGAGGAGGAGGCATAGAATAATTGGTGAAAAGAAAATACCCAATACCCTTTTTCTCCATTTTTTTAATCAATTTTTTTCTTTCATTCTTCAAAGTTGTGTTTTTTTTCCAAAGACACTTGATTATGGGCCCCATGCATCAAAGATGCATGAGACTCGACCATGAAAAAAATACAAAACTAGAATTACAAAAACGTTGTGGTGTTTTACTTAATTAATTCAGTGTTCAATTCACTAACAAGCGAATAATCGATTAAGTGCGTTAACAGAGACGTAAGATTTAAGAAGGGTTAACTACCCTTTATTTCTCAGAATAAATACAATCAGTTCCTCACTCGAAACGTACGGCAAAGTCTCCACTTGGGCTTGAACTTAAATAATTATGAAATTAAATTAAACTAAGCTTAACTAAAGCTGACTGAAGATATAGCCAAGCTATCAAGATTCTAAGTACTTGGCCCCTAAATCTTAATTAAATCGGCGAAGCCAAACAAGGGCCGAAAGTATAGCCGAGCAAAGCTAAGAGACGTAGCCAAAAGGCAAACGAGCGCTAGTCAGAAACTCAGACTCTCTCTCACGAAGTCGGTGAAACATCGACTTAAATACTACTCTTTACTCATTTGCATTTACTGCGTTTCCGAAATTACATTCTGGTAGGAAATTGTAAGCTGAAACTAGAAAGATAGGACAGGTGCATAAACTTAAAATAACTGTTAATAAGATTAGGATAAACCTTATAAGGTAAACCTCATTACAATAACAACATTAAAACTGTAAAATGAGTGCATTAAACATTTAAAATAATTCTAGAGCCATTAGATTATTTTTGAAGCAGGAGACATGAAAAATAGGCAACGCCTTCGCCGAGAATCGAACCACGGACCTCTCGGTTACGCATCGAGCGTGCTGACTACTACACCAAGAAGGCATGCGAAAGAAGGCGGGAGAAATACCTTATATAATAATAACAATAATAATAATAATAAATTACTGTCTGTGTGTCACCTGCATCAACTCTCTAGTCTTCCAATATCGATTGTATAGGTTTTCTTCCTTCAACGGGAAACATTTTAGCAAATGTTCCTCAGTCCATCTCAAAATTCTGATTGCACAAAAGCTATTATCATATATACCGATGCGATGCAGAAGTTTAGCGAGACAATCTTAAAGACTTAAAACAAAATGCCGGAACTGCGATGGATCTGGGACAGTCTGGCATATTACACGTCGAATCCCTCCACTTATTATTCTTCATTTCTTCAAGAAATTTAACATAAAATTTTTTTCTGACAGCATTTTCAATTCCAAAGGGGCAATTTGCCCAGAAGGACTATTAATACGCTTTGGCATTTTGCGTTGACTCACTAAAAGCGTTGTTTCACTTTTCAAATTGTTGCCACCCAATATTATCGCCCTGTTTATAGAAATTAAATAATGAAGAATCTGTACAAATGTATGTATGTTTCTCGCATTGTGCTAAAACAGCGGTACCTAGAGCCATCCAGTTTTGAATATTGACGCGAATATGCGCATCTAAAAGCCCAAATTTAAAATTTTGAATTTGTTTTATTGTCGATTTTATATTTTGTAAAACTTTAACGAATTTTGGATTAACAAACTCGAGGATTTCAAACCGAGTAATGGCAACGTTGTACAGAAAAACACATTTTTATCTCCAGCTTGCGAGACTGTGTATCGGAAATTCTCAAGAAAGTTTAAAATTATTTTGCGATATTGCTCTTTGAACTGAATTTTATGGTTTAAGTGCGAAAAACATGATATTTAATAAATAAAGGTAACACACAAAACGTTAAAAAAAAGCCTCTTTGGGCGTAATACAAAGTCTGAAAGCTTTCAGATTTTTTTAGCTATAAAAATTTCTAATTATTTACATACAAACATACGTATTTTAATTTACGTGTCAAAAGATTTAAGAGAAAGAGGCTAGGCTCTCATTATTAATCCTCAAGTTGTATACCAATTAATAGTAAGTTTTCTCTCAAAACTTAGAAAGATTTTATAATTTAATTTTTTTTCAAACTTAAAGAAAGTTATTAAATTATTAATTAAAATGTTAGAACTATTTGAAGGGAACATGAGTCTGAAAATCTAATATTTGGTTATTAGTATATTTGAATTACATGGTGCAACCAATAAAAATGTACCAAACTTTTGTTTTCAGACGAAAAATAAATATAAATCTGAATTTTTTTCTTTCTGTTTTTATTATTAATGCATATTTTGATAAGCTCTTGTTTCAAAAGTCTGTTCATCGAACGTTAGTGAACCAAAATCTAAATTAGACGAAACAATGGAGTAAAATTGCCCTTCGAAAATCAACCATATCCAGTTTTTTAGTCTGTTTTTCCATAGCCTGTTATTTAAAGATAATTTATAATTTAATCGGAGGATCTTAATACTGTTGCGTGTGTACGGGTTCGTTATGGATTGAATGCACAAGTCGTTAAAAAGTTAATAAAATTTATTCTTTTCTCAAGAAATAAAAGAAAATGCTGAAATATTTCCTCGGCGATATTCGTACAATATCACATTATCTCAAACGTTAAACAGAACTCAGTTCAAAACAGAGAAACTAATTCAATCTCACAGCGAGTTCGCTGCAATCAATAACAGCGTTAAGTAAACAAATATTTCGCTTTAAACAACAGCAACAACTGAGCTGAGGTGTTTCGATTCGGCTTTTATAAGCTTTTTAGTTATTCGCGAGAACATTCTGGTAAAACCTCGATATTTCTCGATTTTTTTGTGGATGTCAACGGCAATTACGAGATATTTATTATTAAATATTAGATGCACGCGCTCTTTTATTCTTACTTTTCCGACGTAGCTTTCTCTTCAAAAATCGTCTGCGTTGCACAGGAAAATAAAGCAATTTTAATTACAATTCTAAATAAATAGCTAAATAAATACGAAATCCGTAACAATATATAGCGTGCTATAATAGTGGAATATGAAGTTTCTGTCCAGGAAATGCTATTAAAATATCTAGTTTGACGGATGGATATTACCACAATTTTAAATAGTTTTGTATTAATTAGCAACTTCATTTAATTGAAAAAAAAACTACCAAAGTATGAAAATTTTTAGTAAATTATAAAAAACGCAATGTGTCGTGTGAACGTTTGACATTTCATAACGTAATCTGACGCAGAAATTTCCATGACTACATCAATCTGTAAACGGTGCATGATAAAAAGACTTCTCAAAGTCGAAGACATCGTTACGTGCGTACGGATTCGTTATATATTGAATGCACAAATCGTAAAAAGTTAACAAACATTTATTCTTTCCACAAGAAATAAATTAAAATGCTGAAATATTTCTTCACAGATATTCGCACAAAACATTGGATGGACTCTGGAAGATTGTGAAGGAGGACACGGAAAAAAATCAACCTTGATGTTTTAAGAAAAGGACATTTATCTTGGCAATTAAGATATAATATGATAGTTCAATAAAAGGGCTATCGGACTGAATACACTAGAAAATATAATTTTAAGGTTTGTTTGTTTATATAAAAATCTTTGCAAAATCGTTATAAAAGTGTGTGAACGAACACCCTCCGCATTTTCTAAAAGCTAAACGAAGAATATATTCTTCTAGGTTTTCTGTAATCTTTAATTTGAATTTCACAAATGCATGCTGCAAAATATATCTATTGAACAAGAAGATAAACAGGCTGGAATAGTATTTGTTTCTTTTTTTTCCTCGACGAGAAGGAAATCGTCAAGTCCCGGCACACTTAGGAACTATTCAATAGTTATTTTTATTGTTTTCTGTGTCTGCTTTAGGTTTTCTCATTCATTAATCGCTTCATGCCTTGCTTATCTTAAGATTACGGACACTGCGAGGACATCCGACGGTTTCCTTTACTTTTTACTAATATACTCTCTCTATAAGTTGTGTTTTCTTGGACACTGCTATTATTCAATTATAATGCAAAAAGAATTGATAAACATGCAAAACAAATCCTCTTCTGTTACAAGCAACTTAGATCAATAAGATAAATGTATGTAATAAATAAATAAATAATATAATAGCACTCCTCTTATTCATATATATGTAAAAAATTTTAACGTCTGTTATAATTTAATTCGTGCGAATTATGGGAATTTGTTTTTCGGGATTATTTAGGCTAGAACAAAAATGCCAATTTTTGGATAAATAGATAGTATATGAATTCTAATACGAAATAGAATTCGAAATCCTAAAATATTCCCGAATTTCTTGAGCTCTCTATGAATGAAAAAAAATCTGATGTGGACGCCACATGACTTCCTTGTATGGAATATTAAATTGTACGCATTTTTTGCTGCATTTCATTTAAACTTATTTCCTCGAATTTCATTAGATATATTTCTATTTCAATTAATTCGGTTCTCACTTCGCGGCAAGGCAAAAGTACGTAAAATCTCAAAATATGTTTATAAAAAGTTGAAAAATATAAAACTCCAGTTAAAACAATTTAAAAAGAAAGTTATACAATTAAAATAGAGTTCATGCGAAAATTGTTCATACGAAATTCTTACCCGCTAGCGAATTGCTTTCGCCAGCGGGCAAGAAGGCAGAATTTTCGGTGCACAAAACTGAAAAATATGCTTTGGGTCCCACTCGGCAAAAAGACACTAAAGGTGCAGAAACTGACTTAATTCACCGTTCTGATAAGTTTCAAATGTAAACAAATGTGGCTGCTATGATAAAAAAATTACTGTTAGCCTCTCTTAAACAACTTGTAAATTGTTGATAATTCTACAATTGCATGCAGATGAAATTAGGGCATAAAAACCTGAACGAGATAAAAACCTGATAAGAACAGCATAATTTAATCATTTTTTAAGCCCAATTTACCAACATATAAGATTAAAAAAAAACTAAGCTTACCGAGCCGGGTAACAGAGTGAGCATATATGTGTAAAGGTTTGCTGCGGCCTATTGGAATGAAAAACTTCATGTTATAGCACTTCCACATGCAAAATTTCAGTGTTCTTTTGCTACCGGTTTTTCAGTTATGCGAAATACATATATACTAACGTATGTACAAACGTCACGGAAGAATCTCTTCTGAATCCACTTTACAAACCGTTTTGGGAAAAAAAGAAGAGTCCTTTCTTTTACCCATACGTACAGAACGCAGAACGCAAGAGATGGATCCTCGTCCTGGGGCTGCCTTTCGAGGTGAACTATCCAAGCTCCTGAGACCTCCTCGCCGACGACGCAGACCCCACAGTCCCGGCCCGGCTCTATGAAAGGCAATGGGACACGTGGTCCCCGTATCGAAACTATGAGGGCCAAATCCCCGACGACTTGGTCGGTGATCGCCGATCTAGCCCCACACACAGCCAAAGGAACCGACACGACAGTACCAGTACGGTCCCTATACGTACAGATGTCACGCAAAAACATCGTTCAAATGGATTCGAGAGCGGTCAAAACGGATATTTTCGTTGAAACATGGTGTCCAAAAATTTTCGCGATAGTGATACTTCCTTTATTCCGTACAAGAAAGTAAAAAAGCAAAAGCTTCTGCCTACTGTCAATAATTTTTAGTTGAAGCAAAATTTGAAATATGTGTCTAATTAAAAACAAATTTAAGAAAAATATCTTTTAAAAATATACCTATACTTTTAAAACGAATGCAACTGAAATTTTGTGAAATCTGGAAATCTTTTCTCAAATTCCTCCGATAAAATAGCAGTCGATTGTAGCGTGATTTTCGCTGTTCTCGTGTCGATTCAAACGGAGTTCCAAAGTGAGCTAAGTTGTGGTTTTTACTATGAGATTGTGGCAATTTTTATTTATGTTCGAATATTGTCGTGTTCCGAAACATGATTTATTAATCACTTTTAGTCTTTAAATTAAGGTCCATTTTGTTAGAGTAAGTACTCATAATGAATAAAAATCTCCAACCACCTATCCCGTTGATTTAAAATGAAATATCACACACACTTATCGTTTTTGGGGGGGGGGGGTGTTGCACAGTGCAGGCCTTATCGGTGTATTCTGAGGGCGGCACGCCGTACTCGGATTGCTGTTTGACACATCTGCTCTAAATAAATTTAAACTTCTTCTTTTGTGTACAATTCAAATGGAAAATCTGCATGCGAAAATTATTTTCTTGTAGGACCCTCTGGTCTATCTTCGAAAATAACAGCTAAAATACGCGTAGAAACCATTCAGGAGAAGGGTAAAAAGCACCCTTTATTAACTCTTTTGAAATCCACAATGAGTCGACTTGACGCTAACAAACTACGCCTCCCTCGGGCGGTAACTCTCTAGAGTCATTGGGTTATTTGGAAGCAGGAGATGTGAAAAATGAGCAATGCCCTCGCCAGGACTGGAACCAAGGACTTTCGAATACGCGTCGAGCGTGCTGACCACTACACCACGAAGGCAGGCGAAGAAGGAGGAAGAAATACCTTATAACAAGAACTAAACTAAAAATTGGAAGATATTAACAAATAGTAGAATTCCTCTACAGGGCTCAGACTATCCTGTTTCCTGAAAGCACCTCGAAAATCTAGTGTCAGCAAAACAATATCTGTTACGTCACGTTAGTTAACAATCAATGCTAAGCAGTAGCTCGCGCTACAAAAGCAGAGTGTTCGCACACGCTCTCTAACGTTCCTTCTAAAACTCGGTATTTAAACCCTTTCTCCTCAAGGTACAATTTGCATTAATTCACGCGCGCTACCGAATTTAAATATTCTGGCATTGACAATTAGGGGAAATGAAGGCTTATAGGAAAGTAACGTAAAATGAAATTTAACTGGTTATTTCAAATAAATATAAACACCTATGCATACTATTTATTCATTATTTTCGTTTTTAGATTAATTATTTTTATTTTTATTTATTTTTTCAGAAAATTTTCTGCACGTGACTTCTCTAGCCTGTGAAGTTTGAAATTCAAAATGATGCACAGCATTTATTAGAACATTAATTGATAAAATTTATTTTCAATAGATCTTCCCCATCGCGAAATTCGAGAAAACAGTTTGGCAAAGAAGATGCCAAATTACTCCATGAAACATCAAAGGTCATTTAGTTTACTCAAGGAAGCTCACAGAAACATTGCTGGTGAAGAAAGTTACCAGATTAAAATCCTGACACTCCTCTTGCTGAAAGGCCTGGAATGTGCTTACTCATCATTATATCTCTTTTTTCCCGGATTCTCTCCTCAGTGTTGCCTGAGTGATCACGTTTGTCTTCAGGCAGATCTTCTGAAGTAAGTTGTTTGTTCTGATTCTTTTATGGGATCTTGGATAATGGATGATGGCAAAGCTAATCATCTGAAGGCGAGCACTACCTCTGAAGAATTTGACATGCATAATTCAGGAGTACTGGAAACCATTGGTGTGAAAGCGGTGTCCGCCGAAAACATAGCGGACGAAAACGTCGCGGAAAAAACAACGTAAGGCGAAAACGTCGTGGTACAAAACATCGTGCGAGAAAAAAAAAAGCAAAGAAAAAATATCGCAGTTCTCAAACACCACGGTACAAAATGTCGTCGTCGAAAATATCGTGGTAAAAAATAAAGCACCTACAAATCATCGCATGACGATAACATTGCACCCATGCGTTTTTCGGTTTTTAAAAAGCTGTAAATGCATTTTCGCGTAATGATTTGGGAGGGCAAGAAGGAAGAGGGATATTTTTACTTTTATATTTCATATTTTTGAATGAACTAATAATTTTTTGCTGAAAAAGTAATAAGGAAACTTAACCATTTAAAACTTGAAAATGACTAGAAAATTAATGCTATTTATAGCCCTTAACAGAATTTTAAATTTACGTAGTGAATTAACAAAACTCATTAACAAATTAATCTTTTTTCATAAAGTTTTACTCATAATGCTTCATGAAAAATACAGCTTATAAAAATGTTTAGAAAAGGTAATATAAATTACTGCATGAGGTTACATCTATAAAAATCACTCAGTTAATTATAAAATTATTTTCTTTCACATTTGTTAATCTGATATTATTTTGGTGAACGTTATATCTTGTTTTGTTTCCGTTTATTCTTAAAGTGTCGTTGCCAATTCTTGCGCTTCCAAATCTTTATGCGAATATGAATTTGGAACTTTTAAAACCCGAAAAATGCATGTGCGCGGTGTTATCATCGTGCGATGATTTGTAGATGCTTTATTTTTTACCACGATATTTTCGACGACGGTATTTTGTACCACGATGTTTTAGAACACTTTGCTTTCTATTCTCCCACGATGTTTTGAACCATGTCATTTTCGCCTTGCGTTGTTTTTTTCCCGCGATGTTTTTGGCGCGATGTCTTCGGTAGTAACCCGTGAAATTGGCATAAATTGGCAAAACAGGTTCTTTCCAATAGTTTCCTCATGTTTGATGTAGTATAGGGCCATCATCGAACTATCCTTGGAGCTGCGTATTTTATCATGCTTCAAAATTTATGTATGCCGCAAATTCTTTAGCTGTACACAAATGCGTAAGATTCTTGACATTAGAAATATCTATCGCCTAATCTTCCCATTTCTTTTGCCACTGTATTTCATTAAATTATATTATTATGTTATTCATTTTCAATGTGACCTAGGAAAAGTTGCCATTAAATGAATCTTTCGTTTATCATCTACGCAGCCTGTCAAACAGCCAATTTCTCAGTGTTGCCATTTAAAGTTTATTTCGCTCTTTCCCATAACCTTTCAAAAGTTTGAGCATTGATACCTGGTATCGGTATAGATAAAATTATACTTATGGTTAAAGCAGAAATGTACAAATCCGGATCTTCACATCTCCATTTCGGTGCTTCTTTCGAATCGAAGTAGAACTTCCATTTTATGGTTTTTCGTGCACTTTCTTCCTGTGTGAATGATTCCTCGTTCCTTATTTTCAAACCCATGGTAAATACAAGAATAATAGAAATAAAAAAATGACCGATACATCTTTAGAATTTGTATTCTTGTTGCCAATTTTGAAATGCATTCTTTTACTTTTTTAGAATGTAAACATTGTAACCATTTTAAAAGTAAACATTGGCGACTTCGTACAAATCAATCTTTTGGCGAATTTAGCGAAACATTTGGCGACGAAGCGTCCCGATTACAGAATAGTACCTAATATCTTCAATTTTATCTTTCAAAATTAAAATAATGCATTGCTTACTGATCGAGCTGTTTAAAAGTAATATATATATATATATGAGAGAATAAATAAAGAAGAGAGAGAGAATATGTAAAGAATAAATATATACTGCATACTATATTTATTGTGCTACTATATTTACAGTGTGGAAATTAATTGGAACAAAGAGAATATGTTTATAATTATGTAGGCATACCTTCAGTATAGTAATAATAGTAAAATTAATAGGAAATCCCTGTTCCTTTAGCATAAATGATCTCTATAATGTGTTTAGGCATTGACTCTATTCGTCTTGCGCATTATATTTTTACTTCTTTATCATCGAACCACACTTTTAGTCGTTCGCTCTTTTGTCGTACAGTTAACTTTGCTAAGATGTTCCTTGAGAATGTTTCATAAGTTTTCGATCGGTTATTTCCAGGCCAGTCTAACACAATAATGTTATTTTCCAATATGAAACTTCAGACAGATTTCGAATTGTGGAATGGAGAAATGTCATGTCCCTGCAAGGGTTTTCAAGAATGTAACAATCGTACGTTTGAAAATTTCGATATACTTCGAAGAATTCATTATTCAGTCAACAGGAATTAGACTTCCAATGTCATATGCAGGGAAAAAATCCTGAAAATTTGTTTTATAGAATATTTTTATGGTTTGTCGGGTGTGTTGATGTCTTGGTGATTGACCCTGATTTTAACTAACAATATTAAATGTGCAGTAAGTATGAATAAATAAATGAGTCCAGTCGCTGAAAATGACATTTTCCCATTCATTTAGGGTCCATGATTTGTATTTTTTTTAATTGGCTTTCTTGCCTGCCGACTACCAGTGAGAAGTCTACGCCGCACATTTGAACGATGATTTTTAAAGGATCTGATTTTATAAAAGAAAGAAGACGAAAATATTTATAACAGACTTTTTTTACTTCCTTGTACGAAGTCAAAAGGATCGTGAAAAATTTCGGGTATCCTATTTCGACGAAAATATACAGTTTGAATGCTATCGAATGTAATTTAACGATGTTTTTTGTGTGATATCTGAACGTAAGGACAGAATAAAAGACTCTCTTTCCACAAAAAAATTATAAAACTGATTTAAAATGGATTCAGAAGAGATTTTTGTGTGGCGTCTGTGCTTACGTACTTACGTATGTATATATGTAGTATAACTTAAACACGAGTAAACTCAGAGCGTTGAAATTTTGTATATGGGACTGCTATAACGTGTCGATGTGCACCTCGTATATTGGTTGCAATCGACCGTATCAAACGCATATAAATATATGTATATACATATCCACTCTATTACTCGGCTCAGTGAGTTCAGTTTTTTTATTCTTCTATGTTAATAAATTCTGCATTTAAAAAAAAATGATTGAATTATGTTGTTTTTACTTTCCGGTTAAGGTTTTTATGACTTTCGTAAATCTGCATGCAATATTTGTAAAATTATTAACAATTTAAAAGTTATTTCAGTGCGGCTAAGCTTAATCATTTTTCATATGGCAGCCATATTTATTTATAATTGAAACCTAGGAAAATATTGGATTTGATGCCAATCTAGAGAAACTGAGCTTCGCAACTACAAAGATAACACCTTCTTTCATTATTGCGAGTTAAATCATGCTTAATCCATTCTGGGATTTATTCGAGGAAATAAGCGTTTAAGATTTACTTCGTAATTTTTTATATAGATATTTTGAATTTTTATGTATTTTTGCCTTGTCGCGAAGTGAGAACTGAGTTTTTCGAATGAGAAATACTGAATCGTCTGTCAAAAACTGTTTCTTTCTTTTTTATTTGTTTGTTTAATTTCTTTTATACAGCGTTTTAGATTTATCATATTTGAATAAAACATGTGGCAACGATTAGATACTTCTTCAGATGATATACATAGTTTTTGTGCATTCTGAGTTATAAAATGAATGAGATGTAACCCTGTTAAGTGGATCTCACTCCAGAGTGTCGCCATTGTAAACAAATGTAGTGAATTTTAAAGAGTGCCCTTATTCTATTGTGGCTTATGCATTATCGACGAAGTAGATTTAATTTAATCCAATAAGTTTAAATGAAATGCAAAATGCGTATAATTTAATATTGCATACAAGGAAGTCATGTAGTGTACACATCAGATTTTTTTCGTTAAATAGGCTTCCGTTTTTAGTGAGGTATCTCCCATGATCTCAAACTGAAAATTATCTTTTAACGGTTTAGGAAGCATGTCTGATTGTTTTCTATATTCAAAAAAACTTAAAAACTCGAAGTTGTCGAAATGGACTGCTTTTACCAATTTAGTTTACATGCGATATGATACGATCATACTTCTAATAAGACGCAATTGAAGGAAAGAGAAAAAACTTCCGGACAAGGAAAGACAAAAAATTTGACTTCTGCAGACAATAATTTTGATATTCAGTTCAACTTTTCGAAGTTCAGGTATATATAACAAGTTATTTTACAATAATCAATTAGAACAGAAATACTGAACAACAATATTATCTGTAAATAGAAGCACTGCAAACCCACGCGCTGTAGTTTCGCCCAACCCAGGTAGAATAAATAGCATTCGATTTTGACTTTTCTACATTAAAAAAGTCTATGAAAGGTATTGTTTAAATTTTGGGGCCGTTACATAACCTTATGCTTACGTATCATCCCTTCGCCTTGATAAATGTTGCCGATACACAAAACATAAGATCGTTAATATATCTTCCAGGCGGCATAACTAGTTCTCAGAATGTCACCCATTTGACAAAATGTAATATGTTCTGTCTGTCTTTCTATTATAATCAATCTGCGACTGCTTAACAAACTGAGCGATTTAGCAGCAATAAACTCATTTCATAATCATTTGGACGCATATATATTTTTTATTTTTAATAAAATATCTAACTGACATATTAAATTAAATCACATGCGAGTTTATTGTTATTCCTCAACGATGTCTTTAGTAACACACTGTTAGAATAAATTTGTGTCACTTTTGCATAACGATTGGCAACTTTAAAAAAAAAAAAAGACCGCCAAACGATATATGTTGGCGAGAGAGGCTTCTATTTTATGTTCAAAAGAGTTTGTGCTAACGCTTTGTATTTTTGCTTCATTCGTTTCAGCATGTTACCCTTTTTCATGGAACATACTCCTGATTATATTGCTATATAGGTAAGCCTGATGCTATTTAAAATTTATAAATGAATCTCTTGTAAGTTCTTTATTTCAACAGTTCGACTTAAATGTTTGTAAAGACTGTAAACTTTGAATTGCATTCTATTTGTGTTCTTTTTGAGTTAAGAAAACTTTCTAACATGTTAATAAAAGTTTCGTAGTTATTCTAACTTATGATTCTTTAATAACACTGTGCTAAATAGAGGATAATGTAATACGAATACCAATGATATACGAATGTGTATTTAAACGCCTTAATTGCGTTAAATACGCGACCTATTACATACATTATTATTACAAACAAAACATCAAAGGATGCAAATCCTTTGATGTTTTGTTTTTAGTGTCCACGACGTATAATGTCAAATTCGCAAATCTGCTTTTTTTAATATTTCCAATTAACGATAATTTCCTGAATTATTTGTTCAAAGGGGCTTTTGTCCCTGGACTATTGTTTTCGATTTGCGATTTTGCGTCGCAAACATTAAATGTTGGTTCCCGTTTTAAATTGTTGCCACCGAATATTGGAGCTCTGTATGATATTTAAAGAAATTAAATAATGAAGAATTAAATGTATGTATGTTTCTCGCATTGTGATAGAACTACGATACCTAGAGCCATCGAATTTTGAATGACGTAATCCTGCTGCGAATAGGGGCGTCTGGAAGTCCTAATTTGAAATTTAAGATTTTATTTTATTATCGATTTCATATTTTGTAAAACTTTAACGAATGTTTGATTAACAAACTCAATGATTTCAAAGCGAGCCGTGGCAACGTTGTACAGAAAAAACATTTTTATCTCCAGCGCGCGAGACTGTGTATAGGAAATTCTAAAGATAGGCACAGTTTAAAATTATTTTGCGATATTGTTCTTTAACTGAATTTTATGGTTTAAGTGTGAAGAGTATGATATTTAATAAATAAAGATAGCACAAAAAAAAAATCTGAAAGGTTTCAGATTTTAATTACGTCCAAAGGGGCGTTTATTTAACATTTTGTGTGTTACCTTTATTTATTAAATACCATGTTCTTCGCACTTAAACCATAAAGATTTCAAGAGCAATATCGCAAACTAATTTTAAATTCAGCATATCTTTAGAAATTTCGGTACACACTCTCACGGCTGGAGATA
>KK113543.1:323543-375935 GCA_000611955.2 Stegodyphus mimosarum | reverse complement strand
CCCCCCCCCCAGTATTTTATATTATGTTGAAAAAAAAACAGATGCGAATTTAACTCGGATTCGCAACAGAGTAAAATATCAAGCTGTCAAGAAAGTAATTTCTTTTTTTTACTTGTTTTTTTCTATACAAAGAATTAACTTTAATCAATAACATATTTTTCATTCTGTTCGATGAGGTTTTGTCGTCGTTCTGGAAACTTCATTTTTTCGCCCTCGTAGAACTTTTAGACTTTATTAGCAAAAAAATCTCAACCAAGTGCGATTTGAAGTCATCGTTATTATTGAAATTTTACTAACTAAGAAGTTTTGTAAATTTTGAAATAAATTATCGGAGCCATGCAGCATCACTTCCTAACTAAGCTCCAATAATTCCGAACGTGTTACTAAAGATGTATGAGGTCTCGTATCGTCGTGATTGAACGCGATTCCTTTGCGATTTGCCAATTTGGGCTTTTTCTCTTCGATTGCTTCCTCAGATTTCATAAGTTGCTGGCAGTAAGTATCTTAGTTGATTGTTCGGTTGCTTGCAGGCAGCTTTTTTGGAATTCCACGAAATTGACAGCAGCACGATCTTTTTCTGATGCAATTTAGCTTTCGATGGGATTTATGCCGATTCATCGTCCTTGGACGATTAATGTTATTGTAGATGTTTCAATTTTCTTCACCGATGACATTTCATTGCAAATAAAAGGAAGCATTACGCTTCAAATGCGTACCGCAAATATTGATTCGTTGCGTTAAGTGAATTTCTTTCAAATCCCGTGGAGCCCAAATATCGAGCTTCTTAATGAGCCCGAGATATTTTATGTGATTTTCGGTTGCTGTATGTGATACTTTTAACGTTTTTGCAGTCTCTCGAACCGTTATATGACGATTCGATTCAATAGTGACTTGATTTTGTCTTCACGAACTTCAGAAGATCGGCCAGAGCGGTGGTCACCTTCAAGTGAAAAGTCTCCAGAACGAAATTATTTAAACCAATTGTGAAAATGCGTTCTTGTTAAGCAATCAACACCATAAACTTCACATAGTATCTCTTTGTTAAACTCAGGCGCTTTCTTTCCTTCGTAAAAGAAAAAGAATAAAATACGTCGAAAACGTTTAATTTTGCATCCCATGTTAAAAATCAATGTAAATTAACAGTGGTAACCAGAAATACACGGAATTTGTTTCTATAGCAACCGAAATTATCAGCTGCCAAATCTCGAAAGAAAAAAAATTAAGATTGACAGAAGAATAACAAAGCGAACATAAAACTATCCATTTGTACAAACCGAAATTACTTTCTAACATGAGAATTTTTATGTAGAAATTATATTATGTTTAAATAATAATAATAATAATAATAATAGACAATTATTAGTCCAGGGATTTTGTCCCTGAAGGACTGTTGTTTCCGTTTTGTGATTTTGCGGCGAATCACTATAAAGGTCTGCATCACTTTTCAGATTGTTGCCACCAAAATTTATCATCCTGTATTATATTTAAAGAAATTAAATAATGAAGAATCTGCATAAATGTATGTATATTTCTCCAAGTGGGATAAAACAACGGTACCTAGAGCCATCCAATTTTGAATGACGTACGTTTCCACCCGAATTTGCGCATCTGGAAGCCCAAACTTGGAATTTGTTTTATTATCTATCTCGTATTTTGTAAAACTTTTAACTAATTTTTGATGCAAAAACTCAACGATTTAAAAGCGAGGAATGGCAACACGCTACGGGAAGCAGAAGAAAAAAACTTTTTATCTTCAGCGCACGGAACTGTGTATCGGAAATTCTAAAGATAGGCTCATTTTAAAATTATTTTGCGATATTGCTGTTGAACTGAATTTTATGGTTTAAGCGCGAAGAACATAATATTTAATAAAGAACACAAAACGTTAAAGAAACCCCCGTTTGGATGTAATTTAAAATCTGAAACCTTTTAGACTTTTCTAAATTTTTATTAATTGTCTTCATTATTATTATTATTATTATCGAAACAATAAGGGTTTTAGCAAGCCAACCGTTTCACCCTTCTTGTTTCGAAGAAATGATTTACGACTTCCGTGGAGATAAGAATGTGTTTAGTAAGTAAATATTTCTCGTCATCGATGTTTTACACCGTGTTAGAAACGCAAAATATTCGTAATGAGAAATATTTATTTATTAACACGTGAGTGAACCATTTTATCTTTCTGATCGGATTAACATAGAATAAATCTTTTTTCTTTTACTTAATCTCTGGTTCAGTCTTTATGGCGAATTTTGTCTTCCTAATTAGGACATCTAAATACACAAGAGAAGTATTTTCAATAAAACACAGCTTAAAAACTTTCACTCTGTAAAGAGAACGAAATAAGTTCATTAGTAGCAGATTATAACATGGGAAGGAAAACAATTAAACGTGTTTATTTCATTTCCCCCTTTCTTTTTTCTTGCTGAGGAAATTTTGAAACTACCTCTTGATTAGCAAAGGGGCCGCGTCAGGCGAACGAGACACTTTCCTGGGATGAACATTTAGAAGAGCGTGCGTTTAGATGTGAAAATTTCGAAATTCTTATTCTAAATTTTCAACTTTGAAATGTTTCAAAAGGACGCAGTTTTAAGACATTATGTTTAAAGTGACAAAACTTTATTAATACGATGTTAAAATAAATTATTACGATTCTTTAAAAAATTACCTTCTGGTGTTTTTTGTGGAAGAATTAGAACAGACCCCTCTATCTAATTCATTGCTTTAATACTGCAAAAAGCTACAGATATTCGCCAGAGCCAATAATACCAGGATACGACAGGCCCACCGACTGCCAAGCCTTAAAGTCGCTGAACACTGGTAGTTCGATCTGTGGTGCAAATCCCGGAGAGTGGGAAGACTGCATGTGCTTTTAGTGTTTTTCCCCCTGCGTAACGTGTATGTGAGGCAGTTTGCCTTAGAAAACCCTCCACGAAGGCATGCCTCCCCTTACGCCGATAATGCTTTCCCATAACTAAATAAACCTGATTCCAATAAGAAGCATTTCATTAAATTATATTAAAATGTAGTTTAATAGTTAGAGTAATACATCAGATTTATATAAAACATCAAATAATAAACTAAAAATAAAAAATAAAAGGTCTTCTTTATTAACATTTTTATAAAAATAATAAATTAAATTACAGAGAAGTCGCTAATATTCGGTATTAACTAAAGTTCTTAGACAGTACCGTACATTTCCGTCTATAAGCTGAGAATTTTGGCACTTTTTCTAAAGCTAAATTATGGGGATTGGCTTATATACGTATCGCTCGTTGATCTAGGGGGAAAAAAAACCTGAAAGGTTTCAGATTTTAAATTACGTCGAAAGGGGCGCTTATTTAACATTTTGCGTGTTACATTTATTTATTAAATATCATGTTCTTCGAGCTTAAAAAATAAAATTCAGTTCAACAGCAATGTCGCAAAATAATTTTAAATTCAGCATATATTTAGAATTTCCGATAAACAGTCTGACGCGCTGGAGATAAAAATATTTTTATTTTAGATAAAAATATTTGGTGTCAAAGTACCTATGTTAGAACAATGCTATATATAAATCTAATATATATCCTAAGTCGCGCTTTCGAGACATGAAAAACGCAGTCCAGTAGTTTTGAATCGCAATCGGCCCAGTAGAACGGAAGATATAGAACTGTTCCCCCTTTTTTTTTCTTTGCGCAGTGTACATTTCCGTTAGCCAGGAACAAGCGATTGTTGCCAAATATCTCTTTAGTTCCTAGCTCTGAAATTTATTGAAAAAAATTAATTTTTAACTTAAAAATCCCACTTCGTCTTATATACGGGCTTTGAATTTTGGATAATTTTTTTAAAAAACGCACTCCTGGCTTATATTCGGAAAGTCAGACTGCCCTCGCCTGCTGACTTTAATCAGTTAATCAAACCATACAGATAATTCATTTATTTATTAACTATTTAAAATTTAAAATAAGAATCAATAACTCCTACGTCATATCATTTTGAGTTCGTTATCATTATTTTACATTTATAGTAATGAAAAAAATTTCATCAAAAATCATTGAAATTCTCTGAAAATATCTAATAACATCTCGAAATGGATCAATTTAAGCATTTATGTACGTTATCTGCATAGGATTTGAAACTCCAAGAAAGAGAAAAATTAAATAAAGACTCGCTTTCAAAAACTATACATAAATTTGCACTCTTACTAGATTAGCCCGAATTCGAATCCTGGTGAACGGTTTGACTGCGTGGATATTTTCCTGATTTCCTCCATATGTGCCAACCAGGTTGCTCTTAGAAAATCCTTCACGAATGGATCAATTTCCTTAGGCAAACAGCTCTGGTATGCTTTTCCGTATTTACTAGGGGGCCTTCCCTAGTCGTCATCACCGATTTCGTTCGAATTTATAGGGCATGCAGGCCTTGGTTATAAATGATAAAGTACCCGAAGTGGGAACTCCAGATGGCCAAGCGTTAAGAAAATAAAAATTCTGACGCTGCTCTCGCATCGTATAAGCCATTTGTGTTAGGGCGTTTGCCAAGCAGCGGTTGGCGCGGCGGTAAGAGCTAGGAGTAGTCATGCGATGATCGTGTTCGACTCCCCGTGTGGAGGGTGTTTTTTTTTTTTTTTTCTCAATTTTTTATATTATTCTTTTTCCAATTAAGCAAAGAGGTGAATATTTTATTTTATTTATTTATTTATTTATGCTCAAAAGGCATAGAAAAGGTAAAACTTTTGGCCTTTTCAACGAGGGATTGTAATTAAAGAGCATACGAAAAGACTTTGTACGTGAAAATTTACAACTTTATTTGTCGACATTCGATGATGACATGTGCCGGGATGATATTTATCGTAAAAACAGGGGAACAACAATTATTTCTGCATCTAGCACACGTTATAAAGCCGCATTTTTACAATAACATCGTTGTTTCAACGTATCCATATAAAAATATACTTGATTGACATTCATACAGCATTCTCTCTCGTCGCAAAGTTTAGAAGCGAACCACGCGTAACGTAGCATGTAACCGAATATTGGGGCGGATCATGGATGATGAACAATCGAATGTATTTTTACGCAGTCTTCTCGGGAAGTTATTTCTTTTTCTTGCTCGATGAGATAAGAACAATTTTCTATTTTTTTAATAAAGTTTTGCACCTGACGATAAAAATATACATCGCAGGTTGCACCGGTGGGGTACATTTAGGGGGAATTACTTTGGTGCTACATGTTAGCAATCCTTCTTCATCTTGAAAGTGTTCTTCGTATAATTGCGGATTTGTTTGTCCTCCCCACGAGTCAACCAGCAAAAGAATTTTGTTCTCTTCTAAAAGTTAAGATAAGTTAAGTCTCTTAACGTACGTACAAGAGAACAAATATCATCCCGACGCATGTAATCATCGAATGTCGACAAATAAAGTTTTTAATTTTCACATACAAAATTTTTTCGTATGCTCTTTAATTACAATCCCTTGTTGAAAAATCCGAAATTTTTACCTTTTCTATGCCTTTTGAGTATAAATAAATAAATAAAATAAAATATTCACTTAAGATCGATATATTGCTATTGTAGCCAAGCGGAATCGCAGAGCCACCTCCATACGTGTGACATATATGGCTACAGCGTCCATTGGTAAAGAGATATCCGCAGCTACTGTACGCCGAAGATTACATATGAGTGGACTGTATGCCCGGGTACCTGGAGTTTGTGTTCCTCTATCCGTCCAATCAAGAGGGGCACGATTACAGTGGTGCCGGGAACATGTCAATTGGAATGTGTCTGGCTGGGGCAATGTCATGTTTACTGATAAGTCAAGATTTGCTCTGGAGCCAGATGACAAGCGTATAAGGATATGGCGTGAACAACGAACACGCAATCAGTCCCAAAACATCACCGAACATCACGCATTCCGAGGCGGAAGTATTATGGCGTGGGCAGGGATTTCATTAGGATATCGCACCGACCTGCATATCTTTAAACGGGGTTCTTTGACGGCTGACCGGTATCGAGATGAAGTCCTAGAACCCATTGCGAGATTGTACGCTGCAGCAGTTGGCCCTACCTTTGTTTTAATGGACGATAACGCACGTCCCCATAGAGCTGACATTGTCGATGACTACCCGGAGATGAAGGGATTGCGCGTATGGCCTGGCCAGCATATTCGCCCGACCTTAATCCCATTGAAAATCCTTGGGATGCTCTCGGCCGTGCTGTATCTTTACGTTTCCCACCTCCAGCCACTCTTATTGAGCTGGAAACTGCTCTACAAGAAGAATGGCGATTGCTTAGTTCTGCGGTGGTTGACCACCTAATTGAAAGCACGGTCACAAGGTGTAAACTTTGTATACAGATGAGGGGGAATCACATACCCTATTAATGTCCTTTTTTTCATTTTATGCTGTTTATTTTCACTTTATATATAATTAAGTATGTCATTATCTGATAACGTACAAAAATTTAATATTGTTTTCATCTCTGTATATAATTATTGATTTTGTTTATGCATAAATATATATGCTACTTTCCTGCCGAATTTTGCGTCAATCAAAGCAGTATTTGTTGATTTTTTTGCATTTTACATCTTCGTGCTTAACTTTTGGAAATGAGTGTAGTTGTTTGAAATTTACAAGTTTTTTGCAAGTGAATGACATGTGAATGTTTCTGTCTCATAACTAACGAGGAGGACTTAAATGGAATAGATATTTTTTTTTATTTTCATTTTCTAACTGCCGAAAAACTAATTTCATTGAATTTAGGTAATTTATTAAAAACAGTTCATAACTTAAATATATAAATGATACAGATACTGCACCATTTTTTAAGAAATGGACACTTACTTCTGAACAGCTTCAAGATTTTCTCATTCAAAGAAAATTCACTAATGCAGTTGAGTTCAATAGTTTAAGAATTCTGAAATTGCGCTAAGAATATTTTCATAGTTTCATTTAACGTTTCTAACGATGCGAGAACTTAAATGATAATATTTTTAAGTCTTCACTCGGTCAAGGAAAATTTTCAAATAGGGCTTTTTTTCTATAGTACATGAATTAAGTAAATAAATCGATTTTGAAAAAAATTGTTGATGATTTTGCTACATTAAAAATCAAGCAAAGTTAAATTATAAAAAAAGCTTGAAATTTAGTACAATGTTCTTATTTTAATTACATTTCTATTTATATTGTTTATTATTATTAGCTAATTATCAAAAAAGGGTTTTTTAACGTTTTTCATTTGAAAACTGTCATTTACGTGTATCATTTTTACTTCCTTATACGAAGTAAAAAGGAAGTATTGTAATCGCGAAAAATTTCGGGTTCCATATTTCAATGAAAATATCCATTTTGACCGCTAGCGAATGCAGTTTAGCAATATTTTTGCTTAATATCTAAATGTAAAAACAGAATAAAGGACTCTTCTTCCCTCAAAAAAATTACAAAACTAATTTAAAATGGATTCTGAAGAGATTTTTTCGTGGCGTCTGTGCGTGCGTACGTACGTATGTATGTATGTATCTCGCATAACTCAGAAACGACTAGCCTCAGAACGCCGAAATTTTGTATATAGGACTGCTATAACATGTAGATGTGCACCTCGTATTTTGGTTGCAATCGGCCGAGCCAAAAGTATGTAAATATATATCCACTCTGTTACTGGACTCAGTGAGCTCAATTTCTTTATTCTTATATGTTTGTAAATTGTGCATTTTTTTGCTTTAAAAATTAATGAATTATGTGGTTCTTATGTTTCGGTTAAGACTTCATGCCTTTAGTTAACCTGCATGCAATAACTGTGGAATTATCAACAATTTAAAAGTTTTTTAAGTGCGTCTAAACTTAATTTTTGGTTATGATAGCGGCCATATTTGTTTACATTTGAAGCTTAGCAGAATAGGGGATTTGTTGCCTATCTTGAGAAACTAAGCTTCGCAACGGCAAAATACTCCTTTTATCATTTAAGTTATTAGCTTGTTTTTGCGTGCAAGTTGTAATTTTAATTGTAAAAATTGTTTTTTAATTGTTTTAACTGTACTTGGTATTTTATGTTTTTCTGTATCTTTCAGTTTTTAATAAAAATATTTTGAATTTTTATGTATTTTTGCCTTACCGCGAAGTGAGAACTGAATTAATTAGCAGCGCATGCGCTGAGTTTAATTTAATATTTATTCCATACAAGGTTAGGTTAGGTTAGGTTATTCAGTTATGGCAAAGCACACGAGGGCTATCTGCCTAAGAGGAGGGATGCCTTCGTGGAGGACTTTCTAAGGGAAACTGGCTCGTATACACGTTACACATGGGGAAAACCACGAAAACGCCCATGCAGCCAGCCCGTTCGCGGGATTCGAACCTCGGACCGAACTACCAGTGTTCAGCGTCTTTACCGCTCGGCCACTGGTGGGTCCATACAAGGAAGTCATGTGGTGTACAGATTTTTCTGAATGTGTGAAGCAATAATTAAAACTGTTTTTAAGAGGTTAAGATTTAAAATAATTACCTTAACTATAAAAATCTAAAAGTGTAAAAATATAGTTTACTTTAACTGTATACAGGGGCACGCATTTCCGTCTTTGCCTCTGTTGAAAAATTTCTACCCAAGACTTAGTCATAGTATTAGCAGTAAGATTTCTCTTTAATATTAATTATTGACGTCCAGAATTCGTTCAACATGCTTTGTAATCGCAAAAAATTTCGGGTATCATATTTCGTAAATTGGGAATTTTTTGCTTTAAAAGTGATTGAATTATGTTGTTCTTATATTCGGGTTAAGGATTTTATGCGTTTAGTTAATCCGCATACAGTAGTTGTAGAATTATCAACAATTTAAAAGTTTAAGTGGTGCTAAGCCTAACGAAGCCGCCATCTCCTTACATTTGAAACTTAGTAGGTTAGTGAATGAAGTCAGTTTCGACCCCAATTTCAGTGTTTTTTTTTTTTCAAAAGTAAACTTTTAATTTTGTGCGCCGAAAAATCTGTCCTCCTGCACTCTGGCCGAATTGTTTGTTTTTGCGTAGAATCTCTAATTTTAATTGTAAAAACTGCTTTTTTACCTGCTTTTAACTGTATTTGGTGTTTTAGAATTTTCTGTTTTTTACAATTTTTAATGAAGATACTTTGAATTTTTATATATTTTTGCCTTGTAGCGAAGTAAGAACTGAATTAATTGAATGAGAAATATATCTCTAATGAAATTCGTGGAAATAAGTTTAAATGAAATGCAGCAAAAATGCGTATAATTTACAAGGAAGTCATGTAGTATCCATATCAGGTATTTTCATCTAATCTAATGTTCGATCATTCTTCATTAGTAAAATGAAGTGAAAACAAATTTTTTACGATATCAAATGCTGATTTTTTTTTCGAAAACAGCAAATAATATTCTTACTACAGTAATTCTGTAATGATTAGAAGATATTTAAAGACACTTTAGTTTAAAAGCAGATATTATGCTGCCATTTTCGAAGCTTGATTCTGCTTTAGAGATCGAGAAAGATTTCGTTCTAAATCTCTTCCTCGCATTTCTTTTTCTAGTCTGCATTATCAAGAAAACCCTTCGAAATGTAGAGATGGCAGAGGAAAAAAAATCAGTTTGTGGAACAGCTACGATTTTGATCTCCAAAAATTTTATTTATTGAAAACTTAGTGGAAATATCTGTTATTGCAAATCTGATAAGCCAACGGCTTTTAAAGTTAGCTCATCTTTATACAGAATTTAATTTGAAAACGAAGCTAGGAAAAAATAATACCGTTAATTACCGACTTATATCTTTTTCTGTCAGGTTAACAACCTCCTTGTTTATTACGGATATCATTCTGGAACCTAGCCATTGAGTTACAAGTGCGCCAGCAACAAAACAGCTCTGTTTTTGACATTCCTCCTCAATGTCATTAGGACTTCTGAAAAATGAAGTATTTCTCTATCTAGATATATTAATTAAACCGTAATTTTTCATTCTGCGGATTAGATGCACTGATCACTGCACCATTAGGATACATTAGAATAGAAAGGTGCTTACACTTTCTTAGTTGCGACAAATATTCGAGAAGCTTCTGTGGGCCTTGTTGCTTACTGATTGAAGCTTCAGAAGAATTGAAAATTCTGTTATCATCTACAAGCGTAGTTGCTTCAAATTTAGAATCAGGATTATTTTTTTGCTTCTCATTCAAGAAATTCGTAAAACAAAGCCATGCGGATAAAAATAATTTATCAGCATTTAGCATTATCTATATTTCTTCTAACGATGTTGTGTATCTTTTGGTATAATTCATAACACTTCAGAATGCTTTTATGGGTGATTTATTTGATGATTTCATTCCCTCGTGATGTTTCTTCTGAAATTTTGTCGAAATTGTATCCTTTAAAACAGGCGTCGGCAACCATTTTTACCTGCAGGTCAAAACCACCGAAATCCGTGCGTCAAAGACGTTTCGGGTTTTGGGTATTTCCATTTTAGAATAGTCTTTCTGGATGAATAATAAGATAAAATTAATTGAGAAAATAATTACAATACGCTTTAAACTTTAAAATGATTATAAAAGCAAACATTAACTGACTGTATTTTTCACTTACGTATCAATGGCTTTCCCGATATTGAATGTGTAACGTCATTTTAGTCAAGTCTGGCTTATTGTTAGTCGTCTTAAGACGAATAGAAGCAACTGTGAATTTTCAGTAGTTGAGCTGCTCCTGTTCTTCCAATAAATTTCATATATGAAAATATTTGCTTTCATTTATAAGTTGAACCGAATGTGAACAAAATGGCAAAGCCAGTTTTTTAGAATTATAGATTAGGGGTCGGCGTTGCCAAACTTAACGATTTCTTTTTGAAATTATTAGCTCAAACAAACGTTAGCTCAGAAGGGCTTTTAATTTCGTTTTGGCATTTGGCGTCGATTCACTGTAAATGTCCGTATCACTTTTCAAACTGTTGCCACCCAATATTACCGCCCTGTGTTATATTTAAAGAAGTTAAGTAATGAAAAATCTGCATAAATGTACGTATGTTTTTCGCATTGTGATGAAACGACGGTACCTAAAACCATTTTGAATGACCATTTTGAACCATTTCAATTTTGAATGACGTAATCTTTCTCCGAATAGGGGCATCTGGAAGCCCAAATTTGAAATTTGGAATTTGTTTTATTATCGATTTCATGTTTTGTAACACTTTAACGAATTCTTTATTAACAAACTCAACGATTTCAAAGTGAGCGATGGCAACACTGTACGGAAAAAAAAATATTTTTATCTCCAACGCGCGAGACTGTGTGTTGGAAATTCTAAAGATGTGCTCATTTTAAAATTATTTTGCAATATTGCTGTTAAATTGAATTGTATGGTTTAAGTTCGAAGAATATTATCTATATATATAAAGAAGAAAGTCTGTTGGTTTGTCCTTTAATAACACCTATAGCTATCGTCACCAAATTTTCTACAATTCTTTTGTGGATCTTGGAAAAGGTCGACGTCCACTTCCCCCCCCCCAAAAATAGCTAATGCTCGCTTTCAAATCCTAGAGTTTGTTAATAAAAAATTTCTAAGTTTTACAAAATCTATATATACAAAAAGAATGCCCGATTGTGTTTGTTTGTCTGATCGCGTTATTGATTTCTGATCAGTTATGATCGATTTTTTGCCACATTTAATCGACTAAAATTGAATATAGGTGAAATATTGGATGGAACTTGAGCTTTTACGACGATTTGGTTAGAAAGACGAAAATAATGAAAAATAGTGTGTCGTTGTTGTTGATATAATGAGAGAGAATTAGTTTATTTTTCTATCGAAATTTTTTATCTGGGTTCCATATCGCATCAGACTGAAAACTGTATGACTATGAATCTCATATTTTGGATCATTATTACAGAAGAATTTCGATGGTATCGTTCTCTCTGTTGTTAGATACATTACCCTCAATCTACCTTAACTGGCATTGGGTACTTCCGCTAGTATTTAATAAATTAAGGTAACACAGAAAACGTTAAAAAAGGGGCAAGGCCTTCAGACTTTTTTTGTTGTTGTTACAGTTTTTATTTTTTAAAAATAAAAATGCATGTTCGTTACTGCAATTTTTTAATTAAGAAAACATTTCCTTTTTATCGCTCATTTTCGGTTTATTTTTTATGTATTCTTCAAGTGCTCGTTTAATATTTATGTTTTTATAATTTACTTTTACACATTATATTTTATTTTCGGAACTCGGACGTGTCTCTTGAAATTATGAAGGACTGTTCTGTGACCCATGGGTCATAGGTTGCCTAGGCCTGCTTTAACATAAACTTTCATTTATAGAATTGAAAGTAGCCAGCGAGATTCCAGATACGGCAAGTAAGGAGGCTATTAATAAAAGCCACATGTTTTTGTAGACGAAAGCTCGAATGAGCGGAGTTACGTGTAGCGAAAGTAAAAACCTGTTACTTGCTCGAGATTTTTCTGTCCTAACGCCATGAATTATTTTCAGAAGTGCAACGTATTGCTTCTTTACAGAATTTGAAATCGACTGCCTTCTCCTTCAAAACCATACATGACTTGTTAATTACTCCCAATCGGCGAAAATGATCGTCAGTATTGCTTTAATTCTTAGCTTCTAACACGAATTTGTTTCGGCCGAGGCTTATTTTCACTTACTGGGGCAGCTATTTGCCGATTTGCCTACGGACTATATGTTAAATATCAGTTTTAATCCCTAATAAGAATTTGTTCTAAAACTTCGGTTTTACGGTCTGCGATTCAAATCGAATTTTCATGTCTTTTATCTTCCACCGTTTGGATCTGTAAAAGTAGATAGATATATGCTGCATGAATTCAAATAAATACGTCCATTGAAACTCTTTCCTGAAAGGATATTTTTTTTAAATAAGAACTTAAGAAAAATCGGAACTCATAGCCCCTAGTTACTGTTTGTCTAAGTTCCAAAATTGTGTAGACTATTGCGCATTAATTTCTTTTGGTTCACAAACATTTATATCTTTCCATTTATTACACAGACATAAAGGGATGCCTGCCCCGTGGAAGACTTTTTAAGGGAAACTGACTACTATCCATTTTACACATGAAGAAAACCACGAAAACGCGCATGCAGCGAGCCCGTTTGACGGGACTCGAACGCCGAATCGAACTACCAGTGTTCAGCGGGTTTACCGCTCGGCCACTGGCTGGCTTTCTGCAGGACGTAAATTTAGAAAAATTCGCGAATTTTAAATTTCAGTTTCATTTTAACTTAGAAAACAGTATTTCTACAAATACATTAATGATCTTCTTCGCCGAAGGCTTAGAATAAAATTTGGAGTCGGCATTAACAAAAGCCTTTAATACACACTGACTCGGATTGACAGCGACAATTTCGTGACGATGCGATGGCGCAGAATTTAAATTAAAAATTTTATAAAATTTTCGTTGCCAGTAAATTACATTGATATTTTTAAGAGTCTAGCATATATGCGGTAGTATCATAAATGTCTAATACGTAATTTATGGGCGCTTATTTTCTACATTTCTTAAATCGATTATTAACTTTTATAAACCAGTCAAAGTCTGATAATTTTATGCCCTATAATATGGGTAATGACGCTGATTGCCGTACTCGTGAGCCCGGAGACGGATTGGATGTATAGTGTCTGCCCGGCAAGGGGGCACTCAAATGGTGACCAATGGTGAATTCCTGGTGTCCCGCCCACTTCTAGCTTGTAGGGTTTCCCTTATTTTGCATAAAATTTTTATTTTAGGTTTGATACCTTTCCTGAACCTCTCAACTTCCCCCTGAATTTTCTCGCCAGGATGTAAATTTAAAGTGAAGTGAATATTTAAACGGGTAAATCTCTGAGTTTATTCGCTAGCCAGCGTACGATTCGTTGCTATCTCGCTGTTACGCCACTAAGCCTTTTGGCCATTTCGGATTCTCATCACGCGTGTTGGGTTTTTGAGAGTCAATCTGTTAGGTGCAAATTGACGTGCTAATCCAGCACTATTCCACTTTAGATTCGACTTGAATTTAAGTCTCTCACCGCAAGTTGACGGTGTTTTTGTAAGCGCATGAAGTTCGTGCCTTTCTGTTAAACTTTGAATTCGTAAAGGGTTACTTTTCACTCTTCTTCCGTACTGGTATTTATTCACGCCTGTGCGAAAATTCGCCGGGTTCACTGTAGGATCTAGAATTTGTGCACGTGGAGACAGATCTTACAAGCTGCACGTGTTAATTTTCGTTGAGACATTAAAAAATTTTAAGTCTGTTTGTTTGTTTAGTTGATCGCGGCAAAGAAAATAAGGGCTATCTACCAAAAACAGAAAATTAGTCATAAGCAAAAATATTTCTTAGGTGCGTATAATCCCCGCTCACAGAAAATGGCAAGGGCAAAAGAAGCATTAGTCATAACTTACATCTTTTAAGTGCTTATCTGGAAATTTTAATCGATTCTAAATTTTAAAATTCTTTAACACCTTTTCGGATCCTATTTAAACTTGGTGCTGTTCTTAACTAATGTAAACATAACAATTTTCGATCTGGTGTAGGTTCTTCGGGCCAGGCACCCAAGAACACCGTTCCACGGGAGGTGGTATTAGTCATAAGTATAAGAAATATACGCATATTCCTTCGTGAGGAATAAAAAGCAAATCTCTTTCATTGGCTGAAATCAGCTTTCTTTAAATATTATTTAGAAAAATATTGCACTCTTATCTTTTAATTGAGCTATCATTTGCAAATAAACTATAACTGTAGCTGAAGAATTAATTTAATGAATGTCCGTTTCAGCCTCTGATAACTGTAACTATCGATGATATTTTCGAAAACCATAATTTTGCAGATCTTCAGAACATATTCGATGACTTATTTTGTCGGTGATTATTATTCAAATTTTTTGAATTTTCATCTCTCTGTTTGCTGACTACAATCAGTTGCAATCCTTACAGAATCCGTTAAAAGTTTTTCTAATTCATCATTGTTCAATTTAAATTCATAGATGTGGAAAATATTATTGGCTTTTTTAGAACTAGATTTGTCTATGACAAGAAAAGTGAATTCCCTGGTCCTTCAAATCTTTTTAAACTGAAGGAAACCTCTGTTGGTTATTTAGACAACCTAGCAAAAGAATGCTGGAAACAAAACTATAAAATTTTGATTATTAGACGATGAAATGAAGATTAAAATTTGATTATGAGAACTTTGTTTAAATAATAAAGAAAAAGATAAAATTATTGATTAGCCGATGATAAACTGAAATGAAAAAAAAAATACTGATTACAGAGAAAAATACTGATTACAGAGAAAAAAGTCAAAGAGAATAATTTTGACTTTTTCATAAATAAAAAACTGAGACAAAAGAAAAAAAAGTCAAAAACTTGTATACAGTAACTCTTACATGTGTTCAGTGAAAAAAAAAATAAAAGTGAAATAAAATCAAAAATTTTTTTTTAGTCCAAAGGAGCTTTGTTTCTGAAGGACTATTGTTTTCGTTTTGCGATTTTGCCTCAAATCACTTTGAATGTCCGTTTCACTTTTAAAATTGTTGTCATCAAATACTATCGCCCTGTATTATATTTGAGGAAATTAAATAATGAAGAATCTGCATAAATGTATGTATGTTTCTCACCTTGTGATAAAACAACGGTATCTAGAGCTAGCGAATTTTGAATAACGTAACCGTCCACCGAATATCTGGAAGCCGAAATTTGAAATTTGGAATTTGTTTTATTATCTATTTCGTATTTTGTAAAACTTTAACGAAATTTTTGATTAACAAACTCAAAGATTTCAAAGCGAGCAATGGCAACATTGTAGAGAAAAAACATTTTTATCTTTAGCGCGCGAGACTGTGTATCCGAAATCCTAAAGATAGGTTCAATTTAAAATTATTTTGTGATATTGCTCTTGAATTGGACTTTATGTTTTAAGTGCGAAGAACATGATATTTAATAAATAAAGGAAACACACAAAATGGTAAAAAAAAAAGCCGCTTTGGACGTAATTTAAAATCTGAAAACTTTCAGATTTTTCTCTTCTCTCTCTTTTTTTTTTTTTTTTTTTTTTTGTGTGTGTGTGTGTGTGTGTGTGTGTGTGTATGTGCGCATTCTAAGATTTTCGACTTTCTATAATTAATTAGCATTGTAGTAATGTAACTCAATTCTTTCTGCGTGAAAATAATTTACTATATACAGAGTGCATATATCAATATACAGTGTACAATACATAATTACTATATTCAGAGTGTGACATGTATTTGATGTGTAAGGATATCCTTACTTATTTTCTAACGTAATTCACATTCTAAAAAAAAGGCTAGTGCCTCAGTGTAGAGTCACATTCCAATGCCAGAACTCTCACTTTCTCTCGATCTAGTTGTTCCAACTTACCAGAAGCGTTATTCTTCTTGCACGTGACTTGAAGAAAAAAAATAAAAATGATCTTTCAGCTTCAAGATAACCTGAAAGTGGCAGTGAGAACGGGATGTTGCGTAAGTTTCGGTTGCTTCTAGGTGTACAACGAACTCCCGAGTTTTCATCAAAATTCTTCGCCACATAAAGAAAAACTTGTTCCAAAAACCTGCTCAAGTTCTTACCTCCGGGGGGTGCTTTGATCTTTCGAAGAGGTTATGTTTTCATTTTTATTTGTTGTGTTCACTTTCTGCTGGAGAAGACGCTTCCCAGCAGGTGCTCACTATTTCAAGGATAATAGAAGAACCTCCTTTCACCTCATACCGACGTAAGGTGAAAAATGCATTTATCGTCAATGTGTGTGTCAGTGTCAGCACTAGAAATGCTAAGAATCGATTAATCGATTCTGGCACTCCGATTCCGAGTCAAGTCGGCAAGATGGCGGAATCGTGCATTCAGCTGGTTGTTGACGTCTCTCTTTCTACCCCCCCCCGTCTCTCTTTCACTTGATACACTTGTTGAGAAAACACCAGGAGCTTCGGTTCAGAGTTCTTTTCAACACCTCACTTGTGAACTGAACTTTTTCCGCTTGTCGTTCCAATCGTATATACTGAAAATTTACAATCTCGTAGATTATATTTAAAAAGTGCTGCCACCCCCTCGCATCATCTAAATGTCTTTTGCATTTATACACTAGTTATTCAGGGAAGAGGAAACGAATAATTAGGGCAAATAAATTACATTTTTTATTTTCAAATCAATTTAATGAATAATCGTTTATACCTACATTTACGTACTGCATGTCAAAAAACTGTAAAAAAAAAAATCGATGGTTACCCCTGCTTAACAATCAGAATATAAGTCCGCATATTGTGAAGTTTAGGTATTTGGACGAAACAATTATTTTTGATGTCTCTCCCTATTATACACGTAAGATAAAAAAATCGTAAATCAAAATTACTATTTAAAATTACCAATAGCCCTGTAATTCTTCATTTTAATTTGGATACTTCCCCTCTCTATTCAAAAAATAGTAATGCCTTTTTCTGGACTGCGTCATTTCTAGATTAATCCAATCGTACGACTTTTACGTAATGAGGATTACGTAGCTAATTCGGAACTTAAACTGAAACCTTTGCTCTTAATAAGCTGTCATATTGAAAAACTGCGCGCTTGGCCAATCTAGGCCTATCTAGATTCCGGCTACTCTATTCTTGAATGTCTAGAGTCCAATCTACATTCCTGCCTATAAAGAGTCCTGCTCGGTTCTTCTTGCAAGTACTATCAAAAATGTCACTGTTCTGAAACAGGCCATTTCTATATTATATTGATAATTTTTTATGCATGTAATAAAATTAGCGGTTATACAGTAGAACGCCGCTCAGCGTGATCGCAGTTAATGTTATTCGAATTCTGTTATCGAATGAACGAAGTGCTGCCCTTTTGTATACGAAAACAGGGAAAATATATTGCTTATTGCGGTCAACAATTCGTTTAATGTGATTAAAATATTATAGAATAACTTTTTAACTGAAGTAAATTCCTCAAACAAGTTCAAAACTGATTTAAAAACAAACTGCCAAATGACAGAAATGTCGCCTAGCGAGGGATTAAGTCGCAAATAGATCGGTTTCGATTTTAGACAATCATTTCAAATTAGACCAAAATTTAGCTCGACGTAGTCGATGTTTAGATTTATCAAACACGAGACCTTCTTCTTCTAGAGTTAAAAAAATTCTGCAGAATTTTTTTCTTCATTGGAACACAATTCTCTCAAACTATCTATACCAAACTTTTCGTCTAATTTTAAATTTTCCATTACCGAGTTCTGTTCCGGCGAGGGATGCCTTCCGAGTATTAAGATTAGGAGTACAGCCTCGGTCAAATAATCTCAAGAGTATTATGAACAGTTCCATAAATAAATTTTTATATTAAAGACATTGTGAACAACTCTTTAGAAACCTTTTGCATTTTCCTCATTAAAATGCTGCGAATGTCCTTATTTATATGTTTCTGGGTACATTTATATTAAATTAGTGAAAATCCGTCGCTATTTTGTAGGATATTTTGCCTCAGCGTTTAATATTATCAAAAATAGCCACGGACCGACGGGATCACATATAGCAGCGCGTACTGCAATACTTTTAGAGTACCGTGTAATAAAAGTACATAAATGCCGCGTACTTAAATAAACTTCAGATTTTTTTTATACTTCCTTGTACGAAGTAGGGATTGCAGCTTCGGTGAATTCAATACCGGTATTCGGTACTTTTTAGATCTTAATACCCTAATACCGGCAGTAGGAATTTTAGAGAAAGTAAGAAAACACGGGTGTTTCTTTGTTTTATCTGCCAGTTTTATTAGAGAGAGTCAATATCGCAAAAAATCATTTGTAACTTCTAAATTATAACAGTATATAAAGAATCACAAAAACGTCAAGAAACAAGGACCATCTTATGTATTTAAATCACAAAAATGTGTAAATATCACTATTCAGTTTCTGGTAGCATTGCAAATTTTTGAAATGGAATCCTAAGAAACATAATGCATCCATTGTACTGTCGTGAAGCCTGGAACGTAATTTTGCGCAACGATTACCAACTGTCGAAAACGCTGTTTTAGCATCTACGCTAGTGAGTGGCACTGTTACCGATGCGCGATATACTTTTCCCAAGTATTTACATCGAAATCCCTCATCTTGAAATAAATTCATTTCCCGTCGGATGTTCATTTAGAAGTCAAGCAACAAGCGTTATACTTTCAAATTTTTACGGGACCAGTTTCGATGGTTTTACCGAACCATCATCCTCAGCTGCAAATGGTCGGATGGTTTTGGATGTAACTGATTTCTGTATTGTATTTTGGTTTGTTGAAATTTTTTTAGTTATCGCTCATTCTAATATTTGTTCGAGAGACAATTCTTTTTCACTGTCGATATCGACATGAGTGTCATCATCAACTTCGCTAACTGTATCGAATTCTTCTGAATGTGGATAGGTTTGTGGGTAAAATATTTTTTAAAAATTGACCATAAACTTGACCAAATTTGATCTGGTTAGTCTCTTTTCTTCTTTCTTCTTTTCCAGTTTCATTTTTGAAATCATTATAGTTGTGTAAATACCGTAACACATTTTCTACTTCGGTATACCTTTCTCCTGCGCGATTTTTCAATGTAATATGTAATTCTTTCGGTGACTGCAACATGAAATTTTTGTTTGCATTAGCTCTTAATAAATTATAATATCTTCGACATAATCCGGCATAATGCCTCCACAGCCAGTTTCACTGGAAGTAGAGCTGATACAATTCTGGATGTTAAGTCGAATTCACTATCGGAAAAATTAATTTGCAGTTTAAGTCGATTATTGTTTTTGGGATTGAATTTTTCGGTTTCAAAAATTGTTCCATCATTAGAAGTAAATTGTTCCAACGTGTTTTTAGAACCTAACGTTAACGTATGTTCTGTCTTATTTTCAGTTAGTATATTTTGTAATAAGGCATTTTTATAGGGGAGCGTTTAAATATCTCAACAATTTCTCGAACTTTATTAATTATAAGAAGCGATTCTTGAGTTAATATTCCATCCTCATTAGCAATATCTTCTTCAACAATTGCATTGTCATTATCTTCATTGTCAGTATCACCCTCACTCGCTGCAAAGTAGGAATCGGAAGTTTCTATATACACAGTATTTGCGTTCTTCTGTTCTTTATTTTTTATAATAATACATCTATTACTCCTAATTGAATTCCACGAGCACAGCACAATTGCTGATTTGCACTCATCGACTTTCCAACGTTTTTTCATAACCCTTGCTCCATCTGTCGTTATGGATACAACATCTTCTTTCGAGGATAATTTATGTTTCCGTTTAAATTTAAGTACTGCCACACATTTTTCGGCTGACCTACTTCCCTAGTCTATGTGCAAGTCCTATATTCCATTTTTGTTTTCTGAATGAATATTTATATTTAAATAGCGTCTATTTCTTACACTCGTCCATTGATCAAATATAAGACTAAATTTTTCACCATTTACTTTTAATTGTATTAACTCGTGTTTCAAAGAATTGCGAACATCGTCACTGTAGTTTATAACAGTTCTTCTTATAGTGATAATCGATGTTGGCAGATTTTTAAAACCTCTGGCCGATGGTGATGTTCTTAATTCGGCAGAAGCGCAAAACACTCGACGTGGCAAACCATCTGATGCTGTCATTTCACTTATAACTTTCATCCAAATTATCTTGTTTTTTAAAATATTCTAAAATCCCTGATGGCTTCGGCTTAAACTGTGCTTAAATTTTTATCTCCATCGCAATTATACTGGTGTGCAAAAATTAAAGACGAGACGGTTTTTTCAATATAACTTTGTACAAAAGCTTTCCAAATCAACACATTTAATACCGTAAGATCCCCAATACGTAAGGACATGAGTAATGCAAGCAACACTTACTAAAAGAGAAATCAGAGGGATAAAAAGAAGCTTTATTGAAAAAGCAGCATGGAGAGCAATGCGACTGAAGGCCGAAACATCCCTGTGATGGGTGTCCAGCAAGAAACATCAGGTCTTTAATAGGGGATATGATCTCCCCTGACTGCTAGGCAGGTTTCACATCATTTGTGCATGCTGGATATGTGGTTGTTAATGAGCTGTTGAGACACTGCTGCTCGTTCCTCTTCTAGCACCAATCGCAGTTTCGGAATCGTTACTGGCGATAAGTTACGTGCTGCCACGGGTCTCCCTAGTAAGTTCCGTACATGCTTGACGGGATTTAGATCCAGAGACCTTGCCGACCAATCCATGTGTTCAATATCTTCACTCTCCAACAGCTCTTCGACAGTAACTGTGCGATGAGGTGGAGCGTTGTCGTCCATGAAGAGGAACTGAGGACCCATAGCCCTTGTGAAAAGACGCATGTAAGGAAGAAGAACCTCGTTACAATAGCAGTCCCAGGTGACGAACCTCCTTGGGAGATATGAAGGTCGGTCCGGCTACCAAGCATTATGTCTGCTCGAACGAGAACTCCGCGACCTCCAAAACAGTCCCTTTTGATGATGTTGAAGGGGTTATTGCGTGTTCCCCGCTCTGTCCAGATGTGTATGTGTCTAGAATCGCAACTCAGACTAAATCTGCTCTCATCTGTAAAGAGTACTCGTCCCCATTCATTGTCTCTCCAATTCCGGTGTTCCCGGCACCACAGAGAACGCCTTCTCCGATGGGCAGGCGTTAGAGGTACACACCGTACAGGGCGTCGTGCAAACAGACCACCACCGTGCAGTCTTCTGGCCACGGTAAAACGCGATATCGGTCGTCCAGTCGCCTGTGTCGTGTGTCTAGCGATTTCTCCCGCTGTCTGCCGCCTGTTTCTTCTGGCCTGTAAGGCAATATACCGGTCATCTGCGGGTGTGGTTCCTCGTGGACGACCACTACTAAGCCCCCGGATAGCTGTTCCTGTAGTTTGAAATTGTCTCCAAAGTCGTGAAACGATGCTGTGAGCAATTCCGAACTCTGCAGCCACACTTGTCACACTGCGGCCTTCCTCCAACTTCCCAATGATTCGACCTCGGGTAAAAGCATCCAGATGTCGTCTAACAGATTGATTATTCGCCATTTCTCGCTGAGGCAGCAACTCGGTGTGATTTTAACTGCTATACGGCGTGCAATCTCTTTGCCAGAAATACTGATCTTACACCGACAACATGCTTTATACTACTCAGACACTCCCCCATTACGTCTATCTGCATATCTGCGGATGTGCTACCGTACATCACCTTACTTAATCTCCTGATTGGTCTTTCTGTCCGCTCTGCCTCTTCGTTCAGCTGATATGCTAATTTTTCGACTTCCTCCTTAATTTTTGCACACCAGTGTATATTATTTCCTCTTTAACAAATTTGCATCATGCTTCGTTTTGAAATGTCGACTTGTACTTCCTCCATTCCCTTTAATAACTCTTGAACATTTTTTACAGTGTGCCACCATATTCTTTTATCGTATGAATAATGAAACCAAACCGAAGTATTACCAGCAGATTTTTTTATGTTCTTTAAAGTCATTCTTATTCATTATTATGGATTTATTAATTATGAGTATAAAATAAATCTGAAAAAAATGGTGATCCCTAAAGTATAATATGGAAATACAATGTGAATAACAAACTCACCAATTTAAAAAATATCGAAATTTTTCGAAATATGACTCACTTTCTTCACAGCTACAACCTTGTTTTCACAGATCAGACTACAGATTCCCATATTGTGTCACTTCAGTTGTATCCACAGCTTAATTAATTTCGCCCCTTAGGGAGACAAAAAACAAAAATGTGTACTATTTTGCTATGTTGGCCACCCCTGACCATATAGCGGAGACAATTTTAAAAATTTCTAGTCAATACCGAAAAAACGATATTTAAACTTGTGAATACCGGTATTACAAAACTGTACAAATAGCTCGAAATACCGGTATTCGGTATCCAGTATATCTTTACTGCAATCTCTAGTGCAAAGTATTGTAATCGCGAAAATTTTCGCCTATCCTATTTCAACGAAATATCCATTTTGACCGCTCTCGAATACAATTTAACGATGTTTTTAGGTGACATCTGTACGTAAGGACGGAATAAAAGACTCTTTTTCCCAAAACGGATTGCAAAAAGGATTTAAAATGGATTCAGAAGAGATTCACATCCAAAAAGAGATTGACATCCCTTTTTGGTTGCAATCGGCTGCACCAAAAGTATATATATATGTATACCCGCTCTGTTACTCGGCTTCGTGAGCTCAGTCTTTTATATTCTTATATGTTGGTAAACTGCGCATTTTTTGCTTTAAAAATGATTGAATTTTGTTGTTTTTATCTTCCGGTTAAGGTTTTTATGCCTTAGTTAATGTGCATGCAATAGTTGTAGAATTATCAACAATTTAAAAGATGTTTAAGTGCGGCTGAGCCTAATTTTCTTACCATAGCAGCCATATTTGTTTACATTTGAAACTTAGCAGAATAATGAATTCAGTTTCTGCACCTACAATGTCTTTTTGCCGAGAGAATCGAAAAGTAAACTTTCAGTTTTGTGACCGAAAAATCTGCCTTTTTGTCTGCTGGCCGGATTATTTGCTTTTGCGTGGAAACTCTAATTTTAAAAGTTATTTTTTTTTAATTGTTTTAACTGTATTTGGTGTTTTATATCGTTCTATATTTTCCCATTTTTAATGAAGATACTTTGAGTTTTTATACATTTTTGCCTTGCCTCTAAGTGAGAACTGAATTAATTGAATGAGAAATATATCTCTAATGAAATTCGAGGTATACATTTAAATGAAATTCTGCAAAAAATGCGTATAATTCAATATTCCGTACAAGGAAGTCATGGGGTGTACACATCAGATTTTTTTTCATGTGGTAAAAATACAATTGTTGAACAATTTAATCGGAGCAATTCTTTCGTAATTCAAAGTAGATTAATAAATACGTTCGTTACATAATGCGATTACGTTTTTTCGTGTTTCGTTTCCGTGCGACATGGGGCACTTAAAATGCTAAAACACCGAATATCCTGTCGAGAGGCTTGACGGTAGGAGATCAATTATGGGAGACCTTCGGATCTGTTTCCCGGAGTGTTCTCATATCCTTTTAATAATCAGTAATATTAATATTGGGATAGAACTTCCGGGTGTATGATCAATCGCTTATTGTGATGTACCTTGGGAAACATTCTCGATGACGAGACGGCTAAATGACCTGTGGGTACTGGTTACGCCCGATGAATGCATTAAGTTACAATTGTCTGTCCATTTGAAACAGAATAAACATATAATTCGACTTAATTTAATGCATGCACATTTATTAAAAGTACACCAAGCAAGCAAAAATGAAGCTTAATCCTTGGACATAGGTTCACATCCAAAATAAATATTTAGAAGAAGCAAGTTTAACTATCGTCATTCAGAGTGTAGAGACATTAGGTTATTTCGAAGCAGAAGAGCGTGAAAAATGCGCAATGCCCTCACCTGGACTCAAACATGAACCTCTCGAATACGCGCAGACCGTTACACCACGAAGGCATGCTGTAAAGAGTCAGAAAATAACTTATATACTCCGCCTTTTAAAGGGGGACTGGGGATTACTGGACTCGGTCGCCAAATCCTGGTGGTGAAGAATCATCATCCACTACCTCTTAGTTCGGGCGCCACTGTAGATTTATTAGGTCATTTTGAAGAAGACATGAAAAATGAGAAATGCCATCGCCGGGACTGGAACCTGAACCTGTCGAATACCCGCCAAGTGTTGTAACCGTTACACCGCGAAGGCATGCTGAAAGAGGAAGAAAATACCTAATGAGAGCTAAAGAAAATCGATATTATTTGCGATATGAAATCCTATTCATTTCTGTCATTTTTCTCCAGAGAGATATAGATAGTATCGCATCAGGATTACTGATTATTAAAAGGATATTATTTCAATTCTGTTTCGAAATACGGAGCGATCCAAAAATAGCAGAAAAAGTAAAAATTCATTAAACTCTATATTATAGACGCTAGCACTATGTAGTTGTCGTAGAAAGGAGTGGAATTTTTTAATTATGAAAATTTTTATTGTCAGAATAGTTATATTTTTATTTGAAGTCACCAGATCTACAGATATCTGTGGACATTTTTTTTTTAAAGAAATTGTAACTGCAAGTACTCTCTGATCAATAATTTTTTTTAAAAAAAGTCTCTAGCTACTGTTTTCGAATACTCTGTGTTGTGTATTTATAAAAAAAAAAACTTTATCAAAGCTTGGAGGAAAACATGAAAGACGCAGATGATTAGAAAAAATTCCGTTGCTGTAAAAAATAAAAGAGAGCTACTGTTACTTTTTTCCAGCCTATAGGGATTGAAAAAACTGCTGTTAAAAATAGAAGATTAAAAAGAAGAACGTTCGGAAAAGCGCTAGGCTCCTGCAGAAATTAAAAATACTCTTGTATGCGAGACTTTAAAAAATAACCTTGTAATTATTATGGACTCGTCTTACTCATTCCGCAGTTCTGGGGAATAAATCGAGCAAAATTCCTTAATTAAGGATCTTTATGGTTTGTGTTACTTAAATAGTTCAAGAGTTTAAATTTTATAAACACCGTCTTAGATGTAAAAAACAAAGAGTTATGAGTTAACAAGAATTTTATTTTTATTTCTTAGATTTTATTAAGAAAGAGTAACAATTTCTTTATTAAGGGGAGAATTTTTGGAACTTTATAATTTACCCGAGAGCAAAGATTCAAGAAAATTGCTTTTCACTCTCAAATTTTAAACAAAAACAAAAATTTCTGCCGAAAACAAATGCCAGTTTATGAAATTAAGTATCAAAGAGAACACAGATTGTCATAAGTCTTCTTACGATTTCATAGAAAAAATTAAAAAGCAAAAGTCTGAACTTTTTATAACAAAGTTAATATAGGTGATTATCAAAATTATGGAAACATTCTAGATTTATAAGGGATGTAGAGACATTAGGTTATTCGGGAGAAGGAGTTTTGATCTTGTAGTGATATTAGGTTATTTCGAAGCAGGAGGCATGAAAAATGAGCACAGCTTTCGCCGGGAATTGAACCACGGACCTGTGGGTTATGCGTTGAGCGTGCTGACCGCTACACGACGAAGGCATGCGAAGAAGGTGGGAGAAATATCTATAGAGATCCTTTACTAATATGGCCCAGGACATCCACTGACATGTAATACACCTTGAATTCACCTTAGAATCGAATCATACAAGCGCTGAATAGCGTGTAGAGGAATACTCTACCATTCTTCGCATAATTATAGACCAGATCATCCCTTGCGATGAAAAGTGGATTTACTTCAACAACACACATCAAAAAGAGAGTTCGTCTGCGCTCGGTGAGCCTATCGGCAGCGTCGCAAAGCGCAATTTAACTAACAAACAGATCACGCTTTGTATCCGGTGAGACTGCCGTGGTATTATCCACAAAGTTTATCTGGAAAAAAGTAAAACCCTCAATAGTAAGGTGTGCAGCGAGATGCTAGTCCGTGTTGACGCTGCTATCGAGGGAAAATGCCGAACTGAGTTCCGGCGCAAAAATGTAATGTTCTATCAAGATAATAGAAGACCATATGTGTCTTCATTCACCGGCTGGACTCTGTACGGACTCGAATGGGATCTTTTGCCACACCCACCATATAGTCCCGACTTTGTTTCTTCGAACTTCTACTTTTTTTCAGACCTGCAATACATCTTGCTGGTGGTATCTTCCATTCTGCACAGGACGTCTGAAATGAAGTTGATCTGTTTTTGGATTCGCGGCCGCCAAGTTTCTGCGCCGAAGGCTTTGAAAAACTACCAGAACGTTGGAAAAAATCACAGATTTGGGTGGTGATTACCACCCGCACTAAAGATATTGTTTTCATGATTTTTTTTCTTTCAAAATGTGTGTACATACATACTTTATAACACAATAAAGTAATCACAGTCAGTTTACCCGCAAAAATAGTAGATTATAGAATCTCTACCCTGGAAATGACATTTAATTACCAACCTATTTAATTACCTTTAATGAAAGCAAATTTGACAACGATTTATCGAAAAAAAATGGGATTTATCAAAAAAAAATGGGTGCTATCCGATTTGCTCAGTTCCAGTTCGTTCAGATAAACAGGAGTTTTCTACATTTTTTATATTTAAAAAATGAAGTAAGTATCTGTGTTAGGAGTTCAATAGCGGCACTATCATGCAACAATAAGGTATTGCAATACTGACAATTATCAACTAACAAAGAGGTATTGGCAATAAAAATAATCTGAAAGTTGCAAGAATGTAACAAAAACGAATCACCAGATAAAGGTATTGAATTATATCGCTGAAATAAATTTGTAATCTCCTAAACAAACGCCAAACCCTTTCATTGTGAAAGTGGCAATGAGCCAGCAAGTAAACATCAGTTTCAAACGCACTCGTGTATTAAAAAAATATTTCCAATTTATCGGGAGTTGAATATAGAAAAAGGTGCATTTAGAAACCTTTATGCTAATATGAGATTTATAGTTGCATTATACAAGCACATTATTCCTTAGAAAAGTCTTAAAAAATTGAGGAAAACTAGATTATATTCCAAAGTAGAAAACGCTACTTTAAGTTTCAAGTTTCTAATTCTCTTTCAGTGTCAATGCATTTTTCTAAAATTGCTCATAGCTTTTTTACAATGAATTTTGAACGCTTATCTATCTATATATACATATATATTAAAAAAAATTTTTGTATGTTTGTTTGCGATTAACTCAGTCACTGCTATAGCTATCGTCACCAGACTTTCTACAATTCTCTTCTGGGTCCTGGAAAAGGTCGACGTGCCCTTAAAAAAAAAAAAAACTGAAAGGTTTCAGATTTTAAATTACGTACAAAGGAGCGTTTTTTGACGTTTTGTTAAATATCATGTACGTTTATTAAATATCATGTTCTTTGCACTTAAACTATAAAATTCAGTTCAACAACAATATCGCAAAATAATTTTAAATTGAGCACATCTTTAAAATTTCCGATACACAGTTCCGCGCGCTGGAGATAAAAGGGTTTCTTTTCCCGTAGACTGTTGCCATAGCTCGCTTTTAAATCATTTGAGTTTGTTCATCAAAAATTAATTAAAATTTCACAAAATATGAAAGAGATAATAAAACAAATTCCCAATTCGGGCTTCCAGACGCGCATATTCGGGTGGAAACGTACGTAAGATTAACGTACTATATTGAATTAACAGTTAACGAATTTTGAATTAAATCTACTTCGTTGATAGCGCATAAACCACAACAGAATATATGCAGTCTTTAAAGTTCATTATATTTACTTACCATAGCCACACTTCTGCCCTAAGTTCACTTAACAGCATTACATCTCATTCATTCTATAACTCAGAGTGAGCAAAAATTACAGCATCTGAAGAATTACCACAAGTTCTATTCAAATATAATAATAAAACTAAAACGATGTATAAAAGAAATTAAACAAATAAAAAAGAAACAATTTTTCACCGACGATTCAGCGTCGCTTACTTAATGCGCATGCGCTACTAATTCAGTTCTCAATTCGCAGTAAGGCAAAAATACATTAAAGTTCAAAATATTTTCATTGAAAATTGAAAGATATAGAAAAACATAAAACACAAAATACAGTTAAAACAATTAAAAAAACAATATTTACAACTAAAATTACAATTTGTACGCAAAAACGAGCTCATAACTTAAATGATAATTCCACAATGAATCGAGCATAATTTAATTCGCAATAATAAAAGCAGACGTTACTTTGTTGTTGCGAAGCTTAGTTTCTCTAGATTGGCAACAAATCCACTATTCTGCTTACCTTTAAATGTAAACAAATATGGCCGTAATCATAACCAAAAATTAGGCTTAGCCGCACTTAAAAAACTTTTAAATTGTTGGTAATTCCACAATTATTGCGTGCAAGTTAACTAAGGGCATAGAAATCTTAACCGAAAGATAAGAACAACATAATTCAATTATTTTTAAAGCAAAAAATGCACAATTTACAAACTTATAAGAATAAAGAAACTGAGCTCACTGAGCCGAGTAACATAGTGCATATATATGCATATATTTCTATACTTTTGTGCATATAGTGCATATATTTCTATACTTTTGGTGCGGCCGATTGCAAATACAAAATTTCAAAACTCTGAGGCTCCTCGTTTTTCAGTTATGCAAGATGCATACATACATACGTAAGTACGTGCGCACAGATGCCACAAAAAAAGCTCTTCAGAATCCATTTTGAATCAGTTTTATAATTATGTTGTGTAAAAAGTCTTTTATTCTGTCCTTAGATACGGATGTCACTCAAAAACATCGTTAAATTGCATTCGATAGCGGTCAAAATAGATCCGTGTGATTCATCTGTGGAAGAACAGTGAAACAAACTTGCATAAGTTGCAGGCTTCATATCTCACTCATAGTAAAAAGTATTACTTGCGAAAATTAAAATAACGTATAAGAAATTAAAATAACAATTTCTCGAACAAACATGTTTACCTTTTTACTGACATTTAAATGTCCCTTTAAATATCACAAAAAAGGTAAACAAGCGCATTTAAATGCTTATAACTTCTTTAAAACTAATTTTACTCACAAGCGGTTTTTTGTAGACGATAGAGTTAAAACCGTAGAATATTATCAGATGAAATTTTTATTTCGCAGTTTTGGGTCCATTTTTGCTAACATCATCATCGTCCACTGTCCCCTTACAGTAATTTCACATTTCATTGTCTGCTGATGAATGTCTGCCGATTGTTCTTTTACAACAGCGAGTTTTAATTCACCAAATCTATCTTTTGTGACAAGAGATTCCGTTTGAATAAAGTAAGCTGTAAAATGCAGTTTTGGTAGCTTTCCTCATTCTGTCTCGATTTCGTACCGCAAATGCAACCGGAAACGTTGTAGTTGGTTTCATTGCGAAGGCTTCGGCAGTCTTTCGTTTCCACATTTTAGATTTTTGCGCGACAACAGTGACATTGTTTTCCGCCGGAAAAAAAAACATCAATTATCATTCTCAAAATTAAGTGTAAATCACAGGAGCTTTCCGAAATGAAAAGTAATGTTGAACTTTTGAAAAAAAAAATAGTAGTTTTACTTTTATCAAACATCTCAAAAACGCAAAATATTAATCATACTGTTACGTTCGTACGGGTTCGTAATGGATTCAATGAACAAGTCGTTAAAAAGTTAATAAAATTTATTCTTTTCACAAGTAATTAAACGAAAGGCTGAAATATTTCCTAGAAGATATTCGTAGAATATCACAGTATCTTAAACGTGAAACAAAACTCAATTCAAAACAGAAAAATTTAATCCAATCTGACAGCGAATTGGCTACAATCAATAAGTAGTATAAGTAATATTAAGTAAACAAATAATATAATGAGTACAATAAGTAATATAAGTAATATCAAGTAAATACACAGTATAATAAGTACAATAAGTAGTATAAGTAATATTAAGTAAACGAGTAGTTCGCTTAAAACAACAGCAACTGAGCTGAGGTGTTTTAATTCGACTTTTATAAGCTTTTAATTATTCACTAGAGCATTCTGGTAAAACCTATTTTTCTCGATTTTTGTGGATGGCAATAGCAATTACGAGATATTTATTTATTAAATATTAAATGCACGCGCTCTTTTAATTTTACTTTTCCGGCGTAGCTTTCTCTTCAAAAATCATCTGCGTTGCACGGTAAAATAAAATAATTTTAATTACAATTCTAAAAAAAGTATTTCTTTGAAGAATTGGGCTTTACTGTTCGTTAAGCATGCTAGACTCAGAAAATTCCTTTGGAAACCTTTGGAAGAAAAAAGGTAAGGGAAACATTTTTTTTTAAATTTTGAATTTTAAAATGAGAATCTATTACTATCTTTATTATAGTTTTCACCATGGCATCCTTTGCCCAGATATAGAGCATAATTAATTGATTTGAGAATGAAAAAAGAAAAAATCTGAAAGATTTTAGATTTTAAATTACGTCCAAAGGCGCGTTTTTGTAACGTTTCGTGTGCTACCTTTTTTTATTAAATATCATGTACTACGTACTCAAACCATAAAATTCAGTTCAAAATCAATATCGCAAAATCATTTTAAAATGAACATATCTTTAGAATTTCCGTAAGTCTCGTGCGCTGGAGATAAAAATGTTTTTTTTTCCGTACAGTGTTGCCATTGCTCGCTTTGAAATCATTTAGTTTGTTAATCAGAAATTCGTTGAAATGTTACAAAACATAAAATCGATAATAAAGCAAATTTCAAATTCAAAATTAGGGCTTCCAGATGCCCATATTCGCAGTAGGATTACGTCATTCAAAATTCGATGGCTCTAGGTTTTATCACAATGCGAGAAACATGCATACATTTATGCAGATTTTTCATTTTTTAAAATTTAATGCAGAGCGATAACATTTAGTGGCAACAATTTGAAAAGTGAAACGGGCATTCAGAGTGAATCGACGCAAAATCGCAAAACGAAAGTAATAGTCCTTCGGGACTAAATCCCTTTGGACTAATAAATAGCTAAATAAATACGAAATCCGTAACAATATTTTAACATAACCATCGTTAAAATACTAGCAGATCAGGGAGATATTATTCGTATTATTTTTAACTGATATAGTTAAAGTACGATCCCAGATTTTTGTTGTACTGATGCGTTAGTATTTTCAAACGACTAAAAGAATAATATACATAGCGTAACTTGGTTTAATAAAACTTTTGCCACTATTATAAGTTAGAAGTAATGCCATATATTAGCTTATTAGTCGACGGATGAATATGAATGAACAGACCTACGAAGATGGAATAATTACGGGATTAAGTATCTTGTCATTACAGAACAATATTGTTACGAATTTTGCATTTAGTTAGATATTTTTTTAATAAAATTATAATGAAAGTCGTTTTATTTCCCAGTGTAATGCAGCACGAGACATATTTTAAGAGAAAGCTACGCCGGAAAATTAAAAATACAAGATATTTCAGGATACAATCTGCATATCCTGAAATTTATTCTGTAGAGTAAAAACAGTTCGATTAGATGAAAAGGATCCCATTTAACAGCGTATGACACCCGGAATTGAAACTGATAAGTTTTACGAGCTGTCTTAAGGTCAATCCGATTTCTGAAATTTCATTGAATATCAAATTTCGTATTTTTTTAGAGCAATATACTTTATCGAAAAAACAAGAATTGCGTCAATCTTTCGGTATACATAGAACTTCAGCTACGGAACTTCAGTGAATAGAGTTGTTCCTGCGAGCCCACCAGCGGCCGTGAGGTAAAGTGGCTGAATAATTCCTGCCGAACAGGCTGGCACGGACGTTTTTCGTGGTTTTTTTCCCGTCTTGTTAGCGATCTCACTTGTCTGACAAAGGTCAGCACAAACCCACTACATTCATCATGATAAGGAATCCAATGCGCCTGTCATTGGCAAGAGCCGTGAGCACCATATAGGTGATAGTCCTACTTCAACTCAGTTCCGCCCCCAATATTGAGGGACAGCACTGTGAGGGTCGGGTCCGAGGGTCTCCCACCTCCCTTTCCTCTACCACTAAATCTCGAGAGGACTTTCGGCACTCCGTATATTAAGAGTGGCCCGCTGCCGCACAGACATATAAATTTACAAACATCCATATCTTCTCCGGGATTCGAACCTGGGCTCTTCGGTACAGTAGTCAGAACCGAAACAAATTAACTACTTCTTGACCTTTCGCCGGCACGCGGTCGCTAGCCCTGTCCCGGTTGTGCGGCTTTTTCCTACGTGTAACGTGTATAGGAACACGTTTTCTTTAGAAAGACCGCCACGAAATCATCCCTTTCCTTAGACAGATAGCCCAAAATCAAATAAACCAATCCATAAACCTTTAGTGTGGAGAGCAAACCTTAAGCACTATAAAGCGCGTTTATGGTTTATGATTACCTGTACTATAGTGGTATTATTAACCTAGACAAGTGCACGAAATCATCCCTTCCCTTAGACAGATAGCCCTCGAGTGCTTTGCTATAAACAAATAAACCAAACCATAAACCTTTAGTGTGGAAAGCAAACCTTAAGCACTATAAAACAGGTTTATGATTGCCTGTACTACAGTGGTATTATTAACTTAAACAAATGCATAATGCCTTACTGCGCTCTATGAATTACGAATGTGCTCCACAGTATCAGAAGGGTGCTTTTCGTACATTACGAAACGTTAATACGTATTTGAACATAATTCAGGATAAAGTGAGAGTTTAAAGCATTGAAAATAAAACTTAAAATCTAGCAAAAATTAACGAGAAAGATAGCAAAAAGGCTTGATTGCAAATCAGTATAAGATTTTAAGCATATGATCATGTTCTAGAGCAACGAATACGAATCTTTTTTACCCCGTGCCTCTTTCACTATTGCTAGATGATCATGTCTTCCCATCCTCCTTTTTAAAACCCGATAAATGCGCATACATTTATTAAATTTAGATTACTTTTTAATGCAGTTTATAAAATAAAAAGTAGAAAGTATAGAAAATGTTGATAATTGCCAAACTTTGATTAAAAGTAGCTTTTTATATTCATAAAACTAAATACTTATCGGGTAAATAAAACGCAGGCCACATTGCACCCTGAAACGATAAAATTCCCAATAGGGGAGAATTCTTTCCTGGTTGAGAAAAACATTTTTAGAGCCTGTTAGGTTTATAGAAACCGGATATACCTAAAATGTGCATCGCCTCGTTGGGATTCCAACTCCGAATCTCCCGATTGCTAGCCGGATTTGCTTTCCAGTTACACCACGAAGGCACGCGGTAAAGAGGGAGGAAATAATTTACAGCGTTTCTTTTCATCAGCAGTTACGACGAGGTTCTGAGGTCAAAAGAGTTATTTTACAATATGCATTTCAATTTATTACAATCTATTATTCACAACGTTGTTTTACAATATTCATCGGCCGAAACACTGGTTCGTGACACTGGTTTTCCATTCGTGAAATGGAAAAAAAAATCATCCAATCATTTCAAGTTCTTTTCGGGAGTTCTTTCCGCGGATGTTGTTCTGGCAGTACTCATCCATTAAGCGATATTTCGGAGCACACATTTTGAATATTCAAAACTTCCGGTTCTAGCTCTTTTATCTTCAAAGAAAATGTTTTGCAGTAGATTATTTGTTATAATTTTTTGCGAAGTAAATGGCTTTTTATATATATAAATGAAACCCTCTGCTAAGAAACCGAAACAAATTAACTCGACCTTTCGCGGGCGCACGGAAAAGAGTTGTCATGCGCCTCGCAACGATAACGGAGCTGAAGAAATCGACGAAAGGAACAAAGATTTCAGAAAATAAAGTAGTATTCCTCTCTGTAGTCTGTACAGGTGATTCTCAAGCTTTGTCTGTCGCTGCACTTTTTAACGATTTCAAAATTTGGCGGCACACAAAGAAAAAGGTAAGTAGTTTACTTACCTATAATACACTGCGTAAAACGGTTTGTGATAATAATTTTGAATTTAAAATAAAATAATATGTACTACAAAAACAGCAGTACGTTTATTAAGGGATTCATTACAAGTTAATACTAAGAACACTTTTAATGAGAAATTTGGAGCTCGATGTTTTTTGATCATTTCATTTACAGTAATGAGTCGTAAAAATGACAATGCTACTCTCGTATCGTCTTCTACATATAACAGTCTCGGTTTTTTATTCGCTTTTATGTCGGTTAATACCGAAAATCCGAATTCACGCAAATAAGATGTAGAAAATTGTGATAATATTTTTAAAGCTTTTTTGGCCATCGTGGGATAATCGCATCTAGTGTGAATCCAGAAATAATTAATTGATTCTTCCGAATATTTTAAAATTAAATCTCGATTATTAGAAAGCGAAATGAGTTCTTCCCTGGAAGTCAATTCAAATGCAGAAGTATTCGTTATCACAAATGGATTACGAAACCCATCAAATTTTTTTATATCTAAATTTGGAAAGTAATAAATAATTCTCTCCTCTAATTTTGTCAAATGGTCAATAACAATTTTATGAATAGTTTTATTAAAATCTTTTGGTACTGACACCAATTTTTCGAAATCGCCTTCCGGAGCTTTATTCTTCCATAAAGTTATTTATTTTTGGAATCGCGCCAGTTTATCTGTTGAGTTTAATACATTTTCTTTCGGACCTTGCATACTTGAATTTATGTTATTAAAAATAACAAAAATGTCTGATAAGTAAAGCTAGTCTCTTATCTGCACCCATCAGAACTTCTCAATTTAAATTGTGTATTGAACGTGCGCGAAAATGCTTCGAAATGCGCTCTCCTCCAGAGCACCAAAATCGGCTTGGATAAAATAATTGGCGCGCTTATTAATGTCTTAAAACCCGAATTTGCTCAATTCTTATGTGTACCGTATACTAGGATTAAACCCATTACAATTTTTAATGTATGCATTTTAAAATTTGGCGGCACACTTTAAGAAGTTGGCGGCATACGAAAGTGCCGCGGCACAGTGGTTGAGAACCACTGGTCTGTACATAAAAATAATCTGTATTCTTTACAAAAATATTCACTTAATATATCCGCGAAGACAAGTAAAAATGTTTGCTATTATTTGAATGATTTCATTCACTCCTATTTACTTAATTTCAGCTGCTGTTCCGTGAATAATAAATGTGATAGAATCTTTTTCTAAACGTGTAAAGAGCATTAGCTATTAATTAAAGCAGCAAAAAATGTTTAATAACTTAATTAAGTGTTTAATAATTTAATAATTGCTAATTAAGAAATCTTGCCTTTATATTTACCTACGCTATTTTTGATCAAATACATTTTATAAACTTTCGCAAAACTCGATTAAAAATCCTTCTCGCTAAGTAATAGTTATCAAAAACATATCGTTGGCTATTTTTAGATTTTTTGGTGGAAGAATGTTATTTTTTTCCTCCTTTCCGCATACCTTAGTGGTGTAATTGCAAGTATACACGAAGCGCATTCCACAGATCCAGGTTTCGACGGCATATAAGTATTCCGTACCGCGCATAAGGAAACATCTGAACTTGTGTTTGGACATACTTTCGGACGGCATCATATTCTCTTGGAGTAATGACGTGTAGGCGGGATTCTTACGGTTTTGTTTTCGTTGAAGGACGCACTTGAGTGTCACGGAAGCCTGAAAATTATCGATTGTTTTCTTTAAATAATAACGCAATTTCGAGCAGCGTTCTACAGATAGTTTCTTCTTTCATGAAATAATGAAATTACAAAATCCTTCAAAGATGCCGTTAATATCAAAATCAACGTTAAGCACTTCTATTATATAAAGAGCTTAGTTCTTGAATTTAGCGCAAAAACGAAAACACGCTGGATTACGCGACGATCTCGACCCAACTGCGGAAGTATTGTTGGCTATTAAGTATATTATTATTGCAATTTCGTTGCATTCTGTTCCTTTCACGTTGCAGAAAATATTCCCTTTGCAACTAAACTGTGTATGTTACTTCCATGTTAATGTCCACCTCCTTTCCCATTTCCAATATTCTGGTGCCTTAAATGAAAGAAAAAGTGCATTCCGTATTGTCGCTGAATTTAATATACTTCTACAAGATTAGCAACTTCCTTCTCTGATATGCACTATTTCCATACAGAAAGTACAAAAGGTGTTACACATTAAAAAGTGGGCAATATTCATTAAAGTAATATTATACAGGTTAAATATACGCATCTCTGTTTCTCTGTTCCAAATCTATAGTAGTCTGATTTCAAAAATAATTTTATTTTTTCAGACTGACAACAAATATAGTGAATTTACTGTGTAGGATGTTAAGCTCCTAACATTTATTGCTACTTGCGAAAATTGATTTGTCTCGTGCTTTCGGAAGTGCAATCTGCGGAGAATGGATATTTAACGAACATGAAATAATAAATGAATGATCGCAACACCTTTAAATATGAGTGGTTTAAAATCAAGAGTACATTTGTTAAAAATCTCTGGTTTTATTGTGCTCTAATATGAATAAACATTTACAGGTGACGGGGACGCCTGGTGTCTAACATAGGTAAGCAGGCGTGTGTTCCGCGTCCTCCCCTATCTAGAAGCGACAACTGCCTGGAACCCCAAGAGACTGCACCGGGAGTTCCTTATGATTTAAAACATGGAGGGTACAGGGGTGGTTTCGGCTTTACGTAGTGATAGAATTACATAATGCTGCGATTGTACATAAATACATATAAACATAAGGAAACATAGGAGAGAAACAGAAAGAGAGAGAAGGAAAAGAGGAGAAAAGTTTGAGAGTAATGAAAGAATAGAAGAGAGAGGAGACGTTAAGAAACGACAGGTGGAAATGCACTAGCAAAAGCAATAACAGACGCAAACATAAACAGCACATACTGATTTGGGAGACATACCCTTGATATCTAATTATGTGAATAATATATTTTATAGAGGCACATGTTAGTGCATTACATACACGCGATTTACTTACAGACGCTTATAATATGCTAATATATAAAATATGTTACTATAGAAATTCTTGCAATACACCGATGCAGTACTTGCAGTACGGCACTTACAAATGCACAAGACTGGAGCAGATACGCGATATTTACGGGTACGCTGATATTAATACCTACAAGTACACAATTCCTACAAAAGCAAATACGCTATACAGTCGCAAACACGCACGTACACGTGCGCAAATACATGATATTTACAAATATGCTGACACTATTACTTACAGGTGCATGATATTTACAAAAGAAGATTTGCAATACAAACGCAAATACGCAGTTACACATACACAAATACGCAAATACGCAGTTTCACATATACAAATACGCAAATACGCATACGCATTAAAACGAAAAGCTGACAGATGCCCATGCTTACTAAAACGCTGACACTTTTGTGTTTAAAATTACATCCAATATATTATTGTATAAAATCGAGAACAGGAGGGCAGTAGCTATGCATGTTTTCCTAATATGAAAATATTGCTAATTTTAAAAATGACTAGGTATAATATATGCTATTATAGAACTGCTGAGGATATTGATACATTAGTAATGTTATACTTGCAAGACACCGAATCAGGTGTTTGTAGCTCAGCGTTCACATATGCACAATGCTGCGGCAAATACACAATATTTGCAAATACGCTGACACTAATATTTACAGGTACAAACAGTAATATTGACAGACACTAACAAAGGCAGTTACACGATACAAACGCAGGTATGCAAATACACATGAGAAAATATGTAAATGCATATATACATTAAAAAGCAAAAATATATATATACGCGTTGAAAAGCAAATACACGAAAGCTGACAATTGCGCATGCTTACAAATACGCTGACACTGTTGATTTGCAGCTCCATCAGATATACAGGGTGTTTATAAAGTCCCGGACCCACTTTGATGTTTAATAACTCATAAAATAATAAAGATAGATTAAAATTAATAACATAAATGGTTAGATAGACTCAAGTTTCATGACCCTTGTCAGTGAACTTCCGCGTGTGCCCCCTTCGTCGCACGGAGAACATCGAGTCTATATTCAACTTCACGCCAGGTACCGGCAAGCATGTCGGCATCCACAGAGCCTATTGCGGTTTTCATTCTGGCTTTTAGGTCATCCATGTTCGACACTCTCCTCCTTTACAAATTCCCAAAGGAAAAAGTCCAGCGGCGTTATATCAGGTGATGTGGGTGGCAAAGGAATTGGACCTCCTCGCCCAATCCATCTTCCTGTAAAATGGTTATTCAAAGAACTGCGAACGATGGTACCCCAATGAGGTGGTGCACCATCTTGTTGCAAAAAGACATGTGGCTGAAGCTCTTCTAGTTGTGGAAATACGAAGTTTTCCAACATGTCTAAGTATACGACTGATGAGACCGTCTTTTCTATAAAAAAGAAAGGCCCAATGAGTCGGTCGTGCATTAGTCCACGCCACGCATTAACCTTTGTGGAATCCCTTTGTGCCTTACGGTATTCTTGGGGGTTTTCAGATCCCCATATGCGCACGTTATGGCGACTAACAATGCCAGAAAGATGAAAGGATGCTTCGTCGGAGACCATTACAGAAAAGTACAAATATTTAGACTGGAAAATGAAATGATCTGGAATGAACCACACGCGCAGACGATATTTACAAAAGTAAAGATATTCAAACCTGAAAAGAAAAATATATAAGTTATTTCATCCATAAATGCCATAAGTTTGTTTATATCTTCATTATTTTATGAGTTATTAAACATCAAAATGTGTCCGAGACTTTGTTTTTAAACGATCAGAGACGAAGAGATGATGAAGTAAAGTTCAAAACTATGGAATAGCTGTAGTACATAGCAAAGGTATCTACAGCAGTTATGATTGAACAGTGGCACAACACCGTGGCATGATTATATCATTATGCAGTATTACAGTAAGATATTTCATTACAGTACAGAGGTAGAAATAATAAGTTTCTTCTGAAGGAATAATAACGTTCACTTGAAGAAATAATAAGTTTCTTGTGAAGGAAAAAAAAGCTACATTTTTTATATAAAATTCACCACACTTCAAAGCCATAAGAAGTGTAATCTCATGGCAACAAAAATACAACGCACGTCATTAATAGTAATAACCGTTTCGGTATTGCTATCAAAATGTAAACAAATGATATGGAGGTGTACTCTCGAGCCCAAGAAGAATTAGGGCGTTCCTAAGCTTAGAGGAAATGATGCCACGGGAAGCCGTATCCAATCACGAAGATGTAAATTTTCCTATGCTCTTGGCGCGATACAGAATGCTTATATGCGTCCCGGCGAAGGCGCTGCACATTTCTCACGTCTTCTTCAAAAAGCGTAATGATTCTGAAAGTGGCGTCCGAACTAAAAAGGTGGTGGACGATACTTTATCACCACCAGGATTTGGCGATTGGGTCCCCTCGCCCACTACAGCTCTTTAAGAGAGAGAGCATATAAGATATTTTCTCCCTCCTTTCCACATGACTTCGTAGTGTAATTGGAAGCATACTCGACGCGCATTCCAGAGCTCCATGGCTCGAGTCCCGGCGAGGGCACTGTCTCCTTCTTCAAAAAACGTACAACAAAATACACGGCTCTATGGTGGTATTTGATCTTGCGACATTTAACCTTAAATTTAAATTCTGAGCTATGTGAAAAAAGAAATAAGTATATAAGCACGGTAGTCGTTGAACGTTTAAATTCTGCTTCGGAAAGACAAAAATCACAAAATTTGAAATTAAACCTAAAAACGTTTGGTGTTTAGCCCACAAGTTGCTTGCTGCTAGTCTCAAAATAGGATTTTGCGTCGATTCACTAAGAACGGCGTATCACTTTTCAAATTGCTGCCACCTTATATTATCGCCATGTTATGCTCTCCGCGTTGTGAAAAAACAACGGTATCTAGAGCCATCAGATTTTTAATAACGTACCCCTCCACCTGAATATGTGCACTTGGAAGCCCGAGTTTTGAATTTCGAATTTGTTTCGTTATTTATTCCATATTTCGTAAAACACTGATGAATTTTTTATTAACAAACTCAATTATTCCAAAGCAAGCAGTAGCACTGTTCGGAATAAAGCATTTTAATCTGCACTGCGCGAGATTATTGCCGTTCGGAGAAATGTAAAATTTAAATTAACAAACTCGGTTGTATGAAAACAATGTATTCCCGCAGCCGGAAATTCCATCTTCCACGCACCAGAGTGTTGCCATTGAGTAAAGCGTAAAATACATTCATATTTAATTTACTTTTCATAATATGGAAGTTTATTGGGTAATAAATTAAACCGTTTAAAAGCAATAAACATAGTTCTTAAAAATATTTTTTCTTCTCTTTAATGCAATTGATTTTAATCAACACGTATTAAAATCATGAGATGTCTAATTTGAAAGATTTTTATGAACTGATTAAAATCTTTATATACTTTTTTGTTTTCATGACAGTTATTTTAGACGGCTGGCCGCATGAGCAGCTAGTTTTTAAAAAAATAGTATAGTGTTAGGAAATGTCCATGCGCGGTAAGATAGCTTCTCCGCAAAGCAGGTTTAGGGTTGCCACATTTGGCGAGAAATTGCCCATTTGGCGACATTTGGCGGAGAAATCGGCGCTATGCCATAGACGAATGGAGAACTTTCTCGAACGAATTCTTACTGGTTTAGTCCAGAACGTTATCGAACACAAACCAAAAGCTATATAAACCCTGCTGGTACGCGGACAGTCAATCAGTGCGGAGTCTATCGAGTTGATAGTCAGTCAACGAGCGAGTGTCTCGTAGTCTAATGCCGAGTTGGTCGTCGAGTGCATCGAGAGAATCTCTTAATGTATCGCGAGATCTCTTAATGCATCGTCGAGTTTTATCTTAGAGTGTGTTCTCCGAGAACGAACGAACCCAGTCGGGAGTTGCACTCTAGTGTATCGTCGAGTGCATCGCAGTTGTATTGTAGAGAGTCTCGAGAGTACGTAGTATTTCGAGAACGACAAAGCAGAGTCGGGAGCTGTACTCTGGTGCCTTGCCGTGAAGCTGTCTCCACCGTTATAGTCTGATAGCCTGAAAGCTGTGTCGCTGATTTTCTCAGCGTGTTTATAGTTGTTCTTCGACGACTGTAAGCGTGATTTTGGAGCTGTCTTGAAAAATACTGGCCAACAAAATGTGTCTTGATACTTCATCGAGTGTCGTTATTAATCACTCCAAATCCACGAGCCCTTAATGTACGTACGTACGAAGAATAGAAAAGCGTAACAATACCGAATACACAAATATGACTGGTAACCTCTAATACACTTTTGGGAATTCTAAAGATACAAATAATTTTCTGAATTCTGAAATATTTTGTGATTTTGCTGTCGAACAGAATCTTATGTGGCGTAAGTGCGAAGAGCGTAATATTTAATAAGTAGCATACAAAAGTTCACATATAAGTTAACACATAAAAAATTAACAGTAAAAAGACAAAAAAAATTGTTAGCCTTCTTACTAAGAAAACTGAATATCGATATGATTAACTGAGGAAAGACTGAAGAAAGTATATACCAACACTTAGCATTTCATCAGGAATTTCAAACATATGCTCCTACGCAGCTTTTAAAAATCTTGACATTTTGTTGTTGAACTGTGTGTGGCATAAGGTCCAAGAAAACGATACTCAGTAATAAAGCAAAAAGACAGAATAGGGGGTTTTTTTTTTGAGTGCAAGAGCAGATTGGTAAACTGAGAGCTCAGTGAGAGGGTAAAAAACCTTAACAAACCCTTCTAGGCCGTTTAAATCGTAAGCCTTTGAGCTTTTCTTTTTTTGTGTGTGTGTTTTTATTTTTCTCTTGTCTCAAATTTAATAAAAGGAAATAAAGTTGTTTTTATTTGAGGATTATTTCCATATTATTATATATTGTAAGTATAAATAAGTTCTTCTGAAACCTCAAGATATACAAGGTGTTTATAAAGTCCCGGGCCCATTTTGATGTTTAATAACTCATAAAATAATGAAAATATAAACAAACTTATGGCATTTATGGATGGAATAACTTATATATTTTCCTTTTCAGGTTTGAATGTCTTTACTTTGGTAAATATCGTCTGCGCGTGGGGCTCATTTCAGATAATTTCATTTTCCAGTCTAAATATCTGTACTTTTCTAAATATCGTCTGCTTATTAATTGCATTTTTCGCTCTTTTGTTTTTGGCAACTATTGCAATGTTATGTTTACTTTTGTTGTGTTTGTTCTAGTATTTTTGTACGTGATGTTTTATTTGACCGGATATTAAGGAGAATACATACACCACAAGAGAAAGCACAGATTTTATGCTGGTTCATAGAAACGAAATCCATAATGCAAACATAGAGAAATTGCAGAAAAATTTACCAAAAAGATCCTCCATCCAAAAGCAGCATCTTGCGGTGGAAAAAGAATTTTCTAGAAACTGGAAGTATGGCAGATAACAAGCTTTCCGGACGTCCCTGCACAAGTGATTTTGGTGTTGAGCGTGCCAGAGAGACATTTTTACACAATCCTAGAAGATCTGTGAGATCAGCGGCAAGAGAATTGGATATGCCAATTTCGACGGTGTACAAGGTTATTAAGAAAAAATTAAGACTGCATGCATACAAAGTTCAAATTGTTCAAGTTTTGGAACCAGACGATAGGCCTAGGAGGATGGCCTTTGCAACAGATACGCTAACGAGGATAGAAGATGATGCTGAATTGTTGAAGCGCATAATGTTCTCCGACGAAGCATCCTTTCATCTTTCTGGTATTGTTAATCACCATAATGTGCGCATATGGGGATCTGAAAACCCCCGTGAATACTGTGAGGCACAAAGGGATTCCCCAAAGTTTAATGCGTGGTGTGGACTAATGCACGACCGAGTCATTGGACCTTTCTTTTTTACAGAAAAGACGATCTCATCAGTCTTATACTTAAACAAGTTGGAAAACTCGTATTTCCACAACTAGAAGAGCTTCAGCCACATGTCTTTTTGCAACAAGATGGTGCACCACCTCATTGGGGTACCATCGTTCGTAGTTCTTTGAATGACCATTTTACGGGAAGATGCATTGGGCGAGGAGGTCTAATTCCTTGGCCACCCAGATCACCTGATATAACGTCGCTGGACATTTTCCTTTGTGGATTTGTAGAGGACAACGTTTACAGTAGGAGAGTGTCGAACATGGATGACCTAAAAGCCAGAACTACAACCGCAATAGCCTCTGTGGATGCCGACATGCTTGCCGGTACCTGGCGTGAAATTGAATATCGACTCGATATTCTCCGTGCGACGAAGGGGGCACACGTGGAAGTTCATCGGAAAGTGTCATGAAACGTTTTGAGTCTATCTAACCATTTATGTTATTAATTTTAATCTATCTTTATTATTTTATGAGTTATTAAACATCAAAGTGGGTCCGGTACTTTATAAACACCCTGTATATTGTTAGGAATTTTGAATTTAAATAGTTAATGTTAGTAGAATTATAATTAAAGTTGTTTTATTTCTCCGTACAATGCAGCGCGTGATAAATTTTAAGCGAAAGCTACGCCGAAAAAGTAAAAGTATAAGAGCGCGTGCATTTAACATTCAATAAAAGTTCATCTCGGTAATTTATATGCAATTTGAATTAATTTAATTTTCTACTATGTTAGTTAAAACCGTAAGTCTCCTCTTTTGCTTTCCAGAAATCTCGAGAAAACAGAAATTACCAGAAATCTCTCGCGACCGATTCTAAAGCACTAAAACGCCGGAGAGAAACATCTCAGTTCAGTTGTTGCTTAGTCGGCTGCTGTTTTTTTTTTTTTTTTTGAAGTCCAAAGGGGCTTTGTCCTTCAAGGACTATTGTTTCGTTTTGCGGCGGAAACATTAAATGTCGGTTCACTTTTCAAACTGTTTCCACCAAATATTGCAGCCCTGTATTATATTTAAAGAAATTAAATAATGAAGAATGTGCGTAATTGTATGCATGTTTCTCGCGTTGTGATAAAACGACGGTACCTAGAGCCATCCAATTTCGAATGACGTAATCCTGCTGCGAATATGGAAGCCCAAATTTGAAATTTGGAATTTGTTTTATCATCGATTTCATATTTTGTAAAACTTTAACGAAGTTTTGATTAACAAACTCGAGGATTTCAAAGCAAGCAATGTCAACGTTGTACGCAAAAAACATTTTTATCTCCAGCGCGTGAAGCTGTGCACCGGAAATTCTACAGATATGCTGATTTTAAAATTATTTGCGATATTTCTCTTGAATTGAATTTTGTAGTTTAAGTGCGAAGAACATGCTATTTAATAAATAAAGGTAACACACAAAATATTCAAAAAACGCCCCTTTGGACGTAATTTAAAATCTGAAACCCTTCAGATTTTCTTTTTATGCAATTCGATTAAAATACGTGCTCGATCATGAACTTTTATTTAAAGCTTTTGTTACTCTTTATACAAACAACTATAATTCATAATAAGTCTGCCTTAAAATTTGACATAAGAAACGTAAAACGTTTAATAAGACATCTGGTAATTTTATTTTACTTTATTTATTTATTTTACTTTTTTTCCCCGAATCGATCGGATTAGCTTTCTCTTTGCGTTGCGTTGTATTCTAACGTTTTTAGTAGTTTAAAGGATACCTGCTGATTATATTGCGCGATATTGTGATATTGTACGAATATCTCTGAGGAATATTCCAGCGTTTTTGTTATATTTCTCGTGATAAGAAATAATTTTATGAACCTTTCATCGGACTTGTGCATTCAGTATATTACGAACCCGTACTCTCACAATATTATTATTTTGGAGTGCATCTAAAGCTTGTAGAAAATCGAATACTATAGTTAGCTCGTATCCTACTCAAAAAATTAAAGATTACTACTAAAGACATTGATTATCTATTACTTACAAACAGCTTCTAGAATAACAACAACTCTTTTCCAACGAATGCAACTCCAAAAAGCTAAAGCTGGCTTATTGCCACGTGGAAGTGAAAGAAGAAATTATCTCTTAAGAAGTGTAAGCATAATTTCCTAATGCAACAGAATTTAAATGGCTACGGAAAAGGAAAAGATGCCCAAAGATGATTCGGAGAAAATAATTCGTACCAATGCCGCCGTAAACATCTGGATTCTTTCCAAATGCATACGCTTTGTCCGCTTAATAGTAGGAGCTATCGTTGCACTAATCTCATTGTTTTAATTACGGTTAGTCTTGCCTGAGGATAATAAATTTCTTGCTCTTAAGTGGAAATGCGTATAGTTTTTCTTATAATTCCCTTAACCGAGTGACTTATGCCGTGAAAACAAATGTCGTAACAATTATTTATTCGGCAGTTATAGTTTGCTACATTTCGTAATTTTCAATCGTCTTTATCACAGCAGTCTTACAAACCTGCACATTTTGAAATTTCAGATGCGAGTACGTAATGCTTTAGAATTTTATCTCGAATAGACAAAAAACACGATATTTGAAGAACTGAATATAAAATTTATCAATTTTTTACTCTTTTACGTGTTCCTCTATTCAAAATGGTTGCAAGAAAATTATGTCACGAGCGTGCAATTTTCAACAACTGTCCATATTATTTGCTAGAAAACATTAATGTGTTCTTTTAAACATCAAATGATAATATCTGGAACACCCTAATGTGTGTCGTAGAACAAATGGAACTAAAGCATCTTGTGACAGTTCGCACGATGCCATATTTTGAGAAAACGGCTGCAGAGACAGTAGTCTATTTTAAGTAAAAAATGAGCGTCCGGAACTCGAACCTCGGACCTCTCGGATACGCGCAGAGTGTGCTGACCTTTACACCACAAAGACATGCTAAGAAGGCGGAAGAAATACATTGTAAGGTTTATCCTAATTTTAATAACAGTTATTTTAAGTTTATGCATCTTTCCTGTCCCTTCTAGCTTCAGCTTACAATTTCCTACCAGAATGTATTTTCAGAAACGCGGTTAATGCAAATGAGTAAGAATAGTATTTAAGTCAATAGTTCACCGACTTCGTTAGAGAGCTAGAGTTCCTAACTACCGCGCGTTTGCCTTTTGACTACGTCTCTTTGTTGCTACGCTCGGCCGTAGTTTAGGTCCTTGTTTGTCTTCGCCGACTCAATTCGACACAATTTAGGGGCCAACTACTTAGAATCTTGATAGCTTCGGCTATATCTTTCAGTTAGCTTTAGTTAAAATTAATTAAGTTCCCATTCATTTGAGTTCAAGCCCAAGTGGAGGCTTTGTTGTACGCTCCGAGTTAGGAGCTGATTGTGTCATATGTACTTTCAGAAATAAAGTGTAATTAACCCTTCTTGAGTCGTACGTCTCTGTTCACACACTTAAGCGATTATTCGCTTATCAGCGTTAGGGGTTTTCGATTATTGAACTGGGAAATAAGAAGGGGAAACCCCACGAGCTGAAACTACTGATCTACAGTATTAAAAAAGCAATTTAAACTATAAATTTACGAATTACCGTTCTTAAAAGAAATATTCTTTTTCTGTTCTTTCATGATGTATCATAAAACCACGAAGTATGATAACTGATACTGCAGAGACATTAGGTTATTTTAAAGCAAGAGAGATGAAAAATGAGCAATGCCCTCGCCGGGACTCGTAGCACGGACCTCTCGAATACGCGCCGAGCCTGCTGACCACTACACCACGGACGCATGCTAAGAAGGCGGGAGGAATACCTTATAATACAAAGTATTTCGAATTTTTTAATCTGTAAGGTATTTCTCCAGCCTTGTTAGCATGCCTTCGTGGCGTAGTAGTCAGCAGGCTTGGCGCGTATTCGAGAGGTCCGTACATTGCTCATTTTTCATTTTCCTACTTCAGAAAAAAAATCCTAATGTCTCTACAAATTTTTTATATTTCTGTGTTTGGAACTTACTTAGTTTGATCTGAATTTGTAATTTATTAGAGTATCATTGAATACGGATTTGGATGTATACAGGGGCTGAGGCACAGAAAAAATGAATCGTTCTCTGTTTCAAGAAAACGTTTCAATCTAGCGGCAGAAGGGTTTTAAAAGGAAAGGAGGGAAAATCTGAAAGATTTCGGATTATGACGGTCGCTTAGAAGGGTTTCTTAAGGTTTTTATGCTCTCGCTGAGCTTGCAGTCTACCAATCTGAAGTTACACTCACTCCTGCTACCCTTTTTTTTTTTTTAATCTTTATTATTAAGCATTATTTTCTTGGCACTTACGCCGTATACAATTCAACTTCTGTTTCTATTAAATTTCTTTTTTTCCCTCCCCCCCCCAGTCTATTCAGATTTCATACTAAGATGTCTTTACAAAACATTTTTGTCTTTTTATTACTAAGGTTTTGTGTATTTACTTTATTTATTAAATATCATGTGGTTGATTCTTATGCCACTGTGGGGTTCCACCCTTTTATTTCACAGTTCAGTGTGAGGAACCTTGTACACCGACAAGCGAATAATCGCTTATGTGTGTGAACAGAGACGTAAGACTCAAAAAGGGTTAATGACCCTTTATTTCTCAAAATAAGGATAAACACAGTCGGCTCCTATCTCAGAGCGTACAGCAAAGCCTCCGCTTGAACTCAAATAATAAGAGTTAAAACTTGACTAATGCTTAACTAAAAGATATAGCCGAAGCTATCAGGATTCTAAGTAGTTGGCTCCTAAATCTCAGTTAAGTAAGCGAACCTATCCAAGAGCCTGAAGTATGGTCGAGCGTAGGAATAGCTTAAAGAGAAACGTAGCCCAAAGGCAAACGCGCCTCTGGCTCTCTAACGAAGTTAGTGAAACATCGATTTAAGTACTACTCTTATTCATTTGCATTAAACGCCTTTCTGAAAATACATTCTGGTAAGAAATTGTAAGCTGAAGCTAAAAAATATAGGAAAGGTGCATAAACTTAAAATAACTTTTATAAAATTATATTCACATTGAACTGTGAAATGAAAAGGTGGAACCCCACAGTGGCGTAAGAATCAAGTACGTGATATTAATAAATAAAGTAAATACGCAAAACCTTAGTAATAAAAATTCAAAAATGTTTTGTAAAGACATCTTAGTAAGAAAACTAAATCTGAAATCTTTCAGATTTTTCTTCCTTTTTCCTATAAAATTATGATAAACCTTAGACCACATTAAATTCGATTCAGTAGCAAAATCACAACATATTTAAATGCAGGGCATCTTTAGAATTTCCGATAAACAATCTCGCGCGATGGAAATGTTTTTCCGGACAGTGTTGCCAATCCTCGCTTTGAAATCACTGAGTTTGTTAAAGTTTTACAAAGTAAGAAATAGATAATAAAACGAATTCGAAATTTAAAATTCGGGCTTCCAGGTGCCCATGTTCGTATGGAGGACTACATTATTCAAAAGTGGAATGGCTCTAGGTACTATTCTTTTTCACAATGCGAGAAACATCCGTACATACATTCATGCAAATTCTTCATTATTTAATTTTTTTAATATAATACAGGGCCATAATACTTGGTGGCAACAATCTGAAAAGTGATGCACCGCGTTTAAGTGCTTCGACGCAAAGAGTCGTTCCGAGACTTCTATCCCATTCGGGACTGACGTCTCTTTACGGCTTTGGGGGGGGAGGGATTGAAAAGCAGACAGTAACTTCTGCCGCAAACTATCTTTCTGTATCACTTTCATCGCTACGTCTGACTTTTATGAACAAAAAGTGGAAATAGATAGGTGAAATGTCAGAGCCTCAGCCTGTGCCGATGAAATGATTTCCAAAGGTGTTTGCTTAGACCGCCTGTTACGAAATGATAATCGAAGAGATGACGACACTTAAGACAAGCTACCCTCAAGCACGTGTATTGGCGTATATTTTTGCGTTTCTTTTTATCGTTGTCGCGCTGTTAACAAATGTCCGTCATGATTGCACAATTAGTACGGTGATATATCGGTTGTATTCTCGCTGCGCATCGCCAGACACCCCTTTTGTTTGCAAAGAAGGTGTGGATGTTGTCAAAATTTTTTGCGGATTTATCGATGGATTTTTATCCAAGGGTTCTTTCGTTTTCTCGCGTAGGCTACAGCTGATAAATTATCCTCGCCTCCTGCGTGTTTCTTAATTGCAATCGTAATCTTCTGTATTCTTAACATGATGAGATTAAAGAAGCTGATAACAGAAATAAAAATCTGAAATACTCGTATATTGCGTTTTAAGGTGAAAACGGTGATTGCGATCAATATCTTCGTTGAAAATGCTAGTACATTATTTCTATTAATAACTTTATTTATTGGTGCGCAATATTATTATTTATTTTATAATTTACGTAACTAGTTAATTGTTTTTAATATTTACTTTTTATTATTAACCTGACAGAACAATCGATTCACTAATTAATTATAATGAAGTTTTTTAAGAAGAATGCTAATAAAGCTGTTTTCTTGGTTGTTAATTAATATGTTAATTTATTTAGTTAAATAATTATTATTAGTCCAAAGGGGCAATTTGCCCAGAAGGACTATTAATTTCTTTTTGGCCTTTCGCGTTGATTCGCTATAAGCGTTATTTCAGCGTGTTGCCACCAAATATTGTCGCTGTATTACATTTAAAGAAATTAAATAAGGAAAAATCTGCATAAGTGTATGTATATTTCTCGCATTGCGGTAAAATAACGGTACCTAGAGCCATCTAATTTCGAATGTTGAACGTTTCCACCCGAATATGGGCATCAGGAAGCCCAAATTTGAAATTTGCTTTATTATCGATTTCATATTTTCTAAAACTTTAACGAATTTTTGATGAACAGACTCAAAGATTTCAAAGCGAGCAATGCCAACCTTGTGCAGAAAAAACATTTTTATCTTCGGGGCGCGAGACTGTGTATAGGAAATTCTAAAGGTAGACTCAGTTTAAAATTATTTTGCGATATTACTCTTGAACTGAATTTTATGGTTTAAGTTCGAAGAACACGATATTTAATAAATTAATGTAACACACAAAACGTTAAAAAAAAGCTCCTTTGGACGTAATTTAAAATCTGAAACCTTTCAGTTTTTTTTTTCTATTTATTTATTTTATAGTTTGTTAACGAGATATGTTAGTAGTAGCAGTAATTTAATTTAAGAATGGGTTCGCATTGTGAAGCTTTTAGAGTTCTCGATTTCCTTAGAATTGTAAGAGAACATAACCGAACGCAGGATAGTCCTGCATTTCAGCGCAGTGTTCTAGGATACATTATTCTGTAAGTATTCCCGGTTCTTCTAATAGCAGTGGATATGAATTTCATTTTGAGCCGCTCCATCCATTATGAAGCTAAAAATAGCAAAGCAACAAACTTGTGTTGGGTATAGATTTTTTAGTCAAGAACGCAATCGATGGTGAGGTCATGGCACCAAGAAAAGTCACCGGAGGACTATTTATAGACATCGCCAAAGCTTTTGATAGAGTATGGCTGGATGCCCTCCTATACAAATTACATGTAGTGGATTTTCCACACTACATCATAAACATTACTAATTCTTACCTGACAGGTAGACATTTTGTCGTTCATGTATATGGAACAAATTCTACTGGATACCCTATCCTTGCTGGCGTCCCACAGGGATCCTTGCTCGGGCCTACATATTTCGATATCTATGTGAACGACATTTCCACCACACACGACACAACCTTAGCTATGTATGCAGACGACACTGCGATTCTTGCTCAAAGTGCATTCGTTGGTCCAGTTATCCGACGGCTTCAAAATGACATACACACACTAGAGACTTGACTCTCCAAATGGAAGATCTTAGTCATTGTGGAGAAGACTAAAAGCCGTTTTATTCACAAGAAAGACGAGAATCAACAAAAATCTGCAGTTCTACGGTACCATGGGCCAAGCAAGTCCTTTATCTTGGGGTGATCCTCGATAATACTCTTACGTGGTCCCCACACATCACGTCTATTATCCAGAAGTTTCGAGTTCGTAAAGCAAAACTCTACCCCTTAATTGCTCGAAACCGTGTGTAATCTATAAACAACAAGCTACTTATTTACAAGTCCATTCTCAGACCATTCCTATGCTATGCAAGTCCAGTTTGGGCACACACAAGAAAAACTAATAGGCAAAAACTTCAGGTTTGCCATAACAGTGTGTTAAGGCTCATAATTAACGCCGAATGGTACATCCGAAATAACAGGATCCATGAGGAGCTTGGTGTTGAGTTGCTCAGTTACTACAAACTTGCCATAAATTTTCATAACAGCCAACAACTCATAGACAACCCGAGCATAAAAATATGTGATTATGATTATAGCTTAGACAATATTGACAGGCCCAGCTAAATGTCTGGATTATGTAATCCACACTCACCTCCTTTATTTCTCTCTATGTTGCGTACCACCACAAGATAATTGTCTGCATTCTCTGTATAATATGTTTGGATATTGTGTACCTACTATAGTGTAAGCTTGCTCGTATATTTTTTTTCTACTTTTATTTCATTTCTTTTGTGTGTTTACATGGAGTATTTTAATTGTATAATTTATTTTCGTGGATTCAGACTCCCAGTATTTGCATTTATTTCTAATATGTTAAATCACACTATACCATTAACAGCTTTTAATTTCCCAGCTAAAAATTGTACTAACTTTTTGTTACTAGTACTCAAACCTCCTACCAGTCACTGTGAAAATTAACAATCTTAATTGTATATATATTTATAAAAAATCTTGTACTGATTGGATTAGGTTAACTGCATCATCTTTCGCAATCCCAAATGATTCTACGTGGGGTAGAGCCTAGAGCTCAGGCACCCGGGTGTAGCAAACACCGTTCCACAGAATGCAGATGTTGAGGTTAAACACTGCAAGTCCCTCTTCACCGGGAGCAAAAGCTTTCTTTGTGTTTTTCAGATAAGTTATCGTTGTTGAAAGTAGCGGACACTTACAGTTTAATTTGTTCGTCTGGAACGGCCGAAACCTTTTAGTCACCGAGCCTTCTCATCGCTACGTCGCACCGCAGCCAGATACAGAATTTAATACACTCCAGAAAGCGGAAGCTCTGCCCTAATTGTCTGTTTTCATCCCCTCAGTCTTCC